>VZRW01005211.1:0-33576 GCA_013398125.1 Aegotheles bennettii
GTGATTCTGTAATAACTTTTGAAACTTTGTATTCATGAAGAAAAGAAACTTACTTTGAATAGATTAGTATTTTGTCTGTGTGTGTGTTTTTTCAGCTCAGAATTTGTTTGATGAACACCACCAGTTCAATGAGCTACATCAGTTACATTTTAAGTGACTCTGTGACTATAGATATATGACTGGTGTCCCAGATCTGATGCCAAAGCTCTATGAACTCAAATCAACAACTCTCATTTAATTAATTTGCCTAGCCTAAGTTATTGTAACTAAGCCATCTGAAGGTACATACAACCACCCTACATTTATGCAAATGCAGATTTAATCAAGGAATAAACAAAACTCAGTCAAATGCCCACTAAAATATCTGGAAATTGGAACATTCCTACTAAAATTCTGTGTTCATCAGCTTGACAGTGGACATGTTGCAATGACATCAGTTGGGTGGTACCAAACGTGTACAATAAGGAGGAGTTTAAAATTTCTCCCCAGGCAACAGCAACTGAGTATACTAAAGTTTGACTAAAACTTCACAGTAACAGCAAAAGGCCCTTCTCTGACTTGAAGGTCCCTTATATTTTCTCTCTCCTCCACATGACCTCAAGGTTCTATTTCACTGCATTTGGTTTGAGAGAATTTCTAACAACTAGAATATTTTTCTCATGGGCAAGTTAATAGCTCCCTTCTCCCCAGTCTTATTTCTCAGGAAAAGCTGAACTGCATTCTGCATCGGCCCGAACTTCTCTGAAAGATTCCAGTTTGAGTCATCTACCTTGGTGCCTCAAAATGTAAGTGACTAAAGAAGGAGTTTATGGTAAGAAGTCTTGGGCAAATTTAGTGACTAATAACATTGAAAATCCAGCCTAAAATGGCATATAAACTAATCTAACTTGTCTAACTCAATTGTACTTTAAATAAGATGGGGTTTATTTCTATTTTTTTCCTTTCTTGTTGTTACTTTTCATAAATGACTTAAATGTAACTCATATCTATTTAAAGAACTTCCGCTTTTAAGGTATGGGAAGCAGAATTTGGTTTTGGACAAAACTTATGAACATTTCATATGTAACTTCAGTTGTTGAGCATCTGGGATTGATCAGACTGAACCTGTGTTAAAAACAACACATTCAATGAATCCCAGAAGTTTTAATATGGCACTGCTTCCCAAAATAACTGGATCAGGATGGGAAACAAATGAAAAATAAATGCTTTAAAATTAAAGACCTAAGTAGGCTTAAATAATGTAGGCAGCTAGAAGGTGATGGAGATGGTGGCATTATGTCTAAGTAGGTGTGGAATCCCTAATTTTTCTCCATTTGGTTGCTTTTGAGGGCTGAAATCCTCTCCCCCCCAAAAAAAAAGAATTGAACTAGCGAAAATTACTTAACCTTGCCAGTGAATGTAGTGTTTGGATCCAGTCTCCCAGTCTCTCTTACTGGTACTTACACTTCAGCCCTGTTTCATTCCACACATAGGCATGTTAATGGTTTTCTAGCAACCTTTACTGGAAAACCGATACACATGGTAACTCCAAGGATAAGAAAAGGAAAGCAGAAGTGGTACTCAGGTAATGGGCTGGTAAGTTTTTAGCAATTTCTATGCAGTATAATAAGAGATGGAACAGCTAATTGATAAAAAAGCACATTTGTTAACTTTTTCCTACAGCTGACACAAGCAGGTATAGTAAAAGTCTTTGACTGTATCACTTTTACTCTTTTGGGCTATTTTCTCATTCACAATTTTGGCTAAGCCAGGCATTTCAGTGCTTCATAAAATAATCTGGCATCCCTGCTCTCCTACTTCTAACCCACTTCAAGTGTGAGAGAAATGTTTATACAATATGAATTTTGATGTTACTATAGCTCAGAGAGTTGTCCATGGTTTTTACTAGTATAATGAACATGATGAGGAGAAGTGTCATTTGTTTCATTGTAGTGGCAGATCAGCAAAAGTATAATTGTCACTTTTCACAAATTGCATTTTTAACATAAATAACTGGTACTCATGCTTTGAGGCCCGTGATTAGGACAAATAGATTTTTATATATTTTTTTTTTAAAGAAAACAGAATAGTGTTTACCAAATGTTGAAATTTAGGACAAATGGGAAAGGAGACAGAGACCTATTGAAATACAAGGAAATATTCCATTGCTTGTGATTAAAAAGTAATAATTTTAGCTGGAACGTGAAGTAGAATTTATCCTTCAGTGTTGGCTGCTAAGTAGAAGTACAACAGTTTTTCTGTTCCTTTTTGGTGGGAGTAGCACTGCTTAAGATGCACTGGGGAAGTTTAGGTTGGATATTAGGCACTGGAATAGGCTGCCCAGGGAGGTGGTGGAGTCACCATCCCTGGGGGTCTTCAAAAAATGGGTTGATGAGGCACTTGAGGCCATGGTCTAATGGTCTAATGGTTAGGAATATGATGGGATAAAGGTTGGACTTGATGACACTGGAGGTCCCCTCCAACCATAATGATTCTATTCTATTCTATTCTATTCTATTCTATTCTATTCTATTCTATTCTATTCTATTCTATTCTATTCTAAATGTCTCTGTCAGACTGAGCTGTGTATCTTAACTTGGAGTAACTTATAGTTAATTTTGTTTCCTCCATTCTTATGTGGGAGTTGCCATCTTCTGGGACATCCTGGACATTAGCATCTTGATTGTCCATATCCCTTTTATTTTATTTATTTTCTTTTGCACTTGGTTGAATGGTTTTTGTTAGTTTTATTTATAGCCAGAATAATGCATATACTGTCCTCTAAGTATGTGCATGTGTGCACACATTTGCTACCCTGCGGAGCAGTACTGAAGAGACATTTTTAACATCATGAGTCAGTTTCACTGGAAAACTATGTGCTGCATTATGGAGAAATAAAGTGTTTCATTTTCTTGGATGGGAATATACTGAAAGCCCATACCTACAGAAATAAAAGCAAGTGCCTTTTCAGGACACAGGTTTTTATTCTGAGACAAAGTAATTAATTTTGGAATTTGTGATTTTTTTAAGAAAATAAATTATCTTTAAATGTCTAAAATATTAAGTTGTATTTTTTCTACATAAAATGCAGAAGTACATATAGCCAAGACAACTCCTAAGGTAAATGTTATGATTTAATGATGGATAAAATTATTAAATCATTAAATGGTTTAAATTGGGTTAAAAAGCACTAAAAGGAAACATTTCAAAGAACATTAAAGACTTGATCAACATTCCAAGAAATTTAAAACTAGTATATTAAAAGCACATAAATAAGTAATGAAAACACAAATACAACATGAAGACGGATTTTATGTAATATAATATTACAAATACTTCTACTGTGGAAGAAAGTTTAATGATTTAGATAAAATTGATGAAAGGGAAATAAGTCATAGATAAGGCTCTTACTTTGCACTTTTTTTTGGGTGTTGCAGTAGTGAATGATGTTTTACCATTTAGCATGGAATGTCACAGGTGCAATTAAGTACACTCTGGGAACTTTCTTAGAAAAAGCCCTGTTTGGGCTCTTACAAGCATTGCTGTGGTGGATCAGACTAAAGGTTCTTCTAGACCAAGATCCTGCCTCTGACACTGCCCATAGCAGATGTTTCAGGAAAAGGAATAAAAATTGAGTGAGTATAAAGTGATAGTCATATTTGCTGGCAATATGTGATTTAGGGAAATCCTGAGCCAGAGGTTACAACTTTTCATCCACATTTAATAACACTCCATGAACTTTCTCATGCTTGTACCTAATATCTTTTTGAACCATTTATACTTTCGATGTCCTGTACATCTCATGGCAATGAGCTCCATAGATGAAGTAGGCATTTTGTGAACAACTGTGTCTTCTGTTTGTTCATAAATCTGAACCCTGATTACACTTCTTTATTCTCTTAATATGAGAGCTAGTAAGTATCCATAAGCTGTTCACCACCTAGTTATTCATGTTTTTGTGTTGTCTCTAGTCATAAATCTTCTCAGTTGTCTTTTCTGTTGAGTTTTTTGTTTTGACTATACTCTCCTTCCAAAAAGACTATTCTAGATCTCTGTCTCTTAAAAGTGGGTTAATCTCACCTACCTTTCAGAACTGACTTGAATTGTCTAAGTTAGGATTTTGATCACTTATCATTCCTGAAGAGGATGATGATTAGATTTAAGCCAGGTCTCAAGATTTCAGCTGTACAGAAAGACTAGCTATTGTACTTCCACAGCTCCTGACAAAGTTGTAGGATAGTGTACAGGACATGAATATTTTCTTTTCTTTGTTGTTCAAGAATGAAAATGCTGTAACATTTGTTATTTTGAGGTAAATGATATTTTGGACATGTTATTCCTTATCCTGTTGCACTTTGTTGACCTCCAATTTATTTTTGAGTGGTCAGTCTGTTCTGACTAGGTGAACAGTTGCCAAAGAAAGTGCACTTGAGATGTAGATATTCCTTAGAGAATGACTGTTCATAAGTTTATTGACTCAGGTAACTGGGTGTTGCTTTATTGTAATCAGTAGAGCAGTTCTGATTTACAGCAGCTACAAATCTAGCCAGCTTTTATTTTTTCTGTTTATGTATCTATTATGTGATAATGAAGTATCCAGCTGACCATGATCTTTTAGTATTCCAATATTCTCTGCTAGGTCAGATATTAGAAAAGATGTCTGTTTCACCAGACTCTTGCAGATCCAGCACATTTATTAAGTGCCAAGAGGCTGAGGTACAAACACAAGTGTAATATGTCAACAGCAGAAGTTCCTCATGGTGTTTTCTTTGAACAACCTCAGGTAAAACTCTAGACTTTCTATATGATTGAGAGAAAATGGTAGGCCTCTGGGACAGGTGAGTTGGAACACAGAAACGCGGAGCTCCATTTACTATCAAGGTAACTTTAGATACCAGGATGAGTAACTAGAGTTAGATAATATAAATATTTTCCCAATAATTTAAATATTTGTGCTAAATCTTATAATCAGTTTAAATCTGAAGGGTTAGAATTCCAGTTTTTAAGTGGCATACTATGAATAAAAAAAAAATATCTTCTACTGGTACCAGCAGCATATGTTATCTCCAGAAGAGAAAGGCAATTAACCACTTGTTTCTGTGATATCAGGGAGTAAAATTTCAAGCATAATGCAAAAACAGAAGTGTTGATGAATATGATGTTGTTGCAAAAAACCCAAGAGTTTATCATTGGCTGCTAAACACAGTCTGTTGTAATACCTGGAAAATTAGATAATTCTGGAGTAAATTATCAAAGTGGAAATAACTGTCTATGCAGTATTCAGTTGCATACTGAACAGTATGAAGGCTCTTTAGAAGAAGTAAAATGGCACCATATGCACTGCTCATTTGCAAAATAAATGACACAGTTGAATGAAAGCCACATGGATGGAATATATTGGAATAATTATGATGGAGATGTGAGATCTGTCATAATTTATAAAAAAGAGTGACAAAACTGCAAAATTAACTGCAATTTTTGGGAGTGAAGAATTAAAGAAACAGGGATAATTCATTACCATTATTATAAAAAGTTGTTAAGTCATTTTGTCTTCAAGTTTTAATACTAGTTTTTGGCATGATAAAGTTAGAAGCAGGAAGGTATTCAAGTAGATTTAGTCTGAAACAAACATTCAAGTGCCATGGCCTAATCTGGATTTTAACACATAGATATGGAACATGAAGCGGAGCCTTTCCCCAGGAAAGGGCTGTGCTCCACAGTACAAGGGCCAACTGCAATCATTGGGTTGAATTTAAGACCAAAGCATTTACTTTCTAAATCTCTGTTCTTCAGAGTGAAAGCTTCAGCCTTGTATATAAGTATGAATTCTAGCTATGTAACAACCGGGGATAGAAAGGAGTATGAAAAAGAAGTCAGAAACAGCCCATGTGATCTTGTGGTTCTGGAAAGTTGGGACCCTCATAAGGATATTTTTGTCAGACACTCAAACTGCCTTTGGTCTGCTCCCATAAATGTTATTTAGACAGTCCAGGTCTGCTATTTAGATAGACCACCAAGAAGTGCCTGCATCTGAAGGTCTCCAAAAATGCCTAAACTGGGAGCTCACCCCTGTCCACAGGGGCTGTGCTCACCTCATGGTGTATTTTACATAGTTTCAAAGCAGCAAACTCCTTAAAGCCAGACAGTAAGAGAGCTGTGCTGAAGAAAATATTTCTGCACCCAGGAGGGATTCAACATGGTTTCCTTTACTGTTATTTCAATACTTCCCTAAAAATGGGAGTTGTAGTTCTCCTTAGCCTGAGGAATTTGGATTCCAGTGGCAGAAAAGTACCCTAATAACCAGGCTACAGGGCTTGTCCTTACATTTACTGCATTCGCTATGTATTGTCAAATGTAGAATACTCCTTAGAACAGGAATTGAAATGTAGGACTCATAAAGGAAGTGGGATTCAAAGACTACCCTCATCTTCATCCCAACCAATCTGAGTGAATCCAGGTCTCCTGCTTCTCACATGAATGCTCCAACATCTATAATGATTTATGCATAATAAATGTATATGTATATGTTTATATGTGTCGTATACACACACACATACACATAGAAATAGAAATAAATAGGCACAGTTTCATCAGTATCATAACATCCCTCGATTTGGTATTCTTAACCTGTATGACTAGGACTAAAATGTGAGTAGGGATTAAAATTAAGCATGCCAGTTTTTGCAGGGTAACGTTCTTAAAAATGCTTCAAAACCTTACATTTGTATTTCTTCCATTCATAAACAATTTCAAAACATTCTTGTGCTTAAAGCTTAGTATCACATAGGCTTTGCAATGAAAAAATATGCACAGATTAGTTTCTACAAGAAAATTGCAGTTACCACCAGATCCTGTCAAAAGAAAACCAAACCACTAGAAAGCACAATGCATTAATCAGTTTAATCCAGTGTTGAGGTTTCTGTGTAAAACTACATACAAAATCAAAACAGTGTATTGCTAATGTGACAGTACTGCTGTAACAAGCAAATTTATACAGTCAGTGCTATAAGAATGCTTTACACAGTGAAGGATTGTCAGTACTGTCATGGTCTTAAAATGTGAAGGTTTCGTTAATGTGTTCCTTGTTTCTATAACCTTATCACTTACGGATTATCTTTCAATCACTGGAAGACTGTTTTCTACATATGCCTGATTTTTCTCATTATTTATTTTAATTAGGTTTGCCTTGAAAATAAAAATGAGAAAGTATTCCTGTCATGTTCTCTTTAATTATAGGAAGTGTCTACTTGACACTATGTAAGTAGGGAAACATTTTACTGTAACATAGATTTTCCCACATTTGCTAAAAACTTAAGTTTACAGTGCCCAGCTACCCATATACATTTTTGCCTTAAATCTCTAAGTGTCAGGTACTCTGGATAATGCTCTTATTTCTGGTCAGCTGATCAGGGAAACTGGACTTTGTCCATAGCAAAATATAATTTCTTTTTTAAGAGTGCTGGTCATCATGAACAGTTGGAGAAGTGAACTTCCCATATTTCCAGATTAGTCACTATAAAAATGAATGCACATGGAATTATGGAAATAACTTTGAACTTTCATTTTTTGTCCTCTAGCAATATTTACACTAAGAAGATTTCATTTGCATATTACATTGAATGCAGAATTCGTATTTGCTTTGTAAAGTGCTTGAAATATGCATCACATTGCACTCTCTAGAGCACCCAGTATAATGGTGTTCTTATTCTTTCTGGATCTTATTTCTACAAAGCAAACAATCTCTATTATATTAACTTCCTTAGGGCGACACATATTAGCACATATGCCTAAACACAGTGTTTCAGTTATTTGTCTTCTTTTCCACTACATGTGCCCCACATGCAGCCCCAGTTTTCAAACAATGAGTTAAATATTTATTCTTCTTGGTCGGTTTACTAATCCACAATTTGTTTTTTGATTGTACAGTGTTTAAAGAACAAGAATGAAGAGTCCTGCTAAAATAGCTGTACAAAAATAAACCATCATTGCAATACTGTATCCTCATACTAATTGCTCCCAACCTGTCCCTCACAAATGACACATCCTGATGTTGGAGGTTGCCCATCATTTTGCCTTTCACTACATGTTTTTCCAAGTGTACTAGGAGAACAGAAGATTTTGTTTTCTGGGTATGGTAGTTGTCCCTTGGTAAGTGGAAGTTTGTTGAACAGTAATAACAATTGGGTGAAAGAGAGAAGAGGATATATTTGGGATCTAAGAAGAAAGACATATTTCAGATCTGAACTTAAATTTTCATTTTTTCAGGCTGATGACCTTTGTCTGGATTGCCCTTCAAATGTACTGCCATGGAACAACTACAGGGCAGAAAATCTTTAAAGAAATAGTTCAAAGGATTCTTTAGATTTACATTTAACAGTCTGCTATATTAATAGAATGACTTACTTTGACTCAAGTGGGCTAAATGACATCATTATTATACTGTGGGAGAGACAAGTAGGTCTAAGTTGGAAATAAAGTTGTAGAGCATCTTATCAGCCATTTTATGAAAGTAATATTACATCAGGGAAAAAATTGAGCTGAAATCTTGAAAAATGTGTTTTATATTATAAACTTCCTTAAACCATTGACACTGAGCAGCCTTAGCATTTGGCTCAACTTGTTTTCTCTCTGAAATCCTGTTTATGGCAAAAGAACAAAAAAATCATGCACTATATTTTCTTCTTGTTCTCAGATTTCTGTATTATTGACTGATGTATTTATGGCACATGACTGCACATATGTACAGATGAATGTGTGAACGACTACAGAGAAAATGAATTAATTCAGTACTTTAATCTTCAGCTAGATCTGTTGATGTCTGAGAAAAACCATCCAGACTTTTAGAAGGTACAAAAATTATTGTACTTGCATTTTATTTAGTCATTTTGGAAACAAAAAGAAAATTAAAGGAAAAAAGAAATATTTTTAGCAGTGACATGTCTAGTGAAATACATGCATTTTTTTCTTTAAGAATCAACATTATAGTATGTGTAATTATTGAGACTGTAATGGTGTAGCTGCATATGTTGATGACCTATAGAAGCAAAAAGAGTTGACTTTTCAATACCAAATTTTCCAATCACATCTGGTATTAGAGAGAGGTTTATGGTGTGTAGTAAGCTATTTAATTGTAGTTTTGTCATATCTCTAATACAGGGGTGTATTTAAAATGCTGAAAATAGCAGCATTAATGTTGTTTTATGAATAGAACTATATTGTTTTGAAAAAGATAGACCTTCCATAATGAAAATAGAAGAAAGAAATCTTGGAGAACGGATACAAAAGCATTTTCAACTGCAACAGAGGATCAAAAATAAGAGCAGAAAAAATAACTGTAATAATATCTCCCTAGTGCTGTACACTTTGAAATTACTTAAATTGATATATCTATATAATAGAAAGCATTTTGAAGGGTGAGAGTGGAGGGATAGTAATGTAATTTAAGTAAACATAATTTTATACTAAAATAATTTTTCTGGTTTTTGATTTAAAATCTTCTTCATTATTTCATTAAAATCCATTGCCCTTAATTTTACCAAGTTTTCTATATGAAGTCTCAGCAAAAAAGCAAAACTAAGGGAAAATATAGAAAGAAAACGTAATTTATGGAACATATTTCTTTTTTTTTTTTTGTAGACCTCTTCAAATCAACCAGCTGTAACATCTTGATAACTATCAAAGAGGTTATATTATCTAGAAATGAAAAATCAGGTAATTTGATTCCAATTGATGGACCTGAAAAAGATACCCTTCTCCCAATTCCAGACATGTATGTATGCACACTAAGCATATAGTGCACATATTTGCATTCTGTGACTTTGGTTTACCTCTGTTCTTATGCTTCTAACTATTTTCTAGAAATGGCTGTTGTCTTCCAAGTGAATGTGCCAGCGAATGTGCCACTTAGTCCAACTTCCCTGCCATGGGCAAACATCCCCCGCTAAACCAGCAGTGAGGTCTCTTCAGAGCCTTCTCTTCTTCAGACTGAACAACTCCTACTCTCCTAGGCTTTCCCCATAAAACAGGTGTTCCAGGACCCTGATCACTTTTGTGGCCCTTGAAAAAGGCAAAGCTGAAATGTAGTTCTCCCACTGCACTACTTGGTTAAGGGTATTAATGGACCAAACAAGAACAGAATCACAGAATCAAAGAATGTTAGTGATTGGAAGGGACCTCAAAAGATCATCTAGTCCGACCCCCCTGCCAGAACAGGACAGCATAGAGCAGGTCACACAGGAATGCATCCAGGCGGGGTTTGAATGTCTCAAGAGAAGGAGACTCCACAACCTCTCTGGGCAGCCTGTGCCAGTGCTCTGTCACTCTTACAGTGAAAAAGTTCTTCATCATGTTCACCCGGAACCTCCTATGTCCCAACTTGCACCCATTCCCCCTTGTCCTATCCCTGGACGTCACTGAGAAGAGCCTGTCTCCATCTTCCTGACCTTCACCCTTTACATATTTATAAACATTAATGAAGTCACCCCTCACACAAAAGGCCCATAGAGCTTTTGTATATTGAAATGTCCAGTTCTGTTTTCTGTACAACAAGGACAAATTATACCCACAGTACCTTCTGAAATGGATGTTAATGGCTTCAGCTATTGAAG
The DNA here is from genome assembly GCA_013398125.1 of Aegotheles bennettii. Lineage (NCBI taxonomy): Eukaryota > Metazoa > Chordata > Aves > Caprimulgiformes > Aegothelidae > Aegotheles > Aegotheles bennettii. The sequence goes on from VZRW01005211.1 coordinate 10,587, forward strand.
TATCTGTCATACCAGGAGAGACTGAGAGAGATCTGGGGCTGTTTAGCCCAGACATGAGAAGGCTCAGAGGAACTTTATCAACGTGCATAAATACCTGACGGGAGGAATCACAGAATCACAGAATCCTAGGGGTTGGAAGGGACCTCGAAAGATCATCTAGTCCAACCCCCCTGACAGAGCAGGGTCACCTAGAATACATCACACAGGAATGCATCCAGGCAGGTTTTGAATGTCTCCAGGGAAGGAGACTCCACAACCTCTCTGGGCAGCCTGTTCCAGTGCTCTGTCACTCTCACAGTAAAGAAGTTCTTCCTGATATTCACATGGAACCTCCTATGCTCCAGTTTGCATCCATTGCCCCTTGTCCTATCATTGGTCATTACTGTAAAAAGCTTTGCTCCATCGTCCTGACACTCACCCTTTACATATTTGTAAACATGGATGAGGTCACCCCTCAGTCTCCTTTTCTCCAAGCTAAAGAGACACAGTTCCCTCAACCTTTCCTCATAAGGGAGATGTTCCACTCCTTTAATCATCTTTGTGGCTCTGAAGAGAGAATGAAGAGAAAACCAGACTTTAGTCAGTGGTGCCCAGTGACAAGACAAAAAGCAATGGACAAAAATTGAAATACAGGAAATTCTATTTAAACATAAGAAAAGCTTTTGTGCTCTGGTGGTGGTCAAACACAAGAGCAGGTTGCTCAGAGAAGTTGTGGAGTTTCCATCCTTGAAGATATTCAAAACCTGACATGGCCGTGGGCATTCTGCTCTGGCTGACCCTTTTCAGAGAAGGGCTGGACTGGAGGAAGTCCAGAGGTGCTTGACAGACTCAACCACCCTGCAGTTCACTTGGTGATACTGGAGGTGAAGTCTCATCATGACAACTTGTTAAAATTCAGCTGAGATTATCCATGGTCAGCGTTGTATAACAAAAATCTTTCACATTAAGTTTTGAATTAAGAATAATTATTGATGATATAAAAGTTGCATGATGCCCCTATTTGTTCTATTTCTGATAAGTGGTTGACATATATCTTACAGTTTCTGTTCTATATTTTAATTTGTAGCAATAAGAAAAGTGATTAAAGATTAACATTTTTGTCTGCAACATGGATGGTGGGCTTGAGTGCACCCTCAGCAAGTTTGCCAACAGCATCAAGGTGTGTGGTGTGGTCGACATGCTGGAGGGAAGGGATGTCATCCAGAGGGACTTTGACCGACTCGAGAGGTGAGACTGTGCAAACTGCTTGAAGTTCAACAAGGCCAAGTGCAAGGGCCTGCACATGGGTCAGGGTAATCTCATGCACAAATACAGGATGGGGGGAGAAGGGATTGAGAACAGCCCCAAGGAGGACATGGAGCCACTGGAGCAAGATAAGAGGAGTGTCATGAGGATGATGAGAGGGCTGGAGCACCTCTCCTATGAAGAGAGGCTGAGAGAGTTGGGGTTGTTCAGCCTGGAGTAGAGCAGGCTCTGGGGAGACCTAAGAGTAGCCTTCCAGTACCTGAAGGGGGCCTACAGGAAAGCTGGAGAGGGACTTTTTACAAGGGCATGTAGGGATAGAACAAGGGGGGAATGGGTTCAAATTAGAGGAAGGTAGATTTAGACTGGATATTAGGAAGAAGTTCTTTATTGTGCAGGTGGTAAGACACTGGAACAGGTTACTCAGGGAAATTGTGGATGCCACCTCCCTGGAAGTGTTCAAGGCCAGGTTGAATGTGGCTTTAAACAACCTAGTCTAGTGTGAAGTCTTCCTGGTGTAGTGTGAGGGTTCAAACCCCTCCATGGCAGGGTGGTTGGAACTAGATGGCCTTTAAGGTCCCTTCCAACCCAAACCATTCTGTGTTTCTCTAATCAGACTGAGAAATCAATACCCGTAAGAATTATTGTGAAAGATTCAGTTTAAGTTTATAAAACTGTTACAAACTGGTTTTCAATGAAATAAGAATAGTTCTTAAAAAAAATCATGCAAGATGTGAAGATGAAAGGAGTGGGACTAATAGTATAATTTATATTACTGTTATATTTCCTCCTAAATAATCATTAAGTTTAAAAAATCATTTATCATATGTGAATCATATGCATATCTTATATACGAAAGGTCAGAAGGGATTTTCATATTTTGGGAACTTGTTTCCATAGCAAGATTAAAATTTAATATATGAGAGGTTATATAGTGTTTGGCTACAGTTCCCTCATAATATATTAATTTTAGATGCATTAGAAGAGTGTTACAGAAGGATATTTTATATTAATAGATTTAGCAGATAACAAAGATAAAACTGCTATTAGTTCATACCAGCACATAGAAAGTGCAGAGCAAGCTAAATTAATTCTAAAAGGAGATGATAGCTTTATACTTACAATAGAAAATACTTTTTTTATTTTATATTTGTCTTTTGATGAAAGTGGAGAATTTTCCAGTCAAACTGAAAAAGATTTGGTGAATCTTGTTAGAGCTATGCACAACTGTGGAGTATTCCCTTCTTCCTATTTTTTAGGCCTCCTTAAAATGCAAAGGAAATATAAAACTGTACTGAACTCCTCAATTCTGGTGACCAGCTATAAAGAAATGTTAGGAAGGAAGAGATCTCCACATGTGGATATGCAGTCATATACAACTTTGATTGTTTCTCCATTTTATTTGGTGTGGAATGTACTGGTGTCAGTCAGTAAATGTAATAGCAGAAGACACATACGTCATTACTGATCTCATTGACAGGAAATATGATCTCACATTTGAATTTGCATTCTTACTGCCGATCCTGTTGTCAACTGAGGATCCATCACCTTGCTTTGACTAATGTTTTCTTTAATTTTAGCTAATGCATGTCATAGCTTGCATGTTGAGTTATATGCTGGCTTCCTCTTATAAGTGCCAGCATTGCTGTTACCCTGTCAACACCAGATTTCAGAAGGAATTCCTTTGGTGGGTCTGCTTTTAGTGCTGTGCCCCTTAAAATTACAGTTCATCCCTGCAGAGTGTTGTCTTGCAGGTTCAATGTCTTTGTTTAAAACGAGTTTGAGGTCAGTTGTTTTCATCATGCTTTCCACTTACCGAATTACTGTTTTCCTTAGGCAGTGCCTTGGAAGGTCACTTGAAAAGATACATTTTGAATAAACATTTATACAGTGAGAGGGGAGGACAGAGGGAGGCAGAGACCTTATAAAGGTATCTAAAATAATTTTTCTGTCTTACAGTACATTTGAAATTAGTTCAACAAAAGACATTTAGTGAACCATTGTCATATGCCATAGACTGAAAACTAAAACAATTAAGAGACATTTTAGGAAAAGCACTACTCTCTCCTTAAATAATATTACCATACATTTTGTATTGATTTATCCATACTGAGCAAAAACAGTTTCATTGTACTACATGAGCATTTACAGTATGTTTTGGACCTGTTACAAGAACTGCTAAAGTGTGAAGGTATTGGGATGACCTGAAACATTTTCTTGAAGCGTTACTACTCTTGAGTAACCTCACTATCTCATACAAGTGCCAATGCAGACTTCATGCCAATCCACACCACAGTATCAAGTTATTTTTTCCTCCATCATCTAATCTACTTTTCAGCACCTGTACCAAGGCCAAACTACCATGATGGGAGTCTCAAGATTGGAGAAGGAGGGGGGGAAAATTACTTAAGTCTGAGAATATTTTGTCACAAAGGTGGTAAGATATGTCTTTGTGAGGAACATATCAAAAAAACAGGTCATATAGAAGAGGTTGGGACAAATTCTGCCCTCACATAACGACCAAACTGCACTATAACCAGTAGGTTTCTTTGTGTAAGTGAGAGAAGACTGTGGCTGAGCATTTTTCTAATAGGTTAAATGTAAATACTGTCCAGTAGAGAACTGTATTTTCCAGACTAATCTGAGTTACTGCTGGGAGTTAAACTATGTGTGTCCCTTTCTTATATTAAAGAAAATGAGTATGAGAAATATAATCCAATCACTTGCTGATATTTCATAGAGGTGGGAGTAGGAAGAGGCTTTAGGTTTCTTCAACTGTTTATTCTACTTTATTTTTCTTCTGAACATGATTCTCTCTTCTCAGGAATACTGCTGTTTGGGATGCAGTCTTACTGAACCTCTGCCCAGTTCTTAAACAAAACCAAATCTGAGCCTTTCCCAGGAAGACTGGGAGGAGATGTGAAAATTTTTTAGAACTAAGATTATAAAAATAAATGTGGTGTCTCTGCCCTGCTGCTTTCACTTGAGATCTGAACTCAAGTCAGATGGTTCATCCTTACCACAGCTCCTGAGAGGACCCACCCAGGAAAAGTTAATTCTTCTTAGGCTGTCAAAGGAGACAGAGGCATTTTCTAAGTGACCTTGATGTCAAACTCACTGATCTCTCAGCCTATTGACCCTTTATGGCCAGATTTGGAAGGAACAACTAGCATGGCCAGGAAAGAGGAGGGGACCTCTGCCCAAGCTCCTTCCTGCTTCATGGTAGCACCATGGGAACTGGACCATTGCCTGCCAGTGGATGGCTGGCATTTCTTAAAAGAAGGATTGTGAGATTAGCTAAAACACACACACAATACTCAATGCATCTCTTCCAAATGCACAATGAGAGTTAGGAAACACATGAAGATTCATCAGTATTTCACGTGTCAGGGAATAAAATCAATTGGCCACACTAATGAAATAGGTGCTAAAGCATTTCACTGTTTAGAGGCACAGCATGGCCTGTAAGTATGAGCATAATTTTCCACAGTACCACCTCGTGAAATTGTAACATTACTGTATTTTTCTGTTTACTGATTTATTCTGTTGATATTTTAGCTTAGATACATAAAATACTTAAATTAGTCTAAATTATATCCTTTATCTATGTAAAGATCAAAAACAAAATGTTCACCAATAGCAGAAAATATTTACAACTATTTATGTTTGACAAATCTAATGTGGCCAAGAAAAAACCCTTCTAACCTACCTGGTAAACTTTATTTTCACTTTCACTTAATCTGTCCAAATGAATATAGTAGGACTGAAGAGAGACACACTGTGGCAGGACTCGACCTTTGCAATGGTGTTTATTTATGTTGACACATCCTCCTTTTGATATTCCTTGCTGAATATACAGTGCTGAAATTTTTCCATACCTCCTCAATCTCTAATGCAGCTGTGTATTTTTATTTAGCTGTGGTAGCAGTGGCAAGAGGCAGATCTCTCCCTGTGTGCCGAAGGGGTGTTACATAGGCTCTCTCTCAAGGGACAAAGAAATGGTAAAAGATGCAGCAGAGGGAATACACAGAATCACAGAATGTTAGGAGTTGGAAGGGACCTCGAAAGATCATCTAGTTCAACTCCCCTGCCAGAGCAGGACAACATAGAGCAGGTCACACAGGAATGCATTCAGGCAGGTTTTGAATGTCTCCAGAGAAGGAGACTCCACAACGTCTCTGGGCAGCCTGGCCCAGTTCTCTGTCACTCTTACAGTGAAAAAGAATAGGGAGATGAGTTTTCTGCGGGTGTCATTCCATTATGATTAATGTAATAAAGTAAGCACACAGGTGATAACTGGATGTTTCATAGAGAGAAGAATGTAAATTCTCATTCTGCTCTACTTGTAGAAACAATTTTGAAATCTCCCTAATGCAATGATATTTTGTGCTTTTTCCTCATTTCTGAGCTAGATAAATTGAATTTAAATCCAATGTAAAGGATTTCTATAGACACAGAGTTCCTCTGTACTAAGGTTGTACAGTTAGAAGTTGAAGAAACTTATCTAGACCATGGATTGATGAGTCAGTTTCAAATAGCAGGAGTGATTTATAAACATTCTGGCTAATATCTAAAACTAACTAATGAACCTAAAAATACCATTAAAATGTTTAAGTGTAGCAGCCCTCCCACCACTCCCCACTTGTTATCTTTTTAATGCCTTCCTATTCCTCTGCTAAATTAGTGAATTACAAGAAAGTGTCGTTCATTTGTATATTTTTATCAATGCAGAATGACACCATTTTACTTTTCTTCCTCATATGCCTTAGTGTGACTGAGTCACACTTGAATCTGTTTAGTGTCTCAGTTTAGTGTCTCTTAAATCTGTTCAGTGTCTCTAAGATCATACTCCTCCACTATTTTAGTTGTTAACGCAGACTGATAAATAGATGTTTGGTGTTTTTAACATTGTTTTTAAAGTCTGGTTAAAGAAGAGTTTTCTTCTTCAGAAAGGAGATTCATGTTCCTAAGAAACAGAACACAATCCCTCCTGATCCCACCCTGATCCCTTTCTATCTTCTCTGTCCACTCTGCAAAGAGGAATCTGCAGGCATCTGGTGGAATGTTGTTTTACATTTCTGCACTGAATCCCTTTCTGTCTGCTTCTGCAGATTATAGCAAGTAAATAATTAGAACTTGGATAAGTTCATCTCAACTGCATTAGCTCCTATGTCTCATTGATCTCAGTATCTACAGCAAACTTCCTAGTACTGGAATACTAATAGTTATTCATTCAAGAATAAAACCTAAGACCCCTAGGTCTTAGTTTTGATTTTAAAATTAAGGTAAATTTGTACTTCTCTTTAAATCAAAGTTCCTTTTTTGATTGTAAATTATCAAAAGGAGGACCAATATTACTAGACCTTATTTTTAACTACCAAAGACTTGTGATACCAGCAACTCAGTGGAAACAATTGCATTTGGAAGACTTCACACAAAAATGAGTGAAAGCAAATTAAAGATAGCTCTAGTGCCAAGCTCTATCTCTCAACCTATGACTGGAAAAGTGAAAATACTGCCAAAATAAAGAGCAGTTCCTTAGCTCTAGGTATCTGGGAATACCAGAATATCTGGTTTTAGAGTTAACCTAAGCTACAGCTGGTTTACATAACATATAGTAACAATGCTTAATATAGAAATAAAGATTATATCTTTTTTATCTTTAGGTGGCTTTTCACTATGTGCAAATTAGTTTCAATCTAAATGAAGGTGGTTCAAGCTCACATAAGTTCTTTCAGCTGAATTTTCATGTTAAGCTGTTGCTACCCATTTCCTTGTCAGTGTGAATTCCAGTAAATTCAGCATTTATAAACTGTTCTGTCTGTCCCATGAATAGCTGGAAACTAAGTTTGTTTTCCTTAAAAGTGTTCTTAATTCTGTCTCTGATTTTAATATACACTATTGGTATATTATTAAGATACAGCTTCTTAAAAAAGACCCCTCATTATTGTTACCTACTTCTGCATATACATTTTTTCATTTGTAGTGATCTGTGGACTGTTTACTCCTTTCAGCTGAATCAACTATTGATCCTTGCTCTAGAGTTTATGCTGTTCAAGAGGGGCTTGTAATTTCATCCATAATGGGCAAAAGAGAATGAAGAAAGGGTTATGTTTCTCATTTTATATATATTAGGGGTTGGATGGAATCACAAGTTGTACAACATGTAGAGAGTATTGCTCATATCTGTAGATTCATACATATGGTACTATTCAAATCCTATTCATGATGAAGACTGTTCCAAATTTTATTGAATTTCTAAATGAGTTCTCCTCTATCTCTAGATGGTATTGAAATGTCTATCAGAACCAGACCAAGCTTCCTTTCTTTCCCAGATCTAACTCACTTCAAAAGACATAGCCAGGAATGTTTTCTTCCAGAATGAAAATGTGGTCACCCTACTAGGATGGATTTCATTTTGTTTTCACTTCATAGTCCCATTCCACTTTGAGCTAAGTGTGTTCTTTCCTGATTCACTACTGCCAAGCAATGAGACTCGTAATTTCATATGGAATTTAAACATTTCTCTCTTTCATGCCTATGTGTGCAGAATTACTACAACATACAGACCACCAAGCGGAACATATTATTTAGAAAGACAATTTACAGAAGAAATCCCTTACCTGCGGAATGGTCTGTATTCTATATTGCACCTATATCTATATCTATATTCTGGAAGGTGCATATGTCCTGCCCACTTGGCAAAGGTCATGACCTCCCATTTCAGAAAAGATGTAAGAACTGGACCGGGGTTAGAGAAGGATGTCTGAAAGTGTGGAAGGGCTTCCATACAAAGAGCTGCTTTTGTAGACTAGGACTTGTCAAGCTGTAAAAAAGATGACTAAGGGGCTTTCGCTGAAGCCTGTAAAGCTGTGAGAAGAGGGTGGAAGTGATTGTTTCTGTCTTTTCTAGCACAGGGTCAAATTATGTTAGTAGTTAACAGCCTACAATGTAACAAAAGTAAACATTTTATATACCAAGTAGTCAAGTTATAGAATTACTCACTGAAAGGTATCATGGAGAATCCATTAGTGACTGTGAGTCACATACAGCAGGTGAGGTATACACTGAGTGGTATGGAAGTTAATTCCAGCTTATTAAATTCCAGGTGGAGTGACATGATTCCTGTGGAGATATCTGCCTGTACCAGGAAATCAGAATGTATTTAGTATAATTAGCTAACACTGGGAACTTGGCTTACCTAGTTTCTCTCCATGTGCTGTCTGGCTTTGGTAATGCTATTTTGCTCCTCAGAGATCTAGATATTAAAAAATAAAATCAAGACATTAAAAAACTTCAAATAGAGATTTTTCTTTCATTCTGCCTTTACCAATTATCTCATTTGATGAAAATAATGCATAAGATGAAACCTTGTCATAAAATCATTGTTTAATCTTGTATATCAGCAAGTAAATACTAATGTTACAGGACCTATGTCCAATTTTTGATCACACTATTTGTTTTAATACTTTCATTCATCTTCTAGCACTACTTTATCCAGCACATGTCTGTGAGTCACTCCTGCATAGATGTAAGAGAATCTCTCTCACTGACTGACATGAGATATTCATTCCTTGCTGGTGAGATAAACCCCTCCTTGGAAAGCAGTATGGATGAAGGTGAAACTCACATTTTTCTTCATTTTCTCTCCCTTACAAACCATGTATTTCCCTAAAGATCTTCCAGTTAAATTAAAGATAAGGATTTGCATATGCAGTGGTAAATGAAAACCACTGGAACAGATTTCAAGTTTCATTACATTGATGTAAGTTGGCAATAGTAACTTTACTACATAAAACAGTCCCAACTTTGTGGAAAATGTACCAATAAGAGAAGAACAGCTTTTGCCTCTGGCTCTCAATTTTAAGTGTTGTAACAAACTGTAGTCTAATTATAGCAGACAAGACATGTTACCCTTTCCACTTTACTAATAAGCTTTGTTTGTGTTCTGAAATCATACTTTGAATTGTAGGTACATTTGTAAATGATTTGTTTGTCAGTTAAAGGCTTTTTTAACCATTGCAGTGACAGTTTTTCTATGGTACGAATTTTTTCAAAATTTTTCAAGTTGTTTGATGAGCTGACTTGGCTTTCTATGAGCAGCTATTATTTCTTATGAAAATGAGAGTAGATGCAGAAATTTCTCTGTTTAAATGAAATCTATACCAAACAAAAAATTATTTTAAAATTATTCCTGAAAGATGTTTTCTAGTGAGCTTTACCAAAGCTACATTGGAACAATGGATGAAAAATTAAGTGCTGCGATTTATAAATCTATGGCACCTATGAAAATATTTTGTCTAACATCCACATAGAGGTAAAATACAGTCATTAGCACACAGACTATTAAAGCAATGCTAGACATCTCATTTTAGTACTCGTCACAGACATAAATTTGAGTTACTTAAAGAGGCATGTGGTGAAAAAGCTGTCAGTTTTGTTTTCCTCCTACTTCAGGATCTGCTTCTTCCTATTGAGAGTTTGTTTTCCTTAATGCCTGACATATAGAAGTTAGAGCACTTTCCAAAGACATTTCTTTTGCAGACTGCAGTTGTAGTGGCCACACTACGTGTACACAAAATTATTTTACTGGATTTTTTAAAATTATATTTGCAACGCAAGTTAGGACTTGGTTCAAAATGATGAAACTTCTGCACTATTTAACACTGTGAATTTATGCTGTCAATAGCTCTAGTGGAGAGTAATGTTGATGCTTTGGACTGCAGTATTCTGATCTCATTTTTAAGTTTTAGGGTGTTTTCCAACTTGTAATGATGTATTGCAAAGAAAAACAATACAATAAAAATATATAGCTATTGTAGCCAACATCAAAAAGTTTCAAATTTTTCTGGACCTAAGTGTCTATTTAATTCTATCCTAGCCAAATTAATTGGTGCTTCATTCTCCAGATTCTGAGAAATAGAAAGAACTACATGAGAATGAGGTCATTGTGATGTACATTACCAGTAAGGCTGGCCTAATGTGAGAAAAGTCTGAGCATATGAAGGTAAAAGTAGGTCAAATGTAGTACTGAAAGCCTGGATGAGAAAACATTTTCTTTAGCAATACAAATACAGTCTCATTGTCTATTGGCTATTGATCCATTGAAAAATCAGGGCAGTATTTAATTTTAGTGATAATAGCACACCTTCAGCTGGTTTAAATCTGTTGCTAAATCCACTTATTAAATCCAGATGAAGATTTAGTTGCACACCTGTTCTCTTCAAATGTTGAGAAATTAAATATCTGTTATAATCATTACCTCTTGTACTTCAGAGCTTTGGTGAATTTAGTGTTCAGGAAAGCAGAGTAAAACACAGCTCTGGCTGATAATTAAGGCTGGTGCAGGTGTCATTCAATCTTTACCTCTGCCTCTCCAAATCTGACTTGTACTGATCTACTAGTTAAAAATAAATGCTAGCAAATTAAAATGTGAATCTGAAATGCTGCAAATAGTTAAAGATGATGAAGATACCATGACATGACACTTTATCTAACACATCTTTGGATGTCTTTGCTGAAAAGATAAGTTAAATAGTCTCTTTGTTTCTAGCTATATATAAAATGCTTATTTCCCAAAGCTGAACTCTCCCTCAGTGGATGTCTCTTACCCATTGCTGACTATTATATTCTTCCATCTGAGCAGGTCAAACCACTTGCTCCTAAGTAACTCCTGAGATATTCAGAATTCCATAGTAAAAATCAGTTGGTTTGAATTCTAAATGAGGTCTTACCAAATAAATATCTGCTTCCAGAAAGATCATACCAAAACATTAGTCAGTAAAACAGCTGGTACTATTTATAGTAGTCAAATTAATATACTAATTTGGAAAAAACCTTATACTGTAAGTAACAGATTAAATCAGTTACCATAAGTGGATCATTTATACTTCAATGTGTTTAACATATTACAACCAACAGTGACAGTATGAGATCATGAATCATTAAAAATATAACTCTAAAAATGCAGAACATGTTTAAATATTTGTAGTAGTGAATTCAGTGTGAAAGTAATGCAGCAACATTAAGCTACGTAATATAACTTGTTAACATCCTCTGAAATCTGGATAGGTAGCCCCACTGATTACCATAATGAGAATACAGGAGATTTATTTTCCTTGTCAAGCAGTTAATCAGAAGTTTGGAGGCAAATTAAGGTTTCAGATGCTGCAGACATAAACCTTTTGCAAAAGAAAATATTTAGACATCACTCCCAGTTGCTCAGGAAAGTCAAGAGGGTTAATGTGCTCTTTTAACTGTTACTAATGCAAATTTAATATCTTTTCTGATTACGTATGTCTAAAGGAATTTTTAATATCTCCATCCCATGACATTATCAAGAAGCTGAACAGAGAAATTGCAAAAGCAACTCCTTGTAGCCCAAATTAAAGACCAGACAGTAGGAGAGAGGTCTTATGCAGATGAAAGTTAACCCCAAAAAATGTGAGTCACCTGTCTGGAAATGAGAGTAATGATTTGAAGTGTAAATCTAATTTTACTTCTCTATGATGGCATCTCAGAAATACTGGGCATGTTCTAAGCAAATTACAGGTTTTCTCAATTGTGAATTAGCAAAATAAAATCTTTTTTGTCTCTCATTGAATTTTAATCTTTTTTTTTTTTCTTACTACCTTTAACCAGTTCTTCCTTAATATTTGTGTTATATACATACCTTAAAAAAAAAATAAAGAAAATTTTTAGCAGATCTGTGTGTATTAGAAAACATCAGAAAATACAAATAACTTTTTCTGGAGAAAGAGACACACTAAAAGTGAAAGGAAACTAAATTTCTTTGTGCCATCCAAACATAACTAATACTGTTTCTGTGGCCTTGGGAATGTAATTTCCCATTCCCTAAAAGGAGACTCCTCTACCCCTCTTTCTTATGAAAATTGAATAATTGGTCACCCTTAAAGCTAGTGCGATCCCGCCCCCTTGCCAGCCTTCATGGAGAGACCAGGAAGGGTGCTCTCATCCCCCCATCCCAAAAGCCCATTAGTTGTTTCTTATCTTACCAGATCTAAATCTCTAGGTTGGGCATACATGTTTCCTCATGTCATGGGTTGTACCAAGGTGATAATCCCAGTCACCCAGCTCATACTCTGGTTGAAACCAGAACATTTCTCCTTTGGTACTGAGCCTGAAGGTTCCAGCAGCCCTGCTTAATTCTGTGGTTCCCAAAGAGTGATTTAGATTTGCTCTGAAGTTAAATCAGAACCACATAATGGAAACCTAGGCAACCAGCGATCATTATTGAAAGGAATAACAACATTTTTCCTAAAACAAACCAGTTTTCTGGTAACACTACACAAAGATAACTAAAACCTTAAGAAAACAATACTCATCCAGATTTTATGGAAGTCATACAACAGCAGAAGAAGGTGACCTTTCTTTTTCGGCTTGCTCAGCTCTTTCCTGAAACTGTTGTTTGATTGATCAACTACTTCAACAGCAATAATAACTTGACCACTCAACTGAAGTCTTTGACCATTTGTATCTGCCTAATGCCACATCTTCATTTTCAGGTATGTCAACACGATGATCATGGTAATCAACTGGGAGCTGCATTCTGGTTTTGTTTTAAATAGAGGTAAATAGGATTTTTAGCTATGTATTTGATGGTAAAATTTAAGCTGGGGAAAAAACATGGCCTATTTTGTTGATACTTCTGAGAGAAATATGTATTGGCTTGATACCAAAATGAGATTCTAGTTTTTATTGAGTGCTTCTTCTCCTTTCGCTTCCCGGCTACGTTTTACTAGTAATACAAAATCAAATGCTGCTTTTATTTTCAGCAGGACCAGGGTTTTACCTCCACTACAAATCATTCACACAGAATACTAGGAAGCCTTTGGAAGACCCGGTTAGATCTGAAACTTCCCAATAAAGTATCAGAAGCCAGGAGAGGGGAAAATTAATTTAAGAAAAAGAAAATTCTATTAGTATTTTGAGTATTTACTACTTCCTGAAAATCAAGCCTGTAGGATAATTTTGTCCATTTTGTCACAGGCCTTTCATACACTAGAACACAACTAAATACAGGCCAGTGTTTTAACACTGAGCTAAATGCTGCAATATTTTCAGTACAATCTTGAAACACTTCAGTGTAGCAGAAGCAAAAATACTCCAAGCCTCTGAAAGCCAGAGGCCATTCCCTCAGATGAGGTGACAGTAATAAACACAAGTCTGGCTTTCAACCTTACCTCAAATAATGAGCAAAATCAAGCAATAGGTCACCTCAAATGCTTTCCAGAACTAAATTGAGGAGATATGTTGTAAATCTACAGCAAATCTAGAGGACTCTACTGTTTTATTACCAGTGACAGTTTATAAAATGGAATATTATTGTTATTATAGGACAATACAATAGTGTATGGTTGAAAGATTAAAAATAATATCTTTTCCCTTCATTTTTGACAGTAACACCTAATTCCATTAGAAGCAGCTCTTTGTGGCTATTTTTAGCTTTGTTGATAGCTGCAAAATCAGCTTTTTTTCCTTGACAACTAAACCTTTTTGAACTTTATAAATAGAGTAAGATGCTGTTGAATGAATTTTAAGTATACACATGCAGTTAAATTCACATTCAATTTTTTTTTTCCTGGGAGAAATTTCATTTTCTCATTCAGATAGGGGTACAAAATGAACTGTTACATAGAAAACTTAGATTTTTTAAGAATGTCTAGGGGATGTATAATGCCCTCAGAGTTTCATCAGGAAATCTCACAGCCAGCCAATCATCTTAAGTTTAGGAAAACAAAAAAAAGCAGGGATAGATATCTTTCAAAAACTGTTGTCTTGTGCCCCATTAGAACTACTTTGATATGAAAGTGTTTTTGGGTTTTTTTCATAAGTTTAAGTAAAGAAAGATGTAGTGCTCATAGGAACTAATTCCATGCACATAACTGAAAATCTTACATTGTTTTCAGTCCTTTCAGATTATGTCTATAGGCACCAAAGATTAGCTAATAGTTGGATGTTATATGTTCTTAAGTATCTGTAACTCTGTGTGTTGTTAAGGAACAATGACTCAGTATCATTCTGCATGTAATATACTTTAAGGTATTGTAGTTACATGAACATTTTATATAAAATATTCAAAATGTTTTAAGATACTAGAGAATATATAGTGCAGAAACTTAGAGGAAATAACTGAAGATCTTGAACTCAAACTTTATTTGTGCCCTAACTGAAATGTATGTCTCCATAGTTTGGCAACATCAGTGATGTGTGGATGGATAGGAGACTGTCAAGCTCAGTTAGTGAAATATTAATTTTGCTGCAGCTGAACCAGCAACATTTCAGAGTCATTCACAAGGTATAATCAAGAACCGCAATAAATTAAAAGAGGGAAACATAGTAATACAAAACAGTAGATAATTGGCTTAAATAAAAATGAGTCACATAAAAAAATAGCAGCTTGAGGGATCACAATTTTTTACATGGTTTCAATACTGTTTCCCACTGATCACTCTATGAAACATCAAAAAAATCAAAAGAAAAAACTGACTTACCACTAGTAAAAATAATACATAATGGGCTGTTAAACTTCAAAGCAAAACTGAAGATATAGGAAGATAGTGTGTTCTTTCTTATCTTCATTATTGTAATCTTAGATGTTTCATAGGACAATAGGATAGTGTGCAAGTAAATAATTAAATACATTTTTATTTCTTATTTAATGTTTTTACCTTTCTGTTTTAACTGATAAAATATTAGAGGAATATCTGTTTGGATCTTGTTTTCTATGGTCTGTTTTTCAAGCATATTTTGACATTTTTACAATTGCAATCCTTCCAATTTTAAGATTGATCAATATGCTCAGTTGGAATGAAAGACAAAAATAAAATAACTCTCAGGACCTGAGTTAAAAAGGCTTGTGGTTGTGGTCATGAAGAAGAAGTGCAACACACACAAACTGTTTTATACAAACAAAACTGTTTGTCACAGAATTTAAAAACTAGCTTAATGTGGACTGACAATATAGTTCCTTATTTCAAGCTATTTTATCTGAGAATACAATTCCTGTGCAATGTTACAATCAAATAGATTTTAAAAATATGTGGGATTAATTAAGAAAAATATTAAAACATTAAACTGTGTTTAAAGTCAAGGGCACAATTATTGTATGAAGGCATTCTAAGGGTTTCATTTAAGAGTAATTGCCAACCAAAATTATTTGGCCCCTTTTCCATTTACAAACAATACTTAACACAAAGTACACCGTTTAGCCAGATAAAGCACAACCAAGAGAACATTGGTATGAAATAATTCTTCCTTTTAGAAAAACAACCTTTCAGTTAGGATTTTGGCTCTAATCCTGACCTCATTAAAACCAGTGGCAAATATCCCGTAGCTTTTAATATAAAAAAGGCAAGCATCTTTATGACATTCTGGTAATACTGGAAAAGAAAGTAGTCTCCCTAGAATCTCTCTGACTGATAAAAAGGAAGATGCATGCATAGAACTTGTCTTATGATGCTCAAAAACATTCCTTGTTCTTAGTGAAAAAAAAAATAATAAAAAATTCAACATGCCTGGCATGGGCTGAGAGCCCAGTATTTTCCCTGCAGTTAAACCAGGACCCAGAGAGAGTGTGAGTGATCTTGGGGATCTTTTTATACTAGCAAGCTTGAACTAACTGTTCAGTAACAATTATAGTCTTCATGATCAAAGACTGTGTGATAGAAATGGTGTCTATGATGTCCAATGTTAGAAAATTTCCTGATTTTTAACTGTTCTTCCAAAGTATATTGAAATATGACAAAAAACCTCGGGAATTTAAAGCCAGAAGAACATCTGCCAAAGGAGCTGACAGACTACTCTTTTTACTGCCTGCTTAATAGGGATTAAAGCAAGTTCCTGGTGGAGGAAACCCCTTCAGGCTGGGCTGTGAGGAGTACTGGCAGGATGTGAACATGGCTGAGCTCATGCCCTCCCTGCTCTCCGTTAACCTGACACAGGCCAGCCCTGTTCAGGAAGCCATCCAGCAGTGTCTGGCTCCTCTGTTTCCAGATTCTCAGCTGAAAATTTTAGATTAGATTTAACAGCCCATTAATGCAACCTCTGGGTTTGCAGGGGAGGGCTGGGTCACATCTGGCTAGCGACGAGCATGAGCAAACCGAGTGGCACCCACCTGCCCAGGACATGCCCTTTGCCTCCCACAACACCCAATGGTAGCCAAAACAAATTGTATAAACTTTATAAATAAAACAAACAAACGCAAGGAGGATAAAAATTAAACAGACCAGTGGCTTTTGGTTTTGCCTTGGGCCATCGATGAACTAAGTAAAACATATATTGACTCTTGTAAGTAAAATATAATATAAAGACATGCTTTTGAAATTGTTTCTTGTGAAGAGCAAGAATGTATATCAACATCAATTTACATTCAAACTGTGCATTGAGGAAAAGGAAACGTGTTTCCCACTCTGTTTTAAAATGTTGATGAGTTATTGCTTTGATACAGATGAGAAAAAATCCCTTATAGTTTTTGGACTAAGTTGGGGATACTGTTGAAATCTGCCTTTATTATGCAGCAAAGCTTGTGAAAATATTTCAGCTTGACCACTTCTCCATGAAAATGACAGTGTGTAAATCTACACTTGTAGCCAAGAGGGAGAATGTTATAAATGAGCTCTGACAATGTGACTTGAAAACTGATATGTCCAGACATGAGTCTGTACATGTTGTTTAATCCCTGAGTTTATAGCATTAGTCTTAGCTGGTAATAAAAAGTTGTCTAATAGCCTTCTTGACTGATCAAGTCCTTTTGGTAAAGTACACAGATATGAAATTATGCACAAGAACTTCTCAGAATCATCGTAAATAAAATACACTGAAATTGGTTGGGAAGTATGTAATGTGAGCTTTTTTACTGCAACACTTAATTCTGGTTATGTTTAATCCAGAA
The DNA here is from genome assembly GCA_013398125.1 of Aegotheles bennettii. Taxonomy (NCBI): domain Eukaryota; kingdom Metazoa; phylum Chordata; class Aves; order Caprimulgiformes; family Aegothelidae; genus Aegotheles; species Aegotheles bennettii. Next base: position 27,742 of record VZRW01005211.1, read on the forward strand.
GCTCTACATGCTCAGAACAGGTTTAATAAAAGATGCTAACCTTTAACAATTATATTTTTATTGTGGATAAGCAACCTAACAGAACAAATAGAAAAATAAATGGAAAGAGTAACTTTTACAAAGAATTTGGATAAACACTGTAATGACTGTGTTATAACTCTTTAGCTGAAATTCTAAAAGCCAAATAACCTGTTTGTCAGAGCTGGATGAGGTGACATAGTCAACTGAAAAAGTACAGCTTTTATAAAACTGTTGCTAACAAAGCTTTAAAAAAATTGAACTGATAACCATTTTGATAACCATTGATGTTCCAGATACTCCTATTATATCAAAATCAAACTTGCTCATATGAGCAAATTAAGCAGATTTTAGTCACCCCACAGAAATTAGTTAGTGTCTCTGACAGAATTACTTCTGTAGAGTAAAGGTGTCAGTGTGACAGAGACTTCCAGTAAAGTTTGAGTAAAAGTGACCACTGAAGTCAAATAGCCCTGAATTAAGGTCTTCGGATTTGGTTCATCTCTTGTTCCAGGGGTAAAATAACAGTACTTCAAAATATATAAATGGAAGTCATCTTTTATATTAGAACAAAGGGTCGGGACAAATTATCTTTGGTTTTCCTGTAATGTGTATATAAAGTTTGCTCTGAACTCTACTGCAGGAATAAAGATTAACAAACAAAAATTCTGTCTTATTTGCCCTAAGATACAAATAAATGTGTGTAGTCATTGTGATCTCCTCCTAGTCAGTTCTTTTTTTGTCCCAGTCAGTCTAAAATTTCTTGGCATTATGACAGAAATTTTGTGTTTATACAAGCAAAAGAGCGAAAGGGGCAGCAAAAATGTTGGTATCTAAAACTGCCTTAAATTTTCTTATTTCTGTTGCTGTCCTTACACTATCGTCGTGTGCTTAAGAAAATAAGAAAACAAATAAGGCCCTGAGGCTGGAGGAAATCAATTTGCCACAGTAAATTAAGAAAAAAACACATAGCCTTTTATCTGCATATTAGTCTATCTTCTCTCTTCTGCCATCACCTATGACATATAAGTTGAGTTTGTAAACTGTGATAAGTATTTGAAATGCCTTGAAAACAGATCCAGCCTGCATGGTGGATTGGGGCAGGTTCTCCTTCCTCTCAGCACAGGCAGTGGCCTGTCTGCCTGCTTGCACAGGGCCTGCTTTCTCCCGTGCCCAGCTGCAACAGGCTTTCCTCCTCTCCGGCCTCATCCTGAGGTGCTGGAGAGGAAGGACGTCCCTTCAGATTTCCCACCCCCAACATTTCTCAGTCTCTGATAGATGAAGAAAATCCTATGTCCACATCAACTTGGCATAAGCATTGCCAGGGGATTTAAATTGATTATGGAGCTGAGATATATCTGGTAGGTCAAATACCTTGGTCTGGGTAGGCAGGTAAATGAGACAGAGATGCACAAAATCAGACCAAGTAGGAGAGATTGTGGACAGTGGAGGTAGTATCTCAAGGTTTGGCACATGGTCTTGTAAATGTGTGCAGATCTTTAAGCTGTGCAGGTTCAGGGAACACTTTGGGCTTGAAGAGCTAGCTGTGAGCTGTAGGGTCAGCCTGGGGGAAGTTGCAGTTTAAGCGGCAAACTTCATTGAACAGTGACCTCACACACATAGAAATAGCTTGAGCCCATTCACACAACGCACCCTGCTGCATGGATTTTTCACTTGGAAATTCTGGTTCTGCCTGCACAGCTCAAGGCCTGACAGAAGTACCTGCCATACTGTTAGTAGCTCAAGTACAAGCATTTAATTTATATGATAAAGCAATAGAAGGATTTTAAATTTAATAATTAAATGCAGCTGCATTGACCATGCAAAGAAAGAATGCAGATAACTTCAACCAACATGGATTCTTAGCGGATTAACAGTCCTAGTGATGGAACCGTGACGCAAGAGGACAAAAAAGTCGTGACTTCCTATCTGTACAGAACATTCCTGTAATTAACACGAGAAGTTACTTGAGTTCAGAGAATGTTGAGAAATATAATTTTTCAATATTTCTCTCAGAAAATCCCCATTAAAAGACTTAATATTAAATACTTTCAGCTATCCATCTTGGAACATTTTGTTTTCATGGACTTATAGAGGCCTTGGGTTTCATACTGGCCAGTAATCATCTGATGTTTGTGTGCTTGACCAGGACCTTCAGAAACTTTATCTTGAATAAGAACAGTGTGGCCAGCAGGAACAGGGAAGTGGTTGTCCTGCTGTACTCAGCACTGGTGAGGCCGCACCTCCAGTGTTGTGTTCAGTTTTGGGCCCCTCACTTCAAAAAAAAGATCAAGGTGCTGGAGCTGTGTCCAGAGAAGGGCAACAAAGCTGGTGAAGGGACTGGAAAATATGTCTTATGGGGAACAACTGAGGGAACTGGGGTTGTTCAGTCTGGAGAAGAGGAGGCTCAGGGGGGACCTCATCACTCTCTATAACTACCTGAAAGGAGGTTGTAGTGAGGTGAGGTCAGTCTCTTCTGCCATGCCCATAGTGAAAGGACAAGAGGAAACGGCTTTAAATTGCAGCAGGGGAGATTCAGATTGGACATTAGGAAAAATTTGTTCTCTGTAAAGGTGATTGGGTATTGAAATAGGTTGCACAGGAAGGTGCTGGAGTCACCATCCCTGGAGGTGTTCAAGACATGTCAGGATGTGGCACTGAGTGATATGGTTTAGTGGTGATGTAGGTAGGTGGTTGGATGATCTTGAAGGTCTCTTCCGACCACGATGATTCTATGATTCTGTGATTCTATGATTCTATGAATATTAAGGTGGAGGGGAGAACGGTCTGTGTCATTCTGTCCATGTTATTTTTTGCATGAAATATTTGTGTCCTGATACAACTTTTCTCTTCTGGATGAACGTGCTTTTCAGTATTTTTGTATTATATAGACATATGTACTATATAGTACATATGTCTATATAATATATATGTGTATATATCTGTGTATCATTATTGACTATCTCTCTTTGACAGTCACATGAATATTATTTCCCCTTTCTCTTATGTTGTCTGTGCAGCTTTTTGAAGAAAATGCTACCAATCATTTCTCTGCAAATTTACCATGTGATTTTGATACCTCTCTTGATTTCTTGTTCCCTACACAAGCCATGTTAACTAATAACTTATTTAACTTTAATAATATATAACGTATGAGAAGAATCTGAATCAGTATATCCAAATAAGTGAGTTTTCTCTTCAACACTAGAGCTTTAGAGTCTCTATCAGCACAGGGAAATGTGCTAGAAATGCTTGCTTTGGGTTTTCAAAGGTTTTATTTTTTTTCTGCAACCATACAAACTGAAGATTTCTCTCTTGAAAATGGAAGATGAGATAATAATATAAAAGATGTAAAATAATTGTCAAGTGTTTCCAAGTTTTTTCCTTGTGCCTACCCCAATTTTTGGGTAACTTCGCTTTACTCCCAAAGAACAAACAAAAACAGAGGGACTATAGTCAGATACTTCATCCTGGATTTATTGAGGGAGATCATGGGAACAGATTTCGGAATTAGGAGACAGGCATTTGCTTTAAACAACACTGCTAAAATATATCAGCAATTGCAGTAACATATTTTGGGGTTGGATTGAAAGTGGATTTTTTTCTTCTATCTGGCCATGATACAGGCATAAAAAACAGTAACATATGTAGGTCAAGCTCTACTTTCAGAGCAAAACTCTCTAAATTCAAATAACCTCTTTAAATATGGAGCTTGTCCTTCTGGGTGAAAATTACAGAACATTGATAGAGGCATGACAAAACTGAATAATATCCACTGCTTTAGTAAACCACTCTGATGGGGAAGAAAATTAGGACATCAGTTTCTGAAAAAGGCAAAAATGTCTCAGAAGCTTAGAATTAAATTTAAAATCAAATGTCAGGTTGTACAGTTGATCCTTCCTTTAAAATCCAGAAGCTTTGGTGAGGGAGCAACTTCTGGCTGTCAACAGGGAGCAGTACGAAAACTGTTTGACTAATGATGTCTTGTCTCTCAGTATCAATGAAAAGGAGGTTTTTGGAAAGGCTAACAATTTGGATTTTAACTACTCATTTCTTAATTTTATTTTTGTCTCTCCTTTTTTTTTTTTTTTGGCCCGTTTGGTATCTTTTCTGAAGACATTCCATTTGGTTACAAGCTTTTCTCCTTGTGATCATTAACTTTAGAGGCTACATGTGTTCTCAGCAGCAAATAAGAATGTCAAGTTTCATGGCTGAACTTGTATTCTGACATACCTTTGCCTTTCTATAAAACCAAAATCTTTCTCCTGGCTTTTTGGATCATTCTGTCACTTTCTTGGTAGTCTAACACAGGTATTTAAGAGCCTGGCCTTCCTTGACTCCATATATCAAGGAACTCTGGCAATGATCGCATACTAGATTCCATACAGATGGATTTTTTTTTTAATTTGAGACGGACTCTATTCTTCCACTAACAATATAACTGATTATTTGCCTCCTGCTACCTGGATGCTACAGAATTGCTTTTGAAGGTCTGAGGCGGACCACTAATAATCTAACCATAATTTAATAGCCAGTTAGTAGACAACTAGATATAATTAATATAATATTGGTGTTGAACTTAAAAATACTCTTTAGAGACATTTTTTCACAAAAGAATGTCACTTCAAGTCACACATCCTTCTAAGAGTTATCTCTATTTCTTTAATTCAAATACTGTAAGTAATTTTTTTAGTAAAGTTGTACATGAGGTGCTATATCTGGAAATGCAAAACCTCAAGCAGACTTAAGATAGCAGCCATAAGTCTTAGTTTTTTCTTACGCTTTAGTGGACACATTTAAAGATGTGAGTGTTCTAAAGATGACAGAATTTCAGAAGCTGAATTCAGGATTCACAGCTTCAAAATGAATTGCAAAAATAGTATCACTGTATACTCCAGTTATAACTTTTGGAAAGCTTGGAGATACCAAGTAGATATGTTATGAAATGTGGTGGTGATATAAAGATAATGCCCTTGATTTTACAATTCTTTGCTTTTCTATTTTTTTTCAGAAAGCCGTATTACCCAGCTCTTTTGTAAATATGAGGATCTCAGATATAATTTGCAAAACAAGAAGTTTCTTGGTTTTGTCAAAAACTATGAAAGCCTGACCCAAATGCTACCCAGAGATTCAAAACAATGAAAACCAAATTTAAAAGACCTCAAGTTGTTGGGATTTTTGTCTGTTGAAGTGTGAGGATGTTGTAGAAAGGTGAGTGTCGGTCTCTTCTCACAAGTAAGAAGCGATATGACAAAAGGAAATGGTCTCATGTTATGCCAGGGGAGGTTTAGACTGGATATTAGGAAAAATCTCTTTACTGAAAGAGTTATCAAGCACTAGAACAGGATACCCAGGGAAGTGGTTGACTTGCTATCCCAGGACATGTTTAAAATGGGACAGAATCTAGTTGGAGGTCTGTAACTAGTGGAGTCCCTCAGGGGTTGGTACTGGGACCGGTGTTGTTCAATATCTTCATCAACGACCTGGATGAGGGTACAGAATGTACCCTCAGCAAGTTTGCTGATGACACTAAACTGGGAGGAGTGCCTGACACACCAGAAGGTTGTGCTGCCATTCAAAGAGACCTTGATAGGCTGGAGAGTTGGGCGGGGAGAAACTTAATGAAATTCAACAAGAGCAAGTGCAGAGTTTTGCATCTGGGGAAGAACAACACCATGCACCAGTACAGGCTGGGGGCTGACCTGCTGGAGAGCAGTGTAGGAGAAAGGGACCTGGGGGTCCTGGTGGACAGGAGGATGACCATGAGCCAGCAATGTGCCCTTGTGGCCAAGAAGGCCAATGGCATCCTGGGGTGCA
>VZRW01005211.1:33824-70873 GCA_013398125.1 Aegotheles bennettii
GAGCACTGGAACAGGCTGCCCAGAGAGGTTGTGGAGTCTCCTTCCCTGGAGACATTCAAAACCTGCCTGGATGCGTTCCTGTGTGACGTACTCTAGGTGACCCTGCTCTGGCAAGGGGGTTGGACTAGATGATCCTTCGAGGTCCCTTCCAACCCCTAGAATTCTGTGATTCTGTGATTCTGTGAAAAGTGGTACTTTAGGGACATGGTTTAACAGTGGGCTTGGTAGAGCTAGTTAGTAAAGTTACGTTAATGGTTGGACTTGATGATCTTAAACATCTTTTCCTAAAAGATTCTATGATTCTATGATTAATATTTGAATGCCACCTTGGACTGGCAGTACTAGAGATGGACAGAAGAAATGAGTGGTTCTGAGGCACATCGAGGGCTTTGTTGGGCAGAATTCTTACCTAGTTTTTCTTCAATGTGTGTGGTTGTCAGATGGCTGCAAATGTCTTAGAAAACATGATATATAAATTTATAAAGTAAAAAATAAATAAGATGTTCTACAGTTGTGCATGGTATTTTAAAGATTGCTTCCCAGCAACTTGACATTGATTCTGCCAGTCAGAGGGTGACAGAAGTTCCACTAGTGGTTGAGAAAATTACATTATTCTATTTAATATATGAGTATTTTTCCTTTATTTACAACGTAAATATATGGCACTAAGAGGTCAGAAAACATGAATGATAAGAAAAGTACTCATTTTGGGTGATAATGCATTAATTTGACCAGGCATACATTTTTTCTGCTCCTTCATTGCAAAGATTCATTTTCTTTGGTAATTAAAAAAAAAATGTAACTTTCTATTTTTTTTTTTTAGTGGTGCTGAAGATGATTCTATTCTAACAGACAGAGTGCCAAGAATAAATAGCTTTATACTATGTGGAAAATGCATCACTTGAAAAGAATTCTAAGCAAAAGGTGTTAATAAATATGTCACTATTGGGCCTTCTTTCCAACATCTGTCTAGAGATTAAGTAGAATGTAGTTCGTGCTTTGTCACTTACACTACAGATGAGTTTGGCTTTTAAGTGTAACTCAATAACCTTAAAATACACAGTAGATAAACACTAAATACCAGACTATCAACAATTTTCTTCTTAAATAGATTACGAGATGACAGGATGCCAATATAATAATCAAGCCATCACTAAGGCTGGTTATTTTATTTCCAAAGTAACAACTGGATGTAATTAAAAGCTATGATTCTCTCTTCTGTCATGTCTAGTCAATTTTTTAGGTCTCAGTTGAGTAATAGTGCTTCTCGCACCTCATCTCCTAGGTAGCTATTAGAAGTATGCCACTTTCAATTGCCAGATGTTCTTGTCATCAGCCTGACCCTGCAAAAAAACTTTAAACCAAAAGCTGTCTCTTGTGATTTCTTCATTTTCCTGTACAGTAGAAATGAGAGAGAGTGATGAGTGGTTTATGGGTCAGAACATATGAAGACTGTCAATGTATGACTACCACTTTCATTTGAAATTTGCAGCCTGTCGTGGAGTTGTTCGATACGGCTTTAACATTTACCAAAACTATAAATGAGTAATTCTAAATTCTGCTCCAGCTGAGACTTTGTAGGAAGGGCTCGTGTTTTATCACAGAAATCCAATCTAGGATCCTTTGCAAGTCGTCAGAGCTCCTTATATTGTCAGTACAGAGCAGTAAGTGCAGTTATACAGAGCATTCGAGCTAGAAGCCCAACTCACTGCTCCTATTGTGAGTTGTTCTGGACCTCCTACCTTTTCATTAAATCTTACACCAGTGAAGTTGTGCAGAAGTGACTGAAGTTAAAATCTAGCCCAATCTTCTGCTTAGCTAAGTGTTAATAAGGTCAGTCAAAAAACAATCAGTGATAACCTGAAGGGTCATTTATGGCTCTCTGTCTCCCTCTCCTTTTTCTTTTTACAACCTACTCTCCTTTCACGGGTAACTGCCGTACACATACATAGGCATATATGTTTCTATGTATGTATAAAGGGCTGTTTCTATGTTTCTGCTTACGAACAGCATGTCTAGGTCCTTTGAAAACAGCAGAAGGCCTCTCTTTAACTATGATATGTGTTTGGCCAGATCTCATCTGCGATGTTCTCATTCTTCTAAATAAGGAAACACTTCATTTGAATATCCATTTTATAGGGATGTGTGTAGCAAACAGACACATTGTACTGCTTTCTGGAGATATAGATATAGTGTAGACAAGCTGATAAAGTATGGGTTTGGTGATCAGGTAGTGAGGTGGATCAAGAACTGGTTTTAAGTTTTGTAATCTAAGAAAACTTAGAACTGGGTATTCTATAGTATGTAGAATTTTATTCTTTTTTTTTCATCACCACAGTATTTATTTGCTATCTGATTATTGCCTTCGGGGCACCCAGCACATTATGTGCAAACAAGGCTATGTGGCATTTTTGAAGAAACAGATATAAAAAAGGCTCACAACATCAAAATTAGACCCTTTGCTTGTCACAGAAAGGAGACCTCCACAAAACCTGAAAAGCACACAGTCAGCTTTCCTGGCATCCACAGTCCTTTTCCCCAGATAAAGACACTTCTTTCCAGTATGTAAGTCTTCAGTACAAAACTGGCTTCAGATTTGCTAAATTCTTACCATCAACTAACACACTACTTTTCTTTTTGTAGTGGCTACTGCCAGTTGGCTACTGCCAATTGTAGAGGCTACTGCTACATTTGGTTTTTTTTCTGCAGATGTGCTGTACTGGCTAGTTTCTGCAATGATATTTATTTTTTTGGCACCTGTATAATTATGACTGTCAATCTGGCCCTTTCTTAGGACATGTTCTCTACAGCTGAATAATGTATCGGTATAGATGTATCTAACAATCACATTATTGCTTCCTTTGTAATTTTAAGTGTAACATTATCTGACTTTATAAAAGTATAAAACATTATACTTTTATTCTGAAGATTCCAAACATGTGATAGCAATTTTCAACAATAAAGTCTTTTGAACATCTCCAGTTCAGGTTATCATCATCTCTTAGGATGATTTTGTACAGATAATACACAGATGAGTATAGCCAATCATGCGGTTTCATGCATATTATTTATATGTTACCATTGCTGCTTTTGTAGCTATTCAATTTTAATCCTGCCTTCTAATCCTCACTTCATCTGTTTTTTTTTATTATCATTTGATATTTTCCATGCATAACCACTTAACAAAAGATTTTCTTAAAAAGAAAATCAAGTACTCTCAGCAAATGTAAGAATGTTAATACAAGTATTGCTACATCTATCTAAAAAAACGGGGAAGTGCAAGAAATACCTTTCCATATCCACATCTCCATTTGCAAAGAAAGGTGTTCATGCCACCTACTACCAAATGGCAGTTTTCACACCTGAATGGAAGTGAGGGGTATGACAAACAGGGAATAGTCAAAATAATTTAAAGCAGAGGGCTGCAGCATGATATATGAAAAAGGCCCTGCATGGAACTGTCATAGAATTCATGGGAACTGTTGTTCTCTGTCTGTTACCGTTATTTTCAGGGTTATACAAGTGCTGATCCTGAAAATACATTATGAGTGGTAAAAGTGCCAACAGTTTCTTGTGTTTGGTCCAAGATACCACATGGACTTGTGCTAGCTGTTTCTCCACTCCTTCAAGTACTGATGTTTGCTTGTACCTACATGCTTGGCAAGGCATGAAGAGAAGTCATATCCCAAAAGGGGAAGGATCATGCAGTGAATTCAGCTCTCCTTACTTCTCACCAAAACATGCTCCATTACTCTTTCTCGTGTTTTAACTGTTCATAGATGATAAAGAGTGAGACTGTCTGCACAATCTGAAACACAACAGAGTGATTCAATGGTTCTTGTGATTGCTGAGGCTGCAACTAGAGTAACTCGTAACATCCTTACCATGTACGGTATTTTTTGTCATTGGTCTCCTTATTTTTCAAATTATCTGGAATCTTCCTAATGTCCAAAGGCTTAGTCAGGATTAAGACTGTAATGTGGTGAGTACTGTACAGGCACAGAATAATCTGTGTATGTGACTGTTTACATGATCTTAATGCCTCTTCCTGAAGACTGAGTTCCTGACCTGCAACACTTCCTCTCTAAAAGTAAATATAAAATCGCAAGTAAATGTAAAATACTGTGTCTTCTAATGTCAAACATCTAAATTTCAAGATCTTGAAATTGTAAATTTGTATTGTGTGTCTTCTTTAAAATACTGGGAATCCATTTTACATGCACAAGGTATCTGTATATTTTCCCTTATCTATTTTGTTACCAGAACAAAGATTTTTTCTTTTTTTTCTTTTTTTTTTTTTGTTTCATATTATGTAGGATTTTATTTTTATGTTCTCAACACAGCAACTATTGAATAAAGATTAAAGACCCATTTGTAGGTTGTATGGCATGCCCTCCTTTTCTACTAGGCCAAGGAGAGGTATTCAAAGAAATGTCTGTACTGAAGAGAGGGCTGATGGTGGCATGTTTACTGCAGGGTGATCTACAGGTCTCAGATCCTCTTAGGTGTTTGATCAGGGTGGAGGATAAAGAGACATCTTAAAGTGAGCTTTACAGTGGTTGTCACATCAAATTAAAATGGAGAAGTGGTACGTGGAAACTGTAAAGTATTAGAAAAGGCTGTGCTGCCACTGAAATATTGTGGTGTAGGACAGGAGCGGATAAGGAATGTTGAAATCCAACATTTTGATGTCATGACAAAAAGAAGCAGGACATTTTCTACATGCTCAAAATTAAATATGAAATTCTATTCTGTCACCTGTCTTTAGATGAAGTAATGCTAAAGGTCATGTATGTGGAAGTGCAGGTGATTGTTGCTGGAATTCCAGAGGGCTGGAAGCAACTCTTCATACAGATCAGCTGAGGTTCAAAATACTACTTGACAAGAAGCATCATCCCTTTCAGTGACACTCTCCAGGTTGACTCAGCTGGAAATGCAGTATCAAATATTAATATTTCTTTACAGCTATTTTATATTCTAAAATATGAGATCTTCAAGAGCTTCTATGGACATCATACCACCATGTTATTGAAAAGTGGCAAGCTAAATTACTGTGAGGCATTTTTTTTCAAAAACAAAACAGCTTTATTTATTTATTTATTTATAGTTTCATTGGATTCTTTCTTTTCTATGTTTGTCTTATATATGTAGCTTTGATTTAGTGACTTCCTTCTTAAAAATAAAGAGGTATTTCCTTGATGACATTTCAGTTTCTGTTTATCAATAAAACATAAATGTGTTCTTGACATTTGTATTTTATTTTTAGTGGGACATAGTTCATAACTTTATTCTTCTTGATCTTTTCCATCCTTCTTAATCAACATTGTTTCATAGTGAATTTCAGTGTCTTTGTTGTCATATGGCTTTTATCGTGTTTGATTTTTCACATTTGTTATCTGTTCAATTTTTTCTGTTTGTTTCTCAAATGTTTTATAGGCATTACACCAATACTTATGCTGTATTTGTGTTGGCTTAGATGTTCATTGTATTTTAAAATCCCACTGGTAGGTCGCTGGGAGGATCCATGTCCAAGAAATGTAATCCATACTGCCTTTCTGCAGGTTTACTTTCTCAATGATATACGGCATCTGACAGAACTTTGTTGAAGAGCCTCTGAGAAATTTCTTGGTTTTGGATACATGATGGAATTCTACATTCACTTCACATGGTTGTTAGCATTTCTTTCTGCATTTTACCTTCAGTAGCTAAGATATCTTACCTTAATCTGACATCCAAATAGGAGGTGAATAAGAAGTTATTAACATCATTTTATGGAAATTAAAGGCAAAATTGAGACATTGATCTTGATATGGCATCAAGGAATTTCCAGAACAAGGCATTAAGTTTACAACACTGGCTAGGATTCATACCAAATTTGAAACTTTTCTAAATGTTATTTTCTTCTCATCATATTGTAAGAGTAATTTATGCACTGCCATAGTCACCCCCCTCTTTTCTCTTATTCTTGTCAGCAGACCTGCTGCTGACACTGTCAGTGATGGTCAGATCAAGCAGCAGGGTCACCAGGATTGCCTGTCACTCTGCTAGACTACTGTGGTCAGTAATCAGAAATAACCTTTATACCAAAGGCCATTTATGCTGCAATAATCATGTTCCTGCCAAATGTCCTCATCTGAGAAAGAAACCAAAAAGAAACATTATTTGGCAATAGGTTACATTTCACCTTGTTAAAAAGGGAAATCTTCCTAATAAAGAGAAACATTTGACATTGCAAATTTCCAGGGAGTTATCTCTAAGGTAGCAAAGAAATTTAATTCTTCAACAGACATTCTGAAAATTAGCTATAAGTGGGTGAACTGGGAGATGAACATCATAAATTTTTACCACATACTTCCACTAAGCTTGCAGAGCTCAGTGCCATAGAGCACTTCCAAAGCTGATTGTTTAATTACTGAATAGGAAGGAGAGAAATAAATAACTAAATTATGTCAGTGGAGAGATGCCTACAGTGCTAAGATGACAGGTGCCCACAAGACTGAATGGCAGCTCAACAGCCAGACATGAAAACGAAAAAAAATATCAAGCAGAAAATAGTAAGCAAACCCCTCAATGTTCTGAAATGTGGCTCATTAGGAGAATCAGAAAACCTGGAATTCTGTAGAAAGGGGAATCAATGTTGGAGTTAAGTTTCAAGATAGCTAGTGAAAATTGCTGTTCAGAATGATTAAGTAGCAGTCTGGTTTTATGTTCACCAAAAGTGGAATGAAATTATTTTGAAGTACTAACAACAATGAAAACATTCACCTCATCATCTTGACTACAAGTTCCACAACAGCAGATTAGATTTAACAGTTCTTGCAAACTACCATCTGAACGGATTAGTAATTGTTAAATATAATACTGGATATTTACACAAAACATTTTAATCCAAATCATAGTTGCCTGTCCCCTTATTACAGGTTAGATGCTTCCTGATTTCAAAACGTGAGAGTTTTGCAGTGTGCTAGAGTATCTGTACTCAACAGTAGTGGACATTGCTGGTATTTCATCATGCTTAACAGAAGGAAGTCGTGCTTCTGGGTGTATGAGGCATCTTAATAAATATTGTTGACTACAGTTGTTACTACCTTTTGCTATCCTGCCATTTTTCCCTGTGGGATGGACTTGAACTAAATTTAGTCTTTCTTTCTTAACTGAACAGTTATCATACTTTCCCAGCTGCTCTGGCTTTGCATTGCTACTGGACATGAAGGAGGGAAAGGGAATGTCTTTCCTCTCCTATGCCCCAGCAAATATTTGTCTTTGCTCCTGCTGCTGTGGACAGTACATGAAAGGAAGTAGTTTGTGGCCTTTTCTGGCTATGCAATACATGCACTAACTCAAAGTCAAGAAAAGATCATTACTGCATAGTTCTTTCAGAGCTTTCTTTAGGCCTAACTTTGTAATAAGCTCCCATATGTTCACCTGGAAGTAAAACTAGTTTTACATACTAGTTATTTCTATTCTATTTAATTATTTGAATAAAAAGAGACCAATTTTAGTCAAATGAGCAAGCAATCTCCTTAAATATTTTTAATACAATGAAACAATGGACTTTTTTTGTATCTAGCTATATTACAAAAGAATCAGAAAGTTTTAAGTGGTATCTTTATTGAAAAAGCAATTAGAAAGATAAATCCACTGGACTTTGTTGAAAACCAAATTATTTAGTAATTTTATTTCAACGCCAGATTGTATTCAAAATCCAGAGTTAATTTCATTCTCAGGGCTGGAAAGAAGCTAAGCACCTGATAAAAAGTTTCTGTGAGAGAGGACAGGTTGCCGGTAATTTCACCTTGTGATAACACAAAATTCTGAAGTAATTATCTAACTTTAACAACTATAAACTAAAGCAGATTTCAGTAGTGGTTGTGTATTATGTAATGTTTTCTACATTTTAATTTCTTATAGTTAAATATTTGACACTTCTCTGAATCCTACATAAAAAAGAATATTTAATTCAAATGAAGGCACCATAATATGTATCAGTAATATTATTGCCATACAAACATAAAAATGATAAAAATAAATCTTTTCCGAGATTTCAGATTTCCTGTTGTGCTGCCTTATTTCATCTCCAGTGGGAATGGCAGGGGTTTTGCTAATGTATCATATAGCCCCATTTCCTTTGATTCTTTCTCTAGTATTTTTTTCCAAAATAGCCTAGTCTGCACCTTCATTCTTTCTCTTATGTCATATAAACTTTGTCCTTTTGTTCTTTATAATAAATCAATACATAACCTAGTATTTCAAAAAGCATTAAGATGTCCTAGCTCTGTTTGCACTTAACTTCAAGAGTCTTACCTTAATGCAATAATGGCCGAGCACACATTCAAAGTTGCTCCTGACTTTTCTAGTGGTCTGGATCTTTCCTATGTCAGAAATGTTATTTTCTAATTATGATTGACAAGAGATTCTTTTATATCTTGATAAATAGTAACCTGTATTCAAGTATATATACTTTGTTACTTCCACACTAGACCAACCACAGCATCCAGGACCCCAGTAGTTCTGCTACTTAAAAAAACTCGGTACATAAAAATATGTACTGAGGAGTAAGACTTGCTGTCTTCCATACTGTAGAAGGGATGTCGGTGTAAATGATAAGTGTGAGAATCTTTAAATAGGAAGGAGGTGGTTTGCAAAAGAGCCAAATACAACAAATGTTGAGGTACAAATGGCAAGGTATAAAATTTATGTAATGGAAAAAGGTATTTGGCAGATATTAAGGTTGAAGACCTTGTGGGAAAGACATACTTAGATAGTTTTGTCCTCCAAACTTCTCAGAGAAAATCCTGACAAATATTTCAGATGAAAGTTTTAAGATAGTCTGCAGCTATTCCCCAAAGTCTTATATAAACCTTACTAGGTTAGGTAAAGAATTAAGACTTATTCAACTGTTGCCAGTTATCGTCTTTGTATAATTGATTCAGTGTGCGAACCGAGCTCGTATCTCATCTTATCAATAGCTGAAGTAACTCCAGTCTGTTTGGTCTTTCACGTGTCTCAAACACACGATCATTTAATAGCTCCTACAACAGCTATCCCTTTCTGCATAACCTTTTCCTCCTTAATAACGCAGATTACTGAAAAAGATGCCATTGAACAAAAAGTGAATTTCTAAGGCACATAAACTTTCAATTATTTGAAAAATAAAAGGAGAACTGATATAGCAGCTGTAATTTTTTGTAAGGGTAGATCCAACGCTCACTTGCAAAATGTAAGAAACACTATGTTGATATATTTTTTTAATATACAAATCATTTAATGTTTTGTTATTAATTTAATATAATAATAAACTTGAGAGTAAATCAATATCTTCAATTGCTGGAGCTGCTTGTTATGCACAGTAGTTCAGAAGAACAAAACTTTAAAATGGTAAATATACAAAGAAAATATCTGGTTACAAATATATACATTTTTATTAGATATTTAATAACATAAAATATCACTTCTATGTATGGGTTTAAACTGAGAGTAACAGATATTTTATACATTTTTTCACACTCTCATGATGTGTGATTTAGCTAATGATTGCTGTTTTGAAAGGAACTTTCATGTATTTTTTTAAATTACTCCGGAACAAGTTGTTAACTTTTCAGTTGTAGACTATGTATGTTATACAGTCTCTATATACTGCTGTACTCCATAACACTAACAATAATGTGAACATTTTGTTAGCTTTCTTTTTATGTGCTATTCTTGCTAAGGTTTAAAAGTCAATTTATCACTCAGACCAACTGTGGCTAAAAGATCCTCGTCCTCAAGTCTCATTGGCTAGCAGGAAGATAACTGTGGCCAAGAAGAAAAAAAGAAATAGGAAAGTCTTAGCCTGTATCTTTTTTTTTTAAAAAAAAGCAGGAAAGTATACTTTTCTTTTCCCAGAAAGGTCACAATTAATTTTTATTCCTCTGTTAAAAAAACATACATGTAAAAATATGCATTGCCATTTCACAAAACCCCCAGAAACAGTGATTTTCACATAAGAGCAAAGGAATTCTGCACAGCAGTCTGCACACTGGTCTCCCAGGTTCTATGTACATAAATATCTCAAAGGAATCATATAGTAAAGCACAGATCCTCTACTCCACTCTGATGAGAACCCACATGGAGTATTGCGTCCAGCTTTGGAGTCCTTAGCACAAGATATGGACAAGTTCTAGTGTATCCAGAGGAGGGCCACAAAAATGACCAGAGGGATGGAACACCTCTCCTATGAAGACAGGCTGAGAGAGTTGGGGTTGTTCAGCCTGGAGAAGAGAAGTCTCCAGAGAGACTTTAATGCAGCCTTTCAGTAATTAAAGAAGGCCATAAGAAAGGTGCGGACAAACTTTTTAGTAGGGCCTATTGTGGTAACAGTAATAGTTTTAAACAGAAAGAGGGTAAATTTAGTCTAGAAATTAGGAAGAAATTATGAGGGTGATGAGACTTTGGAACAAGTTGCCCAGAGAAGCTGTGTATGCCCCATCCCTGGAAACATTCAAGGTCAGGTTGGATGGGACTCTAAGCAATCTGATCCAGTGTCCTTGCTCACTGCAGGGGAATTGGACTAGGTGAACTTTAAAGGCCCCTTCCAATCTGAACCATTCTATGATTTTCCATTTTGTCTAGCTGGATTGACTTCTGTATAAGCATTCAGGAAGTCTGCAAGCCAAGTCCTGTTGATCTGAACTGTGCTCATCTTCAAAAATTTCAGACATAATTCATAGAAGATGATAGGCAGTAAGGAATGAAAAAAAGAGAGTGAAAGAAATTAAGTTTTATGATAGAAACTTTGGAAGCTTAATAAAGTCTCTCCTAATCATCATCTTCAGATGCAGAGAAGTCAGCCCAGAGGATCAATGATTTTCATATAGAATTTTCTGTCTGCCAATGCCTGTAATTCCCCAGGTGTGCTTAAATCTGGAAATAGGGATCTAGTAATTGTTCATGCTTTGAATAAAGGCATTACTGAGTAATACAATCTTTATAAACTTTGCTTAATCACCCATAAAATAGACCAATGACATAATATTATAATTTACATTTTAAATTTAAAAAAAGATCAAAACATAGTTTTTTATTTAACATATGTTTAGCTTGGGTGGGCAGGTGGGATCCAATCTTGTTAAATCAAAAATACTATACCTTTGGGTTTACTCAATAGCAAGAAAAGTAAAGCAGAATATTAAAGGACTGATTGATGAAAGTAGTTGATGTGAGTTCATGCAATACAATAATTACTCATATCTTGGGAATGTGTCCCTCTGCAAAGAGATGTATAAAGGTATTATATGTATGCTGTTATAAACTAAGAGTGAAAGTGGTGCATTGGTTTTGTATTGACTACCAGCACATTGGTAAATGTTTATAGGTACATGTGGGCTAGGATCATTGCCTTTTAGTTTCATGTTGCATTTAGTGAATGGACATAGCTAGGTGATGCTGGAGAGCAATTTCCTTCTCAGTGGCTCAGTCACTCTCTAGAGGTGCTCCTCTCTCTTCCCTCCCTCTTCCTGTTGTCAAAACACAAGAGGTTCTTGCCTCTTAACTTTTGTATCTCCCATACCTAAAGATAATGGAGTTAATACAAGGTGACAGTGACAAAAAGCCCACTTCTGAATTTTAAAAAAAAGGGAAATGACTTGCAATAATATTTTTCCTTTAGTTTAGATTGAACTATTTAACCATGTAGAGTTAAAGCCAGCTTCTTGTCACTTATGAACCAAATTCTTGTTTCATTTAATTTATGGAAACTTAGAGAGGAAAAACATATGAATGACATAAGTGGGTCTTTTGTCAGCAAAATAGAAACATCACCTTTTTTTCAGAGATCTTCTGCCATTATAATTAGGTAGCCATCTGGCAAACAAATAACACTTTGCCAAAGCTTCCCTTCAGCCTGTCAGTTACCCTCTTTCCAAATATATAGAAGCTAAAAATTCTTGCTGTCTATTTCCTTTTTTTTTTTTTTCAGTTAAATGTGGAAGTTTCCCAGCATCAAAAGAAGTGTTAGGCAATTCACAAGACCTGTTTAAGAACTGAAGTTTCCCATGTGTAGGGAGTATTTAGTAACAAAACTCAGTACTTCAACATGGAGGAGGTGGATCTATCCATCCATACACAACATGGATAAATATGTAATATTTCCTTTAGAAGAATATCTTAAAACATTGCAGAAAACTCCAGAAAAATTTGAACTGAATTTTTCAAAAATATCTTGGAGCTTCATAAACTCTCCTGCTACAGGACTCCAACAGAATAAGGCAGCCTGGGGAATCTTCACAACTCCAGCCTGCAGAGTTGTGGCAAAAGCAAAGACATGACCTTGGAAAATTTGGAAGCCCATCTATAATCCTTCAAAAGATTTTCAAATCTTCCTATATAGTCCAGTGAAACTGACATGTTCCTATTCCAATACACATTTTCTGACAGGAATGTCTTCAATTGGAAATGTAAGTAGAATTTAGAGGAAGTAAAGTACACTTCACTCATCTCCTTCCCAGTCAGAAAGACATCATCTCAGATTTGGATATTCTTAAAACAATTACAATTTTGCAAAACAATTCTCTTGCCTCCACATCTTTGTCTTCTCCTTTTCTATATATCAAAAAAGTACATGACATAAATTGATTCCCTGTTTATTTTAATTTAAAATTACCCATTATTAATTTAGTGTCAGTAAGAAAAAAAATATCTTGTATGACCTGTCACACTCTAGCAGTTACAATGGCCACATTTTTATGTTAGAATTCACAGTCTTAAGCAACAGAGGTTTATTATGAAGTAGTGGCACAATCCTGACACTTTTTAAAAAATACTTAATGCTAAATTCACTTAAGCCTTTGCATGACAGTAGCATCTGGAGAGTTTTTCTGTTTGTTAAGTAGCTAGGATAACTAACTTTCCACTTCTGGAAAATGTTACTTTCAGGGAGGTAAAGGATTTACAGTTAGTGGGAAAAAAAGCTAAGAATTACTGTATTATGAGCATGACATCTCTGTCTGAGAGTCTTAATTGCCAGACACAGAAATGCTGGCTCACACACCACATTAAAAAAAGAGAAAAAATATCATTAAATGTAGGTTTGGAACTCTCATTTTCCTCTATAATATTGTATATTTCTACCAATTTTACAATGTGTGAGTTCCATGGAGTGTAAGCAGTACTTGCCAGAGTAGGAACAGGTGGCCTTAAATTCAACAGAAAAACAAGAATTTAACAGTATAACTAAATCTGAATGAATTTAACAAATGCTAAGGGAAAGAAGAAATAATAAAAAGGAAAATGCAGTAAAAAAATCTGTTTGCCAAATGTTTAGTGTCTGGCCCTGGACCAGGCCCACTAGGGCATGCCCTCTGCAGGTTGGGGCACTCATCAATAAGGTCCTTATCTGCTCTCTGAAATGTTTTTGAATCTTATTCAACAACTTTTTAATACCAAATTTGTAAAAAATCCAGGAAATCTTAAGCCAGCCATTTCTGAATAATATGTTTTCTTCATTAAAACATAAAGTGGCTAGCCCTAGGCAAATGGGAAAACAAATATCTGAATGTAAACCAATGCTCTGTGCTGCAACAACATGGGATACTGCAAACCAGGCAATTTCAGTGCTATTGTACAAAAACACACAGTAGCTATTTAGGAATATGCATGCAAAACCGACAAAATATTAGAAACAAATGGTGAAGTTGCTTTCAAGGCATAGAATTAAAAAAATAATGATAAAGTGATAAGAGGAATGTAGCAGCATAACTTTCTCCACTGTCCTGCAAAAACAGGTCCACCTGCTACTGCAGACATCCTCTGCCAGAGATGTGTAGAAGTCTATATCAAAATAAAATCCTAAAACACACACACACACACACAGCCCGTCTAAAGTGGGAAGGGGCCACACTGCCCAAGTCACAGAAGGCAACTGGGAAAATGAAGAACCGCCCTCGGAAGGGCAGATTAGGTTCAAAACCATTTAAGGAATCTGATAGGGGACAAGTCCATGGGACCTCATGAGGTACATCTGCAGGTCCTGAGGGAACTGGCGGATGAAGTTGTTAAGCCGCTATACATCATATTTGAGAAGTTGTGGCAGTCTGGTGAAGTTCCCACTAAGTGAAAGAGAGGAAGCATAACCCCTATTTTTATAAAAAGGGAAAAGAAGAAGACCCATGGAACTACAGACAAGTCAGTCTTACATCTGTACCTGGTAGGACCATATAGCAGATCCTCCTGGAAACTAGGCTAAGGTACACAGAGAATAAGGAGGTGATTTGTGAACAGCTAACATGGTTTCACTAAGGGCAAATCATGCCTGACAAATTTGGTGGCCTTCTATGACGAGCTTACAGTGCTAGTGGATAGGGGAAGAGGAACTGATGTCCTCTGGCTGGACTTGTGCAAAGCACTTGACACCATCCTGCCTGACAATCTTGTCTCTAAATTAGAGAGACATGGACTTCATAGATGTACCCCTCGGCGGATAAGGAATTGACTGGATGGTTACACTCAAAAGGTGGTGGTCAATGGCTTGATATCCAAATGGAGATCAGTGATGGGTGGTGTTCCTCAGGGGTTGGTATTGGAACCAGTGCTGTTTAACATCTTTGTCAGCAACGTGGACAATGGGATTGAGTGCACCCTCAGCAAGTTCGCTGAAAACACCAAGCTGTTTGGTGTGGTCAATACGCTGGAGGGAAGGGATATCATCCAGTGAGACCTCGACTAGCTAGAGGTGTGAGACCATGCAAAGTGCATGAAGTTCAGTAAGGTCATGTCCAAGGTCTTGCACTTGGGTTGAGGCAATCCTAAACACAAATACAGGCTTGGGGGAGAATGGACTGAGAACAGCCCTGAGGAGTAGGACATGGGGGAGTTGGTTGATGGTAAGATCAACATGAGTCGGCAATGTGTGCTTGCAGCCTCAAAAGCCAATGGTGTTCTGGGCTGTATCAAAAGAAGCATGACCAGCAGGTTGAAGGAGGTCATTCTCCCCTTCTGCTGTACTCTCATGACACTCCAACTGGAGTATTGTGTCCAGTTCTGGAATCCTCAACATAAGAAGGACATGGAGCTGTTAGAGCGAGCACAGAGGAGGGCTATGAAGATGATCAGAGGGCTGAAACACCGCCCCTATGATGACAAGCTGAGAGAGTTGAGGTTACCCAGCATGCAGTAGAGAAGGCTCCGGGGAGACCTTCTAGTACCTGAAGAGGCCTACAGGAAAGCTGGAGAGGGACTTTTTAAAAGGGCATGTAGTGACAGGACAAGGGGGGATGGTTTCAAACTGTAGGGGTAGAAGATTTAGATGAGATATTAGGAAGAAATTCTTTTCTGTGAAGGTGGTGAGACACTGGCACAGGTTGCCCAGAGAAGTTGTGGCTGCCTCCTCCCTGGTGGTGTTCAAGTCCAGGTTGGATGGGGCTTTGAGCAATCTGGTCTAGTGGGAGTGCCCCTGCCCACACAGGGGTTTTGGAACTAGATGACCTTGAAGGTCCCTTCCAAACCAAATCATTCTATGATTCTGTGATTGGTTTAATTACTCAGGTTGTTAGCCATACAAAACTGACACATAAGACACATGAGCTAAGAAAAACTCTTAGAGGAAGGAGGCCACCTCAGATACCAAGGACAACTCAGATGACATTCTGTACCTCAGCTTCAGCAACTAAACTGTGTTTTTACAGAGGGAAGCAAATCCAGACGAAGAACCTTTGGTGTCTGTAAGTAACTGTGTATTCGCTGTGTAACTCAAACTTATGGTCTGTGGACATCTAGTCAATAGAGTCAGCAGTGCCTAGGTACCCAGCTGATCAGTTAGTGGCTTTCTGCTTCCACGTGCCTTGATTTCCCCAGCATCTAAGGACTCTGTTTGCTTGATCCCTGTTGATCCCCAGCAGCCATCTGTCTTATGCAGAAATGCTTACATGTAAACACCTGAAGATACATCCCTTGATCTTGTATAGAATTTGCCCTTATTTTCAGACTCTAATAGATTCTTTTATTCTTGTCTTTCATGTATACTTTGAAGACTTGGTTGTAGCCCTCTAACTAGCTAGTTATTTGGCGATCGGACGCTGTTCAACTCTTACACTTACTAAGACAGAATGAGGACAGTGGTGCCAGTTTTGAAGGCAAAAGAATTTGACTGTGCAAGGGTATAAACTCTTCTGTTGCACATACAATTAAAGGTCCCTACTGCTGTTATGTTTTAGACAGTGGATTAGCTGATGAGACTGCCTGTGATAGCAACGGGCTGGCCCTCAACACCCAGCTAGTTTTATGGCCTAAATGCAATAAATGCTCACACTAATTCCATAATGCTTTCCCAGAATACAGCCAGGCACAATTTACAAATGTAGTCTTGAATTTATTATTTACTAATAAGATCTGGCAAAACAGTTCACCTCTTTTTCCTGACAATGAATTTCAGAAGCTGAAACTGCTCTGAGAAATTCAAATTAGAGGCTGGACATTAATTATAAACATGAGATCAGGAATGAAATGGGTAATTTGAATCATTTCTTTACAGACCAGTTAATAATTTTCACACGCTTTTCATTGAAAACAACCATCTTGTGGCTGCACAGGCGGGTTCAGTAATTCTGCTGTCATGAGTACAATTATAAAATAAACACAAGGGACTAAATGAGAGAGTGAGAGAATGAATTTGCCAGCTGGAAGCCTTAGCAAAATGATATTCCATGACCTCAGGAACCATTCAGTACAATTGAACCTTGTCTATCCTTGGCAATATATTCACAGTAAATGAAATTGTTCCTCTCTGAACTTTGAGACTATATGGAACTGATCTTGTCTATGAAGATTGCCTTTGCTTATGTGAGGTCTTTATTACTATGTGGCTAGAGCGTAGGCTGCAGTATGGTTTAGAAATATCTTACATATTTTGTTATCAAGATTTTAGGTGGTATGGCTAATGTGGTGAATTCTTTCTGTCTACCCCCTCTCTCTTTTTTCTCCTTGTTGTTTCATCTGATATTTTAATGCATATACCTTTTGATGTACATGATTCTTTTGTGCTTTTATAAATCTTTGTTTTTTAAATAAATCATATATCCTGATGGTAATTGGATGCTCTTTGCTGTCAGTGACTTTACAATGTGCAGTCCAATCTCCCTGGAAAAAAGTTCTTTTTCAAGTTTTCTTTGGATTAAGGAATTTTTAAAGCAAAAACTAGATGATAGACAAAAGGAATAAGAAAATAAAAGCTTTCCACATATAATCCCCTTCTAATTATTGCAAAAGATAGGCAAAATACTCCCTAAAACAACCCTGAAGATCAAGCCAGTTTTCCTTTAGATTTGGATATCTCTCCATTAGTACACAGAGCAAACTGATTGCAATGGTTATGCATAAATAGGGAAATATTTCTGGAGATGCACACTACCTGCATTTGGGGAGGAGGAAAGGTAGATCAGTATAGAACAGCACATAATCCAGGGCCAACCCATCTGCAGCTGGAACAGTCCCGGATCTGTTTTTTCTGAAAGGTGTCCAATTCAGGTGCTCCAAGATCACTCTGTGATATGAACCAGAAAATATTATTCAGTGGGTATAATCTTCAAGATTATCTTCAAGAGTGCAATCATAAAGCAGAGGTGCTTAGGGTGCTTAGGGTGTCCTTGTACCTCTAGTCATTATTGTTGCTTCCATGGTTCAAGGTGCCACAATCCATGCACTGCAGTGGATCTGGTTATAGTATGCAACACAGCATAGCACTGAAAGCGAAGATGGTGTGCTTTTAAAATAGACAATACACAAGCTATATGGAAGCATCCATGTGGGTAAGGAGCAAGTAAACACGAAAAGCTACCATAGGAGAGCTATACTAGAATGTTTCCTTTCACACAGGGCCTTCAACAAAATGTAGCTGATATAAACACACTGGAAAGAAAATATCAATGGATACTAGAAAAACATTTAAACTTGGATGTTTTTAAAAATTCCAGTTTTTCAGCACTGCTAATCACTCCCAAATTCATTAACACTATTTGCATTTTGATATGTTTCACAAGATTTGTATTTTTGCATACAAATCTGAAAATAGCAACCATTTCCTAGTACATATTAATTATATTTATATACATATACATGTATGTATGTATGTATATAAAACCTGGATTTTTTAGAAAAAGAGATAGTCTGCATCTAGCTTCCAGTCTTATAAATAAATATGTTTAAAACTCCATGTATATATTACTGAGTGTTTTCAGTTAAAGTCCTATGAAACTTTATATTTAGATGTGATTTTCACTTAGAGTGTAACTCAAAGGCTTAGCAGTATTTAAAAGAAACCCATAAGAATTAGCAATAAAATATGTTATAGTATTTTTGGCATGATACATTGAAGATGGATATTTGATTATCTAAATAAGCCAAAAAATTCAATATCTGCACTTGTCTCCATACCCAGGAACTTCCTTCATTCCATAAGTAGTGAAACATCTTACTATATTTAACTTTGATACAAAATCTACTTCTTTTATTTTGGCTTCCCAAAGAGTAAAAATAATTTTAATACAGTAATTTGCTATCCAAGGAAGAAAGTACAGAAAAGGACTGAAGTGTGCCTCCCATGAAGCAAAATGGAGTAGAAACCAGTCTCACTTAAGCCTGGGCTCATCCCATCAACTGTATGGCCTTAAATGAGTGTCCCAAGCCGGCATCAACAGACCCATGGACTTTTTATTTAATTGGTGAGAAGACACAGTTCACTTCTAGAGACCAATTTAGATGGTGTGTGGGCTGCAAATGCAATGCAAAGGGTTTTTTGACTGATGGGTCTGAGGAAGTGAACTTCTTCTGCACCTGCACCAGCACCAGCTGCAACTTTCCCAGAGATGATGTTTTCCAGCTTAAGTAAATTGTATTGCTGTAACGAAAAAGGGACATGCTGAAGGAAGGAGTTATCAGTGCTAGTGTTGAAACAGAGAAGACGGGATGCAGTACTGAAGCCAGTGGGAGATAGTAGCAAGCATTACTTGCAAACCCTGAAATACAACATTGTTGCTGTCATAAGTCATCTGCAATATTTCTCAACACTTTGTCAGCTAAATATCTACAAACTAGGTCAACAAAACCAAAGTAGAATCATCAGCTATCTAGCTAGTATCCTAATGATTTATTTCTAAAACTGGTTCCCAAGAGTTTATTGAATTCAAGATGATTATAGCCGTCTTTTGTTGAATTTAATATAATAATTTCCCAGAACATTTGACTTCCATCTTTTTCAAGTTAGAATTGCTCTATTTCCCCAAACTTATTTTCAGCTTCAACTGAATGTAAAGTGCTAATGCTAGGATGAATGACAGCCCTCATTTAAGAGCTAGAGATATGCACAGAAAATGTTTTGTAGAGCTTTTCTATTCTCTGGTCTCTGAATATTAATAGAAATGTTAGTATTCAGCCTCCTTTCAGCTGACTAAATGGAGGCATTGAGTCACATATAAACAATAACATTAACCATAATGGTGGCCTCAACTGTAACCTTAATGGCGGCCTGGGGCTGAAGTTGAGGTCTCCAGTGCCATTGCATTGTCCAGATGAGAAAGGTGTTTGGGAGGCAATATTGGTGCAGTGCTGTGCTCTCTTTGGCATGCCTTTTCCATGCCCAGTGTCCCTGGACCTCTAGGATTTATGACACTCTGAACCGTAACCCTAATGGTGGTTTGGGGCTGAGGTCTATTGTGGCATTGTGTGGTCCACATAAGTCTGGAGAAAGCAATATTGGTGCAGTTCCATGCTCCCCTTTGCATGCCTTTTCCAGCCTCATTGTCCCTTGAGCTCTAGGCTTTGTGGGTCTCTGAACCTGAGCTCTAATTGAAACCCTAACCCTAATTGTGGCCTGAGGCCGAGACTGAGGTCTCCATGGTGTGGAGCGCCATGGATGTCCCAGATGAGAATGTTGTTTGGGGGCCAATGTTGGTGCAGTACCGTGCTCCCCTTCACATGCCTTTTCCAACCTCAATGTCCCTGGATCTATAGGCTTTATGGTTCTCTGAACCATAACCCTAATGGGGGTCTGGGGCTGAGTTTGAGGTCTTCAGCACTATGGGTGTCCTAGATGAGAAAGACATAGAGGGAGCATTATTGTGTAGTGCCGTGCTGCCCTTGACATGCCTTTTCCAGCCCCAGTGTCCCTGGAGCTTATTTGTCTTTGGACTTACTGCAGTTGTTTTCACATCCTTTAGAATAATGTAGTTTTTAAACAAATCTATTTTTCATGTTATGGCAGATCCCAGATGTAAGCTGTCCTTTTACATCAGTGTAACTCCTGTGTTGCCAATGGAGTTGTCCCAGCTCCTGCATCATGATGACACAATTCCCCCAGATGAGCTTCTTGGTGATCATCTCTACTTTTCATGTTCTTTCCAGCTACTCCATTTTTTTGTTTCTAAATAATTAGTTTTTATTGTAGGACTGTTAAAATTCATGTATTTTCATAAATCTTACAAGGTCTTTCAAAACTGAAAAGATTTGCTTGGACTTGCTCCTTAGTCAACGTTAGTCTTTTGCTTGTGTTGTATTTAACATGGCAGGTGACATGCTGGTTTACTATTTACTCCATTGTAGCTTTATGCTGGAATGAATTCACTACATGAAAAATCTGGACATGATATGATATGATATAATATATAATGAATAGAATAATGATTATTATATAATTTAATTAAAATATAGAAGAACTTTTCTAACGGCACTGTTAATTATTCTTGTTATATTCTCGCTGTATTTTTGGTAAAGGTACAAGTTGGTCCTTCTAAGTTTATTCATATAACTTTGTCAATCTGTACTTGGGTGTCCAAATATTATTTGGCTCCACTGTTAGTTGAACATCTTGGTCCTAATGCTGAGGGTATTCTCAAGACACTTCAACTCTCCCAGCTGATGTCAGCCAACAAGCACGCAGGCCAGCCAGAAAGCTGTTTAAGGAAGTATACAGAAAAAGCAACAATGGGGAAAAATAAACGTAAAGAACATCAAGGGTCATATGACTTCCAGTTAGAGGAAGAATCCCCAATGAGAAAAAAAAGAAGGCTGTAAGTATAAAAATAACTATGCTGTCCCTTTTGGGACTATCTTCATACCAACAAATGTAACAAAGAGATGTTGTGACATTTGATTAAAAGGATTTTGTCACAAAAATAATGGTTGCCTCAACCGGTTCAAGCAATTATCCCAGTTTATCCAGTGGCTCTGTGGCAAGAGATAATTTTAAAAGCTTTTACTTATACCAGCCTGCCTACAGCTCTCACGGCTTCAGTGCTGAGAGAGATTTAAAGGAAATGAAAACCAAAAGAGGCCTTCTTCAGTATGCTGGTGATTGTCTTGCCAAATCAGCCGTCTGTGTACAGAGCCAGTCTCTGTATCACTTGTGGCCTTTCCTTGGCTTCTGCTCAGAGGGCTTAGGAACTGTTTGTTGTTTAATGGAGCCCTCAGAGATTATTCTTGGAGAGAGTTATTTCTGTAAACCAGAATACATTGACTGAAAATTCTTTTATAAAGCCTTGAAATAGGAGCAATTTTATGCACTCTTCCCCTACTAAATATTCACTGGGAAAAAGCAAACCAAATTTGAGGTCTACACCCCCAAATTTTTGTTTGTCATTCAGCAATTTACCATGCTCAAGGACATTGACTGGTGTCTATGCAAAGATTTCTCAAGTGAATCATTGCTGTCATCACAGCACAAAGGTTACTCAGTGTCTTGCTGAATTAGTCCAATGATATGGAGCAAATTTCTGCATCAAAAATAGTAGCACTGGCAACTTAACAAGAATTCATGTTTGAGACACGGCATGGACATGCGTATAAACATGCATCTTTACAATTACTATATATTTGTCTAGGAGTCCTGTATTAGAAATTTTTACTTTTGTCTATGCAAGATAAAAATTTAAAGGAAATCACTTTTTAAAACCACTTAAAATCCTGTTTCTTTGGTTTTTCAGTTTGCTGCTTCTTTGGGTCTGATACCCAAAGAATTGAAAATAATTTGTTTCAGCTGAAAATAAACATGTTTGGTAATTTATATTTTGAATGTAATTTGTTAAATTATTGTCACTTTCAAAATGCAAATGCTTGTAAAGTGAAATATTAAATGTTTTCTCAAATATCAATGTGTAGTTTTCTGAATGTTCGCCTTCTTTGGATGAATTTATTCTCTCAGAATTAACCCTAAGCTAAGGAATAATTTACCTCTTTCTAATTGCATCTTTATGAAAAACAACTTCTCACTGAAGAAAAATTAAATGTCAGCATTACTAATCTGTGTCCACTGAATAAATAGCAGAGTTTTTTCTGTCTTGCTCTCAAAAAATAAATGCAGGCAATCTATTCAGATTATATTAATATTTTTATCAATAATTGCAGTATTGAATTCTTACTAATGGTTGGCACTTTAGTGAGCTGAAGGATATAGAAGAGCCACACCTCCATATCTACAACATGACACAGCTGCAGAGCTGGCTCTGAGTGAATTAGCCTGGATACTGAAACTAGCATAGCTGTGTTAATTATTCAGCTATGCTCACCTCTGAGTGTTCGTTGTAGTACTATGTGCATTGACACATTCTAGTGCCCAAAATGGAGATTTTCAAAACCCTGGTGAATTTTTTCTCATTATGAAGATGCCAGCACAATGCCTATGAGTTAACCATTGCAGTCCTGAGCCCTTACATTTGTGGATTCAGCCCTTAAAATTATAATGATAAGTCATCATAAAATTATGGTAAGTTGTCATAATTAGCCCAGGGTGAGTAATGGGGGGGTATACCCCAACAGGTAAAATTATAAGAGTTGATGTAAAATATTAGACGATTGGATGAGGGAAACTTTGTGTGTTCTTGATCTTTTCTCTTGTGAAACAGTGTGATACACGTGGAATAAAACATGACTTAGTGGGACCACTGGTAACAGAATTGTAACTTTTAAAATTAGCTAAAATTGTGTATCAAAAGAGACTTCAGAAAGTCAGTTCTGTCTGAACTCACAGACTAGGAAATACAGTATTATTTAGATGCAATTTTGTTGTGTTTTTGTTGTTTGGATGTGTTAGGTTTTTTTTAATTTTAGCATAAATGAAGTACAGGTAAAATCAATATTACTTATTTTGTTTTAAGTAGAATATGAAAACATCTATTCAGCAAATTCATGATCCATTGATATTTATTAACTGAATGATGTTCCAGAAAGTGAGATTAAACAATCAAATTTCACCATTTCAAAAGTAAATCCTCTAAGGATAGTTAAATGAGGTTGTTTTTTTTCATCTTATTTTCCTTCTCAGACATTCATCTGATCATTGCCAAATATCTCCAAAGCACACTTTGGTCACAGCCTTCTCTTGTGAATGTAAATCCAAGATATACTACAATGTCTGACAGGACATTTTGAGGGT
This sequence comes from Aegotheles bennettii, assembly GCA_013398125.1. NCBI lineage: Eukaryota > Metazoa > Chordata > Aves > Caprimulgiformes > Aegothelidae > Aegotheles > Aegotheles bennettii. Next base: position 57,217 of record VZRW01005211.1, read on the forward strand.
GTTTAATTTATAATGCTTAAAAATATTAACCGGCTTTATAATTCTGCATTTTTTCTGATCCATTCTATTTAATTTTATATAATGCATATACTGCATTAAATATTAACTTTATAATTTTGACCCTGCCTGAATTTATCCTGAGTCCTGGAAAATGTTCAGCTGAAGTTACCAAGACACCACAGAACGCTCTGGAAAAAGAAAACTTATTTCCCCATAAATGTCAGTAAAGGCATTTCAGAATAACAAAACAAATATGATTTAAGTATTCTGAGGTCTTATTCGTTCATATTGCTCAAAAGATTCCTTAGTTGCTCTGCCTATTTGTGAACAGCTATCATGAAAATATACTGAAACCACTGGGAAAATAGGCATAAATGCCTTCAGAGGCCATGCAACAGATGGAGCGATGCAGGATCAAAGGAATATGAACACTTTCCCTCCATTTCTCACCAGCTGAGACTCTTTCAGTTTCGAGTATTGACTTTTTGCCCTTACTATTTGGGGATGGATTCTAGTCCAGTTTATTTACTAGTGTAGACATAGCCATAAAATCTATGATTTGATGTTATAATAGGGATTGTATCTGGCAGGACCTGGGAAACTAAGATGTGTGAAGAAGCAAGGAACACATGTACCCAAGGACACTGCAGCTAAAAGCACAACAGATCTGCTTTGTGAAACAAAGAAACATGAAGCTGGTGAAATTACAGCTTGTGGAAAGAAAGCTGGAATAGTTAGAGTGAGGTACTGTGGTATTCCTTCCTCTCTTTTTCTTCTTGAACCTTGTGGACCTTTTGGGGAAGACAGAGGGTATGAAAGTTGAAGAGGAACCTACAGTACGATCTATTGTTTATTTGGCCAACAGCCCCTTTTCCAAATTACTGAGAAGCCTGATATGGCGACTGCAACTTGAAATCTGCCATCAAAAACCATCACTGAACCCCTGTGTCCTCATCATTGTCACCTATGATGTGGTACACATGGAGAAACTTTAACAAGAACACAGTAGTACTGTTGGTGGCAAATGCTGAATAAACACAATCCTCTGCCAATATCATCATTCTTAGTTTTCTTACTTCATGGGACCCACCTCCTTTCAGCACCAGAAGTTTCTCTTGCCTCACTGCCACAAGCAAGCTCTTTGTGCCATCTCAGGCTCATTTTCCCACAGGCCTCTTAGGTGGGACTCCCAGGAGAGTTAAAACGAATGCCTTGTTTACATAGATGGCAGCATAAACCCTGAATTAGACCATACCTCTGTGGCTTCAGTGCAGCATAAATATATTCTAATGATTTATCATTTTCATTTGCTTTTCCATTTCACATAAAGCAGAACATTTGCGAAGCACACTCTGTCAATGTTAATATAAAATCCAGATGCCTGTTTTGTCAGCTTTCTGCCTTATACTGCATGTTTTAATGCTGATTGGTGAATTATTTAAGGGAACAACATGTTTGTGCATGGGAGTGTATGCTGCACTGCAGCTAGTACCCTGTGTTCAAAATATGCACAGGTGAATGATTTCAGGTCTCAAGGATAAAAAATAGCCAGCTGTTTGCATTGGTATTACACGGCACTGTGGACATATCAAATTAAAATATCCAAACAGGTGGTCTAATGTAGGGGTAGGTCAATGGCATGTAATGAACCAGCTACTCGATAGCCTTATGATTAACCACTCAGCCATATGTATTAGGGGTCATCTTGAGGGACAGGAATCAGAGACAGCACCGTGTACGCTCTCAGCGTCCGGTACGAATGTATAAAAGGAGAGTTAAAGTAAATAAAGACAGTCTTTTGCTGACTTCATATGGGAGTAGTGAAGTCCCAATACCCCTGCAGTCTAACATGAGTATGCAACTATTATTTATTCTTTAAACAGTCACATGGGGATTTACTTTCATGTTTCACAAAGTACTGCTGCACTGAGATAAAGAAGTGCAATCTTCCCAACCCCTGCCTCTTCTGTCAAACATCTCCAAACACTCACTGTGGTCCCTTCAACTTTACCGATTCTGTGTTTCTGTGATTCTGTGATCCTACTGTTGTGTATGTTTGTATTAGTATAAAAGTTTCATCAGCCTAAATTAGCCCATTCTAAGCAAGAGCAACTTTGCCCTAAGATACCTATGCTGATGCTAAGTTGTACATTTTATGGGTAAATTATGTTTACTCATTTTTATGTAATAGTCCAATTCTGATGACTTTTCCCTGCAGAGGCTAGTGTTCTTGATGTTACAAATGACAATTTTCTTGTTGGGTAGACATTAAGGCTATTTACCATACAGTTTCCAAATGATTCATTCTCAAGTATGAAGAATTACTCTCAAGGGTGCTGTTTGCATATCTGGTTGCATAGTACTGGCCAGGGCCAGTAATGCAATTTTTTTACTGAATTGAAGTTGTCAACTATGACAACTTAAAATTAACTTTACGTGGCGGTTGTGTTAAGTGGCTGCTCTGCCATTCTCTGTTCTTACCACAAATCCATGACTTTCACACAGACTGTGCTAAGCAAAACCTGGGTACTGCAGTTAAATATTTCTCCATTCCTATTTGGAAGTGATGCTGAGGCAACTTGATCTTTGTCTCAGAGAAAATATTTTTTCAGCAGCACACCATGCGAAGAAAGTTATGCAATATCTTATATCTTAAGATACATTGTTACTACTCTGCCAAATTATGATCTTATATTGTGGAAAAATTCATAATGCATCAACTGGATTAGTCAAAACTAATTGATAGAAATGACAGTAAGCTTTAACATATCAATGTCAAATATATTTGCACATATACATCTAAGAGAGGAATGAATTTGTGAATACAGGGCCAAATTGAAGATTTCCCACTGATTTTTCTGGGCTTTGTTTCACACCATAAAACAATTTCATATCCTTAGCAATGATGGCGTAAGGGAAAATACAATTTTTTAGTCTTATCACATCAAAAGTTTGCTGAAAAAACTTGCCAAAGTACCACATATTGTTACTATATCAGCTCCAGTTAAGTCAATACTATTATCCTGGGTTCAAATCAGTGCTAGTGAATGCATATTATGCCTTAAAAAGGCTACTCAAATGGGCAAAAGAACCAGGATTTCTTCTCTTTTCTTTAGAAATTAAATTGAAACTTTGCTTTTAAAAGGTAAGTAACTTTCTGTAAAATTATTCTAGTAGATTTCTATGAATGTATTCCAGAATCCATCTGAAATAGCTTACAAGAACAGATTATAAATTTAACTCTAATAAAATTAAAAATATTTTTAATATACTTTATTCCCCCAGCTTTACAAACTTGTACTTAAATTTTTGATCTGCAGCATTTGAAAAAAAATGGTCTATGACTGGATCTGCAAATTTTTCAGTGCATATACATGTGTGGAACTGAGCTCATTTTAGAGAACCTTACAGCTTACTTTGCTATTTAATAATCTCATTGTTCAGCAGGAAATCACTAGTCAGAAAAAAAAATCAAATATTGGAAAGTAACAGAAAACAGGAATCAAAAGTCTTCCGCCACTATACCACGTTATGGGTCTCTTACATCTTGAATTCTGACTGCATTTTTGTTGTCTCCATTACAAAGAGAATACAATAGCAGGAGGAGGATGTTGAGAAGAGAAGGGCAAGAAGAATATTAAAGGTAAGGAACAGTTTCTATAAATAAACAAAGAAAGAACCTCTACTACTAAACAAGAGGTAAAGGAAGAAATCTATAACCATTAAAATAATGAGTGATGTAGAGCAGGGAATGATTGTTCATTGTCTTTCACTTTCTTGCATGAGATGATGTAAAAATAAGAATATCTTCAGCCTGGAACTCTGAATATATTAACAGTTCAAATAGTTTAAAATTCAAGATTAGAAAAAATATTGGGAGAAAGTCTATAGTCATCAAATAAAAGACATCACCTTTGAATGAAGAAGTTCAAGAGCAATACTCATGGACATCATCCCTACATTCTGGGTCTGCTTTTACCCTTTGTCTTAGACTTCAACTGCTGTAGACGGGTTCTTCTGTAGAAAACTAGAACATAGGGAGGAATTCGGTTTTACCTGATACAAGATTTCCCATGTCGTCATTTGGAAACTGCCGCGCAATTCAAGTCATGGCCTGTAAATATCAGTTGCTCAGAGCAGGGAGGAGGGCTTCAGTCTTCACAGGAAATGACACAAACTGCTAGACCACCATTGCAGTGACAGTTTGGTTTAAAATGGAAAGTTAAAAGCACAAAAGAAAGACAAGAATAAAATAACACAGAAGGCTTGGTAAGACAGACTTAGAAATCTTTATTTAGAAGATGGTATTATAAAAGGATAAAACTTTATCATGTTACTCCTCATTTTTCGGTCTGTGTAACAGCATTAAACAGCACATGTGGGATTATTGCATGTATGATTTTCCTCATAACTCACCAAGCAATAATACTATGTCTCAAGTTTGCAACGCTTGCTGATTTAAGGAAAGATTACTTGTTGTAAGGGCTGTCTGTGTAATGTTTTGGTCAATGTGGCTGCATACCCCCTTCCGTGCTGAGAGCACGCAAACCACAAGCAAGGTACCACCCACAGCTGCTTATAAATTCCTTGTGATAAACTCCATAGACTGGAGGTCTGTGATTCTGTGCTCAGTGCACTGAACAGGACAGCTGCCATCACTTGAGTGGAAATTCATGTGGGATTTAAATTGTTGTGGGCTTCCAACTCTTAGTATCTCTTTCCCAGCAGAGGCAGTAAGTCTCTGTCCCCTGCTATGATGATCATCCTGGAGACTGTTTCAGCTCCAGTGGGACAGAGCGAAATAATGCTGTGCACTGTCTGAGGCAACATGTGAGAGCGATGTATCTGCTAGAAGCAGAACAGCTGCCAACCTGTCAGGTTTGACCATTTTTAATATCTGATTACCTACACACCTCAACAAACACCTTTGAGAAGATTTAGTTAAGAAACATCTGTAAAAACAAGTTAGTTTTTCCAGCTATAGTGATTCAAAGTGCCACACAAAAGAGTAAAGCATGATTTTGAGACACTGAAGAACTAGTCCATTTATGTTTTCTTTATATATTATAAGTTTTCCAAGTATAGTTGAATCATTTTTTTCATACTCCAGCATAACCATACTAGTGTCAACATGATACGTATTAGGCCAAATATTTCTTTCAATTTTGATTAAAAAACAGTGGTTAGTGAACTTCTCTCTCATCCCTTATTGGTTATAAACTCAGTATAAATTCAGCCTTTTGACTCCAATTAGAGGTTTGAGATCTCTTGGGAACAGATGATATATTTATAACTCAATATGTTTGTCTCATCCATCTGTTCTCTGTTGGCAGGTTGTAAATTATTAGGACACATTCTGTCTTGTCTATATCTTTGTGCAGAAGACAAGAGGGTGGGCATGGTTTCCTGCTCTAATTGGTATCTAGGTTATTCCATTGTGTGAAAATTGCATTATAACAAGACATGGATGGCTTTTTGATATTTTCTGAACATATTTATTTCTAACCTCATCAGTGAAAAGGCATAGTAAAAGGAAAACAAGCACTTCTGTAGACTGGAGCAATGTCAGACACAAAGTATCAGACTCTGAAAACCAGCAAATTCCAAAACCAGAAACTTATAAAAGCAAGGAAAAGCACAGAACCTAGTTGGTCCCAACATACATGTAGGGACAGTGACATCCTCAGTAACTGATATAGTGCGAAAATATTTTTTTTAAATTTGTACAGATAGTTCCGATCACAAACTCAATCCCTATAGGAATAGCCATCAAGCCAAAAAATGTATCTTTTCATCAAACAAAAATTTGTTTTGGTGTAATGTATGTCATCTTAACTGATGTAGTTTATGTGAAACCACTGCTGGAATCAACTTTCTTTGAGAATTCTACATTTATCAAGTTTCTTTTACAAACTGTAGTTATGTGGCAGACTTTGGTGGTGCGGACAGTCTGAAGTTTAAAAATAAATCTGTGGGAATAGCAAAGGTGTAGAATGATTGTGTTATAAATGCTGCTCTAAGTGTAAAGTCTAAGAAAGGCAAAATATCTAACAGATTTTATGGAAATCAAACAAAAATTAAAGATTGCACTGACCACCCTAGGAAAGATTATTAAGGAGTCAAGGGATGACATTGTTGACAAGGCATCAAGCCAAACAATATTTGCCCAAAGCTGATAAGGAAAGAGGGTTTAGAAATTGGAGAAGCTTAAGCAGATATTTTTACAATTTTGTTTAGTACAAGCAAGATTTCCAAGGACTGGGACATGGTTAGCATAACCCTGTTATTAAAAAAGTGGTCTAGTGATTTACTTAGAAATTATATATCAATGCATTCTGCCTCATATGGGACAGAAGTGTTTCATGAGATCAAATAAAGATACCCTTGGAAAAATCGACAGCCTGAGAACAGCCACATGTTCTCAGGAAGTGGAGATCATGTTGGAATTCCTGGTGGATATTATTACTGCAGAGGTGCAGGGTGATTTGCTGAAGTAGCAAACAAAAAGTACAGAATTTGAACTGTGGTTATTCAGATATTTTGATCATATAAGCATCGTACAACTGTAAATTAATGTGAATGAATGTTCTTTGATTCAAGGATGAGAAAAACTGGTTAATGAAATTTAAGGTGTTTCTTAAACTCTTTTGGCTTAAGATTTTTAAGCCATTATCAGACTTAAACTTTGTATTTAGGATTTCTGACATCCTGTAGGATTCGATGCAATGAAAATAAAAACATAAAATAAACCATTTGTGAATGCTTCTGTTTCTGCACTATTAAGAAGTGAAAAAGAAACAGAGGCAAAAAGTACTTTAAAACATTTCAGAGTTTCTCTTTAGACTGTATTCTGTCACCTGGAAAAGCCAGCAGAGCAGCAGAGGGATAGTTTAGTTCACTAAAGTAAATGGAGCTATAGTCTGGTTTGCTTAGTTTGTGAACAAAAGCAATTTTTAGTGCAAGCTTAGCAATGCTTAGCAGTGCTCTTGTGTAAGTATGTTTAAGGCTAGAAACACCTCAAGATTAATGTGGGGTTTTTTTTCCTCTTAGTGCACCAAATCACAGCTGCCCTACAGGGATCAACTGATTTCTTGTTGGCTGCCAGTGTTGAAATATACTCTGATAACTCTTCTTAGAAAAATGGGTATTAGGTGAACACACATAGTGGAGCCAGTTTCAGCGAAGACTGAAGTTATGGCTCCAAGAAGAACTTCTGCAGGAATAGTAAACTTTGCAACTTGGATGACTGTTGAGGTTTCATTATCACCGTAAAATTCTCAGATTGCATAGATTAGATAGAAGAGTTAGCAAGACGAACAACTATCAAATCAAAGGTTTCCAACAGACCTTCAGAAAAGTCCTTTAACCATCAAATCAGATTAAGAGTAAACTGTTTTATGAGTGACATGGGATTACAGTAAATCAAAGTTGGATTCTCAAAATAAAGATATATCAAGTTATTCTGTAAAGTTCAAGAACTCTTCATGCAGGGAAAATAGTAGACATTGTTACTCTAGAAGTGACAAATACACATAATGGGAAGATTTTAACCTGTACTTCCTAAATAATTTTGAGCTTGAAATGAAAAAGATACAAAAAGGCAATCTACAAAAAGTGGTTTTCTCTTTAATATTTATTTTAAACTCTCATAATGAAGCCTTTACTTCTGACTGAAAAATTAAGTTTCTGTTCTCACTTAAAGAAAATGGGACAACAGACCATGAAATCTTCCTTACCTTTATATATATATGCATAGATACATAAACACACATACACTAAAAAAAATCTGTTATAACACATGAGAGAAGTGAAGATTTAAGAACATTTTTTCTTCTTCTCTGACTGCTATCAAGAGACCTTCACCAAAAAATAGCCCTATCTCTGTCTCCCAGATTTTTTAAGCTGCATTGAATGAAATATCTCTCACACATCTCTTTGACAAATGGTTACTAGTCTTACCAGGGAAACAAGTGAATGTAGGGGCGAGGAGCATTTCTGCTCTTTTCTTGATGGCACACACTGGGTTCGACCTGTGCCTCTAGTGGTGAGTGGGGGCAGCACTATCCTTAAGACTTTGATGAAGGTTTCAGCTGAATGTTGCAGCTGCAGTGGCAATTTTCCTACTTGGCATCTGGTTTAATTTTAGTAATTTTGAAATCTTGCTGAGATTGACTGTCCCTGAAGTAGCCACAAAATCTAGGGGCACACTCCCGTGTTCAATAGCTATTTTTCTAAGTTTTTAGAGTTGTGGCTGCTAATGATTCTTACTTTTGATTGAGTCACTGAAATGTTCCCCAGATATTCAATTTAGCACTAGACTTGTTTTTTTAGCCTTGGATATATTGAAACGTTTAAGCTTGCTAGAAGTAGATGCTAGTCCAGATGGAATTGAAACCAGATTTCTGAGACAAGGAGTCTAAAGTAAAAAATTATTGACACATTTCATTACTTCCACTGCAGTCTAAAATATTGGACAAATAAGTAATATAAATTCACAGCTTAGATAGATTTTGGAACAAAGGAAGGCCATGAATTCTTTATGGTCAAACATGATATCTAATCACTCAACTAACACCATTCTGCTTAAAACTGCAGATGTCATTTTTGGATTAGATTTTATATTACCTTTTTTTTTGATAAGTAAAATTTGGATGATTTCTTTTGTTATATGAATTATCCTGTGTTACAATCTGACATCTATTGTTGTGGAAATCTACTGAAATCTTGGCTTCAGTCATACTGCTCTAATGGCTTAATTGTTATTTAGAACAGAATACGGCAATGTCGACAGATCAAAGTCTTCTCAAACCTAAAATGAATTCCTTGGATACTCCAGAGATTTGTATCCACATTGGATCATATTATCTACAATTCTTGCAATAATCATTTTATGTCTGTCTATAAACACAGAACAGATGCAGATTCACCCTTCTCATAATGCCCTTATGTATCCAGCATCAGGAGAGGCTTAGAGTGAAGTTCATTTACACAACATTCTGTGTCCAGATTTCATACTGCTTTATTAACTCATTCAAGAGTTGGCCTTATGTTTGACCAAAAGAGATAAGAAATAAAGGGCATTGTCTAGACAATAGAGAATACCAGAACATTTTTTTGTGGAATGGATATATTTATTTATTTTTTTTCATTGAACAAAGGGGCAGACCTTCAGGAAGCTGTGGTGAGACTTGTACTCTCCCTAGTTATGACAAATTTCATTTCTATGCAGGCTGCCTGATTGAAGGTTTGTTTGGAATCAGGTCAGAGGCAAAAGAAAAAGGGGATATACAGTAAGAAAGACATTGCACCATCTACAAGCAGAAGAGGATTCCAGCTACTTTTCATACTTTTACCAGTATTGTCAGCTTAAGAGCTTCAGGATGCCAGAGTAGGAAGTTGACTGCACCTTTGCAGATTGCACAAATTTTAATTGATTTTAAGTCATGTGTTACTTTTGGAGAGGCTTGAGGAAAATAGTGGTTTTCCTTTGGATGTTACTGAAAAGTTATACAACAAAAAATATTTTTTTTTCATAAAGTTTTGTAAAAGACACTTGATCACAGTAAGGAATACTTCCTCTGCTCAGCCTATTATTTCTAGCTTTATGCAATTCTGACTCTAGTAATGTTGGATCAGTTATTCTACTTGAATTATAGAGACTCTAAAACAGGAATACACTTTCAGATACTTAATTATGTCCTTATGTTACCTAAAATATAGAGGAGAGGGGCAGGGAATGCAATTTTTCCCACATTTTTTTTTTCAGAAACCAAATAATTATTCTCTTATTTATACTTAATTGTTGATTTCCTTAGTGGAATTGGAGAGTGGAAACAGAGGAGTCAATAAAAAAGCAGAATGATTCTGCCATAATACCAAAATATGCAGAGCTTTCATTGGAAACCCAAACATTTCATTCTGAGGCTTTCAGTGAAACCAGAAATATTTCTAAAAAGAAATCCTTGTTTTATAGAATAGACCACTATGTTTCTCATGTTTGGTTGTAGTGGAAAGAATTTTCAGTTCCAGTTTTTTAAAGCATCTTGTTTAATCACATCTTTCACCTTTTTTAGACCTACAAACTTTACAAACCAAATCTAGTGTCAGATGCAATAATCCTTTGTAAGGTAATATGCTCCAAGATATCATAGAAATTTTGTACATATTTGGCCAAGCCCTATGAAGTACGAAAATATAAATTGCCTCAAAAGAAATACTTTGGAGAAAGCTAGTTAATGTTGGCTATATGCATTCCAGGAGTTAACATCAACCAAAGAACAATATATCTACCATAATGAGGAATAATGGATAGGAGGAAATATTCTTCAAAACTTGGTACAAAGCTACATTTGAACATAAAAAATACTCATGGATTCTGCAGCCATATTCTTCATTCCACAGAAATTATTTGCAATAGAAACTACTAGAAATGGAAAAGGTAAGATATAAGTTTCAATTGTGGCATATGAATCCATTTCTATTTTATGTCTACTTAATGTGTATGTGCTGAGTATTGCCAAACCAACAGACAATCAGTTCACAGAAATTTGATTCCATTTTTTTAATTAGTAATAAGCTGCCCAGAAAAAAATTAAGAAAATGCAGCCTTAAACAACAAAATATAATTCTGTTCATATGAGTTCTGACACTCAGGAATTAAAGAAAGCTAATTACTATTGTTTCATTTTATCCAATTTGCAAGGAAATGATTTTGAAGAGTCAAGACAAAAATTAATTATTTTGCACTGTCTCCTGAGAGATATTTTGTATATACTATCACATAGATTTTTTTTGTACAAAGAGACATGCATGGGAAATATGTTTGCATGTAGGAGACCACTGCCCAAATAAGGTATTACTTATTGTAGGCCACCCACAACACCACCACATTGAAGTAACTCTTCACCACTAGCAGTGATTCAGTTAACCTTTGATTAAACTCAGGAATTTAAACTATGGAAAGGTCTGAAACTTGACACAGTCCTTTGACACCTCAGTGTCTGTCATTAAAGGTAATCCAGTATTAGGTACTGATTTCTGAAAATAGAATTAAACTACTTTGGTTTTCGATCTTAACCCTTCCATATTACAAATGTAACCCTGCTGTGTCAGGAGACTTCCTGAATTACTGCTTCTCCTTTCAAGTCTTTGTGTTTGTGAAGGAGCTTTGGGGAGAGCACAGGGGCCAGTGAACACAAACTGGGCAACCCTGTCACCAGAAAATTAAGTGACTGCCTGCGTAATAGTGATTGGTGGACCACAAAAAAACCCCAGGACTTCAAAGTCTGATTGTGCCCCATCCTTCCTTTGCTTTTTTACTCTTTATATAGAGTGAGACATCATATCAGACAGATAACATGTTGCTTGGATTTTTTTTTTTCAAAGGCTTTTCTTTGTCTGAGCATCACCAGTGCCATGCTGTTATTTTTAACTTTGTCTATGTGGAGAATGTACTCCATCTTTTGTCATGGTTTCTGGTAGGTAGGACTTCTCTGTGATGGGAGGCACTGGGATGATCTGAGAGGCTTGAACTCAGATATGCTTTTACTCCATTTTAACTGCTACATTTTTCCCCTCTTCCTCAAATCTGTTTATCCAAGTTACAAAGAAAATCTCAGCAGAAATCTCCCAGTATTTCATCAGCCTGCTGTTCTTTTGCTCTGTGCAACATTAAACACTGGCAAAGAGTGACATGGTTTAATTTTGCAGTGGTTGTGTCTCATCTGGATATACAAAATAAAATAAGAAAACCAGAGAAGCACAACTCAGCAGCAGATTTCCACTGGAAAATAATATGTGGGAATCCAAGGTTCATAGCCTATGAAATATGAGAAAGTCTTTGGATTTATATTGTTTTTGAGAAAATGCTCATCATTTTTTTGGGTAGGTCATGCAGTACATCTGAGTTGGAATAAGCAGGGTCCTGGCTGAGAATATTTCAGGCACTGACTGTCCTTCAGAGAAAGTTCTTACACTCCTATTCACCAACAACTCTACTGGGAGAGGGACATTACCCCACAAAGGTGCTGATCTTGGAGGTTTGGCAATAGTCATCCGAGCAAAGCAAACCCTAGCTGACAGCAGAAGACTTCTCATGAAGCTAAACATGAACATTGACCAGACTCCACAGGCAACAGTGCCCTCCCCAGCCTTCTTCAAACAACCCAAATGTCCCTGAAATGCCCACCAGACTTTCCAAGCCATTGGCAAACAGTTACGTCATTTTTAGAGAGAAAACATTTCCATTTTCTTTTTCCCCAGCAGAAGCTTTTCAATCTGCCTTGTCAGCCTGTACCCTCTCATTGGTACACACAGGATGTGCCTCTCCCCCAACTACTCACAGAAAACTGAAAAAGGGAAAGAAGAGACTTTATACTGTTTTCTTTTAGCTCCAAGATGTATGGGCATGGGCCCGTGAAGGACAGCCCGGTCTTTGACAAGTCAAGTGACAGCTACTTTATTTTGTCCCAAGGTGCTGTAGCGCAGATGCAGTTTCCTAAATTTAAAGCCCATTTTGCATGTCTCTCTCTAGCTAAATTTCTGATTCCTCTTCCAGGTGTCACATGAAGGAACAGTCAAAAAGTTTCAAAATTGTTAGTTGCAACAGGGGTGTTTAAAGTTTCAGTACAAATGAAGATGTTCTAGAATCATGCCCATATTAATATTTTGAAAGCATTTCCACATACACTTTCCATAAGGAAAGAAAAAAAAGACAGCCTAAGGAAACTTTGGCTTAAAGCTGATCAATGCAAACAAGGAAAAATGGCAAGGACTGAAAAGACTCCCTCAGCCTTTATGGAAGGAGGAAGGTGAAATCTTACCCTCGACAGTGAGGTTTGTTTCACACTATTGAAGAGGGCATTGCATTTTGGCAGGGTCCTGCTGGATGAGTATTAGTGCTGTTTATTGTGCAGTCATTGTTTCTGATAACAATGTGCAGAGCACTAACTGGAGATAAATACTTTGCGATGCATAGAGTAATCTGATATTTCCTGGTGGAATAACAAGTTCATCCCTTTCATTACATTAATTTCATAATTCACTCACTGAACACTAGAGATTTCTCTTTCAAAGTATATCTGTTTGATAATCCATTCAGTGTTTTGCCATACTTGGTATGTTACTATTCATATTCCTTACAGAATCACAGAATCACAGAATTCTAGGGGTTGGAAGGGACCTCGAAGGATCATCTAGTCCAACTCCCCTGCCAGAGAAGGGTCACCTAGAGTACATCACACAGGAACGCATCCAGGCGGGGTTTGAATGTCTCCAGCCAAGGAGACTCCACAACCTCTCTGGGCAGCCTGTTCCAGTGCTCCGTCACTCGCACAGTGAAAAAGTTTTTCCTGGTATTCACATGGAACCTCCTATGCTCCAGTTTGCGTCCATTGCCCCTTGTCCTATCATTGGTCATTACTGTAAAAAGCTTGGCTCCATCGTCCTGACACTCACCCTTTACATATTTGTAAACATGGATGAGGTCACCCCTCAGTCTCCTTCTCTCCAAGCTAAAGAGAGCCAGCTTCCTCAGCCTCTCCTCATAAGGGAGATGTTCCACTCCCTTAATCATCTTAGTGGCTCTGCGCTGGACTCTCTCAAGCAGTTCCCTGTCCTTCCTGAACTGTGGGGCCCAGAACTGGACACAATACTCCAG
>VZRW01005211.1:71306-101567 GCA_013398125.1 Aegotheles bennettii
AGGATGCTGTGGGAGACAGTGTCAAATGCCTCACTGAAATCAAGATAAACCACATCTACCGCTCTACCATCATCCATCCACCTAGTTATTTCCTCATAGAAGGCTATAAGGTTGGTCAAACATGACTTACCCTTGGTAAAGCCATGTTGACTGCTCTTAATGACCCCCTCATCCTTGATGTGCCTAGAGATAGTGCCAAGAACAAGTTGTTCCATCACCTTTCCAGGGATGGAGGTGAGGCTGACCGGTCTATAGTTACCCGGGTCCTCCTTCCTGGATAACAGTTTAATATTGCAATTTTCAGATGCCAGCAGGAGATTCAGACAGGTGCATGCATAAAAGAAGTTTCTCGATGTTTCAATTGAAGATGCAGGAACCTAGTGGACTCCAAAATCCTTGTTTTCCCTGCCTTGCTATTTTGTGTAAAAGCCTTGTAGAGTATTGCTTCTAACAAAGAGAATACAGAAAGGAATAATGTCAACTAGCCTATTCTGACTTCACTTTTGTGGAGAAAGGAGATTGTTTCAGGATTTTTTGTTATGTTTTAATTTACATTATGTTCCAGATTAAAGGTCACAAATTCAAGATCTACTTTGATAGACACTGAACCTGTCCCAGAGTTCTAGAAGCTAAAGACATCAAGACACGGTGTTAAAATCTGCAGAAAAGATAAGGCCGGGGGATAATGCAGTCCCTATTGAAGCAGTTTGACTGTCCATGCAATCACAAATGTTACTTCAAAAGGCTTCACATTGACTTTATTATTTAGTTTCCCTTCCTTTTAGTAGAAGTAGAATCGCTGTATGTTAGAACATCCATTTTCTCTTATTCACTAGATGTGACATGCTCTGAAAGTATTAGTTCTTGGATGTGTTCTGAAAAGGGTAGACAATTGAAAAATATCCCATTTAAGAAATCTGTGGCATTGAGTACAAAGCTGGGCTCTCTAAAATGGGGTGAAAATAAGGGGTTTTATGTCAACAAACTGATATATAGAACTACACTCTCAAAATATTTCAATGTCATAAGTGGAAATGTCTAACTAGATACAAGCATGTGAAATAATGCTGATTAGGGCCCCTTCTAGTGATCCTGAGAAAGGTTGTTTGAGTTAGTGTGTGACATGAGAGCTTCATCTGACCCAAAGATGAAGAGTCAGAGGAAGAATATTAGTCCCGTTTCCACCACGGAGCCCAGAGTTCCCTGGCCCTTCAGCCATTAAACCTTCATTCAAAACACTGCTTTTTCTCATGGTACATACTCTATAAGTCTACTTTTCCTTGTAGTGCTCAGAATGAAATCTTCACTGTGTGTGTAACACAGTGCCAGCTTCTCTGTGATGTACCACAGGCACCGTGTGAAGTTGTGTGTGGAGCCGGCACACCTCCCTGGGCAGCCATGAGCAAAATCGTGCTTGTCCGTCGCACTTTGGTTACCCGTTGCCCATGGGTAATCAAATTGCTTCTGGGTTTGTTTCATATGCATTCATTTTTATTTGTTCAGAGCTGCTAAGTCCACAGCTCTCAAAACTCAAAGTGGACCAAAGGACAACTGGATTTCTCCATCTTTCTAAGTCTTGATTCACTTCTGGTTTCTATAAGAAAATGACATGGAGTTCTACTAATATCTAAGGTTATCTGTGGCCTTTTGACCTGTGAATCATAACCACAGCACAACTCTGATTCAAACACTGGAAAGTGAAAGGTCAGAGAAAAGAGATAGCTTATGTATGGCAACAGGATTAGCAGTTTGTGCTGCTCTGAAGATACTAATCTGAACCATTTTATGGCCACTATCTCTCAGGTGCACTTAAGAGAAAAAAGGAATTCTTGAACTCTTGAACAAAAGACAATATTTATTACTAAATATGATTCCAGAGTAAATAAGGCACTAAAATGAGTTGATTATTCGGGGAAATAAAAATATAAAATTATAAGGATATATTTTCCTTTCCCAATGAAGTAGTCCTCATGAGTCAAAAACCCTATTGTGATGTGATTCTTGGGCCATGCAATAAAACCAGTGTGTTAGAGAGCAGCTAAAGGCTTTCACCATAATGCATTATGCATAAGTTTGCTAAATTTAGGTCAGAAGAACAAACTGAATTCTTGCATTTACAACTGCTGAGCATTTGTCTTGAAGACTATTTTAATATGTTTGGAGTTTTTTTAAATATAGTTCAATTCCCATCTCAAAGTATAGCTTGCATTTCCTTGCTCCTCTCCTAGGTTTCCTGATATGTGTTCCATATACATATCTCTGATCTAGTCAAATTGTAATAAATGCAATATGACTTTTTAGAATGGCTTTTGTGATTCCCCTTTCTCCATTGTGCTGGTTTAGCAAAATGGCCAGGGCAAGACACAAACCAGACAGAGTTTTGTTTCTATCACTCCCCCCCCAAAAAATTAGAAGGGGTGTAAGGAAGAACAGGCTTAGGTTAGAAATTAAAAACTTATAACAAATTTAATGGCACAGGGAGAAAGAGTAACAGGTGGGGAAAAAGGGAAAATGCATATATACAAAAATATACAGCCCGAGCTCAGATGACCGGCGACACAGGCTGCTGAAAGGTCCTTCACTGCAAAGCCGATGGGAAGAAAAGAGTCCAAAACTCCAGCACCCGATGCAGTTGGAATGCTGCAGACCACGTGGCGAGCTGGTAGCCAAAAGCTGGGCCTCTCCTCTGGGCTCCACGTGGCGAGCTGCAGGCAGGGGAGTGCAGGAGCGAGGCAGAGAGCAGACTGAAGCCGCAAAGACCACGAGGGCAAGAGAGGGAAGGTCCCCAGTCCTCCTGGCTTTTATAGAGTCTGGCAGGAAAATGGGTGGAATACCGACACCTGACACCTGACACCCAGACCCTTTTTCACAACAGGGGCCTAAACTCCACCCCTCATTCACTGGGTCCTGGCAGCAAAAGCCAATAAGATTTTTGCCTGCCCCTTTCAAACCATAACATCCATCACCCATGCTTTTTGGAGCAACTTTTTACACTGTAAATATCATTGTTTTCCTTAGGGAAGGTCTAAACTTCCATAAAACCAATGGTTTTTAGCCCATTTGCGATAAACTGAAAATCAGTGGGAGTTCAGTACTTTTAAAACTGAAAGTACATACTTAAATACAGACTTAACTTCGATCACCCATGCTGGACACCCTAACCATTTTTATCAGTCCCTTCAGTTTCCTTTTTTTAGAACTTTCATTGCATGTTTAGTTGATTCTAGTGACAAATTGATCTTTGGAAAAGCTTCTTTTCAAACCATAGATGGCAGTAGACAGCAGAAACTTCAGAAATAAGTGCTCCTCCTCATCTCCAAGAGCTGAGATGGCAGGATAGCTCACTTTGTTGTAGCATGAATTGGCTATCGTTTTCTCCCCATATCCAGTTGCTATTTAAACCATATGTTTTATATGTATTTTTTTATACCAATTGTACTGAAAATATAAGCATTTTTCCTCTGAGTATTTACATGTGTAAAATATTAATCTGAACAGTTTAGACACCTTATAAATCTTTCATTTCCTGCATTGTCCATTGACTTGCAGCAGTATCATTTAATCTAGTCTAGACTAGATCAAATTAAGGCAGTTTTTCTGATCTGGTCTTTGGGTTGTGGGGCAGCTCACAGTGGCCAGAAAGGAGATTCAGGAGATGCTGGTGTCAAGTCACGTTTACACAAGCTATACAATGAAAAAGAAGCAGTGACAGAGCTGCTGTCTCCTGCCTAAACCTCTGTTAGTAAAATCCTAGTCAGAGGCACAGAGGTAAATTTTCCATCTCTTCATTTTTCATTATTGGATACTAAAAACTGCTCTTGCTTATAAATTTATTTTTATAACATGAAGTCTGATGTATTTATTACTGTCTTTTTTCAAAGCCTTCAAAACTCTGAACAGATACTAAAGCTTTTGTAACATGCTAAGGGTGAGTAGTGTATCAGTCCTCTGTGAGTGCCGCTAGACACTCCTCCACCTACCTTGTTTAGGGAACCGCCTGTCTCCTCCTGTGGTAAACCTATCATTAGTATCTTAATCTAATAAACACAATAAATTAGTGGAAAAGCCCACACTTATATGTATCATCTTTGGCTTGTGACCAGGTAGTCTAAAACCCAACACCTTCACTCTACAGGGGTGGCTTTGCTGTGTATGCAGCCTGGATGCGTATAGAGACATCACCTTGTGAGAAACTGCCATCAGGGTGGCTCCTGGGCCCTGCTTGGGACAGAGAGCTATTCCAGGAGAAGTGGGTAGGAGGGAAGCAGAGAGGCTTGGTGACTCCCTCATTGCCTGGACTAAGGTATAGATAGCCATGATGTGGCTTTCAGCTAGAAAGATTTCGGCAGCTAACTGCTGGTCAGTGCACAGGAATGGTCCAGGATTTGTTGGACCCAGGACTTGCACTGGTGTTGTTCCAAGGAGTTCCAGATTTCCTGGAACAACTGAACAAGGCCCCTCAAAAGGACAGTATTGGTGCCTGGCAACATGATACTCACTCCACATGAGGGCAGAGCAGAAGATTGGAGACAAGAACCATTGCATGAATCTGGGAAGTACAGTAATAAATGAAGCTATCAAGGAGAGATTAAATAATCAACTTTATCGGATGAAAGATGAACCCTGAAGCAGAAGATTTTACATTAAAACATAAAAAAACCCAAACCAAACAAAACAGAAAAAAAGAGTAAAAATATATCCAGGAGTTCTGCTCCATTACTTGAAAGAAAACAAACCAGTGGCTCAACAATGCAACTGAGATCAGGCCTGAGATTTGTAGTTTCCTTTAGAACAGACAATGATTCTAAATATAAGCATGAGGGGGCTGCAAAAGGATGGAGATCCACATCTTTTAGTGAAAGAGTAAATATTATCCAAAGCTGATTTATCTACTGGTGGATTCTTTGTCTCATGCTAAAAGCATGAACTGTTTCCCCGGCAGTGTGATATCAAAAATTCCTCTAAGAAGGGACTGCTTTTTAAATACCGCCTTAGATTTTACCAGATGTCAATGTACCTCCATTGCACTGTAAATATTAAAAGCAGAAAGAAATACGGCAACACTGTCCCTTTTAGGCTTTGGAAAGTTTTGGATACTAATTCTCCTCTAATATATATATTAACAGATTCCATGGCCTTATTCTTCATTTTCCTCCTTTTCCTGTGCTTTTATCTTTGTCATTTGTTCATACTCCTTTTGTCACACTGACTTCCTTATTTTGCTGGTCTTGCCTTCAGCTTCCTGCTCTTATTCTTTTGCATTCTTAGCTGTATTATCCTATAACAGCCATTTTCTCTCTTTGCTCAACTCTTTCTTACCCATCTCAGTGTATCAAGATTCTCCAATTTTGTTTTTCCTTGTTTCATAGTTTTTTCTCCTCCTTTTACTACTGGGCTGAACCAGATGTCTATGAGTTACTCTTCTTGGGTGCTATTAGGTTTCCTAGGGTTGACCTGGCAAAGCATCCATTTTCTATTTAAGTAGAAAGCAGGTCCTCTATATGCATATGTGCCTATTTTCCCCTCCACAGCCTTGCAGAGCAAATTACCACAAAGAAAGTTCCCTTCCCCATGGTTTGGTGGGGACTGACTTTGCTCTAACCATAGGTCATGTTGTGGTTGTGAATACAAGCATCTGAAGGTCTTTGGTCTTCTTTTAAGCATGCTGCTTTTCTGTGACTGCTTCCAGGTAGCAGAAGGGAAATGCTGCCAGCAGTTTAAAAAGAGACACCAGTGGCACTATTAAAGTGAGAGAAAGGTGAGAAGCATAATGAGAAAGAGAAAATTTATGGTAGCGCTTTGGGGCTTCAGAGTCTATCAAAACACAGGACTGGTGTTTAGGCCTTTATGTACTTTAATATATCAGTGGTTTGGGGGTGTGTGTGTGTGCCATATTTACAGCATAAATTCATTCTTTAATTTAATCCATTTGTTCAGAAAACTGCACAGACCATTTATATGGGGAATAAGGTCTGCTCCCAACAGAAATTTTAGCTAGTGGAAGGATAAATATTCTAATTTCACAAGATTTTGGATGGGCATAAGTTCTATTTCGTTATCAGTGATCGAATTTCACACAACAGAATACAGCATTTTCTAAAGGAACATTTCCATTTTTAAAGGACTTGCTACAGAGCTATCTTGGCATAACCATAAGCAGCATGTCTTCTCAAAGATCCATACCAAATTGCTTCCTGTGCAAAAATTTAAAAAGTACACAGACAAACAAACTCCCTAAAGAATACAAAAGCAAATGAGACCCATAGATTACTGCTCATATGAGCAGGAGTCAGGGAGAGGCAGGTTTGGACACTGCTGGAGAAGGGAGTTCCTACACTGTGTGACACACATGGGACAGGAAATACAGACCTGTTATGTCTCACAAGTTCTCTCTTTCCTTCAACTCTTCCGTATCTGTCTGTCTTTTTCATCTCTTCATTACAGACCCATATCCCTGTCTTCTCTCTTTTCTACTCTTGCTCTCCTACCTTCTACATGCTATTCCCTAACCTTCCCTTCCTGCTGGCATTTGCACTTTTCATTTATTTTGTTTGTGGTTCTCTCTGGAATTTTTTTCCTGAAAGCTCTAGATAAATTTCAAAAAGGTCGTTTTGATTGGCTGTGTCAAGATTTCTTCAGACATACGGATTTGTGTGAGTGTGTGTGTGTGTGTGTGTGTGTGTATGCACACCACAGGTCAGAGTCAGGCAACACAGGCAACATCAGCTTTATTCAGGGGTTACTGTCTCTGTCCTCAAGCAGTCCAGCTCATGTAAAAGCTGGTAGGCAGGAATGCCTTCTGGCACAACTGCAGCACAGTCTGGTTGTAAATTAAGCTTGATCCTACCTAGAGAGTTAAGCTCCTGTTGTGATTGCTATTTCAGTTTTGTTCTTCCCAAAAGAGAAGTGAGTGCTGTGTCAATCCCAAACAAGGCTGAGGTATGGTCAGAGCTGTGGTTTGAGCTGCAGGTCTGCAGAGAGGAAAGTTGTTATTATAGCTGGAAGGGTTTCTTAAGGAACTGTGTCTTGGGAATCTGTTGTACAGATGATTATAAATGAAGATGACTCACCTACTTAATAGGCCAGTATTGGATGCTAAGGCACTTAGAAAAGTGTGCATTTAAATTACATCTCCAGCCTTAGAAGATACTAGAAATTAAGGATCTATATGCTATGGAAAACACATCTATTGATTTGAGAAAACATTGTATATTCTTGCTTTATAAAACAGGAATAAATTTATATGTGAAAGATAAATAGTAAGGTTATTATCACCATTGACCATTAACTAATTTTTTAGTATCTTCCAAGGCAAGTGACATTTTAATACAAATTAAATCCAGAAAGACTGTTTTTTCTAACTGTAACTCTTTAATTCACGCAGTACATACATGTTCAACTTAAGGACTGAAATGTGCTTTTATGTATGTAGTTCATCACAGTTTTAGTGTTGATTTAAAAAGGTAGGTTGTTCAATAAAGCAAAAATTCCTGAGAAAATTAGGATAAATTGACTATAAAGAGATGTTAAAACTGATTCCTGTAGTGTTAAAAGGCATACAAATGGAGCAAGAGGCATTTCTGGCTAAGAGCTCAATGGAGATTTATCACTGCCATGCAACATGATTGAACAGATGATAGAAGAATACAACATAATGCGAGAGAAACAAGCATCACACTTCAGTTTGTATCTTTGCCCGTGGAATTCAAGAAACATTTTATTTACAGATTGACAGAGAGTTGTATGATTTGAACTTAAAATGAGAAATATAATTCCATTATTTTAATAATGAAAGTTGAATAAAAAATACTGACATGTGAATTTGAAAGGTTAGAAATACTAATTTCTGGACAAACTCTAATTAGGATCCCCTCCTAGGCTTTGTCTAAATTTAGTAATATTTTTTGTAAGGAGGGACGGTGGCTAGTAAACTGTTGTCAACCTGTCACAGAAAGGTAAACTCAAAGTAAAGGAAATCACAGAATCTTCAGTTTTAAAAAATGTTTTATTATAAAGGATAGGAAATAAAATTCACATTTTTCCAAACCCAGATGAATAAACAGTAAATACAATGCTTTTAATTTTAAATGTGTTTTGCCTTTTGCAATAGCATCTGCAAAAATGACATTCCTAACTTGAAGACCTGCAAAAATATATGTTTTGAGAATATGGAGGAAGACAGACCACATATTTTGCACATAACTGAAAACTGTTTCAAAAAACTTCTGGAAACTGAGACAAAACAGCTCTGTGAAGAAATTGCTGAGTAAGGAGAAGTTTGGTAACTTATTCAGCAGAAAACAGCAAATTAACCCTTAGGCAAGACTATTTCAAATATATATATAAATATATACAAATACACAAAACCAAAGATCTTCCCACTTAAAAGCAAACAAACATCAAATTGTAACAAAAACAGAGAACCTTGTGGGGCCTTGTGATCTTTAGGAAGATTTTTTTAAAAAAATCCAAGCAATTTTCAAAAAAAAAAAAGCTCTTACTCTATTATCATCATCCTTTAAAAAATAATCAGATCTTTGTTGTGCCTGATCTCAGGAACAGTTTAATCAATGAAGCAAAGCAACAAATAGACAAGCAAAAAACTCACTATATTTGGATTTTGCATGTCATGTTGGTCCCAATTTAATCAATGAGAATATTACTTTTGATTTCAATGGGATCACGGTAAACTTTTTCCTTTTACATATAGCAGAAGTAAAATGACTGCAATTTACTTTTCCAAATGGACTTTATTCAGATAACTAAATCCTAAGGGGCTGTAAATGGGAAGAGTTGTCTCTACAACCTCATGGGCCACCCAGCTACTTTTTTGCTTGTTATTATAGGAACTTTGTCTTTTTCAATAGTTGAATTATGCATCTTGCCCCACACTTCTGCAACATTTTAATATAACAAAATCACTTGTGAGCAACCAATAAGAAGCCTTCTGAAGTTCTTTTAATATTTATATCCTTTTGAGGCTTTGCACCCTTTAAGTAGGGTCAGGGCTGCTTGTACAAATTAAATGACCATTACAGGAAATATAAACATGCTATTTACAAGTTCACAATTCTTTATTTTCTATACAGCTCTGATGAGTATTTTTTATAGTTGTAGCCTAAACACTGTGTAAAACTGGCATGCTTCTGATATTCACAAAAATGTACTAAAGAAGTAAAATAATCAGATAAATTGCACACATGCAAGGGTACTGTAAAATGAATCCATTGCCTTAAGCTATGTATTTATGTAATTTTTATATACCTTAACAGCTTGCCTCCCTGTGTACTTTTGATGAAAATATTCCATGTAAAATCCCTTATTTTCTTTAGGATAATATTTCACATTCTTTAAACCTTTCATTAATTTTTCTACATTACATTCAGACCGCCTTTAGTGAAAGAGGGGAAAAACCTCAAAACACAGCTACGTTTGTTATCACACTATAAATCCTAGCTCAGGGATTACACCAATTATCTGATTTACCTCTACAGAACAAATAAAGAATTTATGCTTATGATTCTTCATATGTTTGACTCAGTTTATTTATGAGAAACATGTCCTTAAAGGATTTAAAGAAAAATGATATTCACACAAATTATTTGACTCTGGGTTTAACACAAATCCATCCACGATTCAAATTCAGTTCATTTAAGAAAAGCAGTATTTGGAGTGGTCACCTTGAATGCTTTAAGATGGGTTTTAATAAAGGTGTCTCTATACTCCTTTTTCAAGGGTATAATGTTGACATTTCACTGTGGAAAAACACTCAATTCAATAGACTGTGGTTGATAAATTTCAATTCTTCAAATTCTGACGCTGTTGCTGAATAATCTAGTATGTTTTTGCATCTTTATTTTTTTTTTAAAAAAAGACATCTACTGACAAGCACCAGATTTAGGCAGAATAACCAGATCCAGTTGTTCTCTGGAAAACCATTGCAGCCACCTTCTTCTAAATAAAGCATCCCCCAGTCACCAACATTTGGGGTGACTATTGCATAATTTTTGTAGGTTATGAAGCGATAATGAAGAGACTTCACATTATCCCTATGTGTTGTTGTCAAGAAGCCCTATACCTTTTAACTTCAGAATGTGATATTGGTGCTGCTGAGGGCAGTGTTGTCCTGGGTTGTTCTGGGATCCACTGTTGAATGTCTTTAAAAGTCCAAGGGTCGAATCATCATGGTGGTGGAGCGCAAGGAGTAACTGGGGCCTTTGAAGTAATGCCACTTAATGCCGTTGAGCTTTCCATGGTTTTGCCCAGCTGTGTAGAACATCCCATTGAGATTGGAGGGGCCACAGGCATCAAACCACCACCCTGAAAACATTAAGATAAACAATCAAATTCCAAATGCCCTAGGTATTTTTGTTTTATAGGTTTATCTGACCAGCAAGTTCTAATATTCCCAGGCTCATAAATACTCCTGGTGTGGTGGTGATGGAGGTATTTTCATATCTTCTTTTTTGCTCTTTTGTGCATTCTGTAGCCAGTGGTGATGGAGAATGCACAGTTGTATTTACAGAAGTAGAAAAGTGTTTATGTCCCAAGTCATTATGTTTTTATAAGCAGTATGTGAAGCAAGAGCAACGATGAAGACAAATAAACTGTTTTGCACGTTTAGACAGTATTGCAGTTCACCTATCTCATGTAATTACTGTTCACCAATCTCACGTAAACCTCAGAAAATTACTATGACTCTAAAGTATTTTGCTTAATTTCACTTGTTTGGCTATTTTGAGTATAAGCATGATTTAATTTTATTTACTGGTCCTTTTCTGCTGTTATAAGTGTGATTGTTCAATTGCTCAGACAGTTTGCTTTTGCTCTGAGGTTAGATGTTCTTAGCAAATACAGGTTATGACTATGGTGGTTCTGTCGTGTTATAGTAATTACAATATTATAGTAATAAATAGTATTCAGAATGGTGTACAAGGAGACAGGTAAACTTTTTCTTTAAGACTTATGACAAATTTATAAACAAGACTCAAAAAATTAATGGAAGAACTAAGTGAAGAAGACAATTATAACATTGTGACTGACAGTCACAATACCTATATGCATGGATACATGATTTAGATAATTACCTGAGTGTGCATGCATTTAGGTGACAGTATGGCCAACTTCAATCAAGGTATAGTCATTGCATGTACCGTTTGGGTCAGAACAGTGACATTCAGTCCTTAACCTTATTATTTTGAATGGGAAAAGCTGTATTAAAACTTCAGCCTCCTAATCTTGGTCTTGAAATGTGCCAAATGTTTTTGGGTCAGCGCTGTCAGGAGGGTCCTCACTCAGATCCATCTGACATTTGTTCACTTCTCTGAAAAGCCTCTGAGGAAATTCACACATGATATTTAGAAAATTGACAAAAATCCTTTGAGCTTTTTTTTTTTCTTTTAAAGGGGTTCGTAGGCACATGTCTACCAGTAGCAGAAAATTACTAGCTATCCGGCTATCATTGACTACAAAAAGTTATTAAAAATTTTACTGTTTGATGTGAAAGTTAGGCTTAGAAACTCACTAACTGCCTTTGTGAGTGCTTGGTTAACATAGCACTGAATATATACCAGAAATATTTATTAAGTATTTGTGAATATTACTAACAATTACAGAGATTTTGCTACTGTTTGTATGATTGAATGCAGAAAATTCAAACTTATTAGAAGTGTAGGCTTGGTTGCAAACTGTATGCGAAAAAAATCATCTCACCTTTAGACTTCTGCAGTAAAGATATGTATATATGTCTTTAACCAATGGAGAAAATGGAGTCAGTGGTGAAATATAGCATGTGTCTTCAGATCTAATTTAAATTGTTACTTTAAGATGAAATGAATCAGTCAAGTCTCTTGTCTACATCCTCAGATCTTTTCTTGTTAAGGTGAATTTTAGATTGTCATGGGAGTTAGAGTTTTAAGGAAGATTCCAAATAATGAGAAACTTGGCAACACTGAGATTACAGAACACAAACTGACAAAGATAAACTAGGTGACATGCTGATTCCACTGAAAGTAGTGGGAGTTTTGTTGTATATCTAGATGGGAATAGAATTTTCTCCCCAACATCTTACAGGGTATCTATGTAATACAACAGAAAGATGCTTAGTTCAGACTGAGGACGGCAGAAAGTATCCCCAGGCTGCAAAGAACTAATATTCCCAATGTCAAAAATATATTAACCTCAATGGCTAGGAGCTCTATTTGTCAGAAAGATTTGTGCTGGGGTTTTTTCATAGTAAGACCTATAGGCTTTTTGAATCTTTAATACAGGTCTTCTGCATCTTTCCATGTAATATGTTTGTACTGAATATTTGCCTTCATGTATGAAGGCAGATAAGATCATGAAGATGGTGGCTTTTGCTTTTGGAGGTTGAATACCACTTCATTTTAAAAAGTTATTTCAGCCTGCACATCACAGCATTTTGATCTTCCCAGGATCCCCTGCAAAGCTTTTTCAAGCACTAACAATAGTGGAAAATTGGTCGTCTAGCGAGTGGCTACTGAGTTCTCCAGGTGTCACTGTGGACCGAAAGACAGAATTGTAAAATTTCAGTGTGTTTCCTATTCTGACTTCTGGAAATGGAATTAAACTATAAGAAACTCCTTTTAGACAATGTGCACAATAGTGAAACCTCCAGTTTCATCATATTCAGTGGTTAGTCTTTTATCTACCTATAATGAATACATTGTATGAAGGTAATTTAAACTATATCTTACTACTATTAAGCACGATCAGTCTTCAGACCTGGTGCTTACTCTGTCCTTTGTATTCAAATCCATGCAATTTATGTTTTTAGTCTTGTCAAGTAATTTCTTAGATTTTGGATAATACTTAGTGGGCTTTTTTCAGAAGTAACACTTCATAATGAAATCTTAAGGGAAGAATTTATGCCAGATAAATTCTGGCAAACTTCTATTTTGATACAATGGGCCTGCCTTTGATTACAATGTTATACCTAAGGGGGCAATAACCAAAGAAAGAGAAAGCCGTACAGCTGATGTTTTACTGTAACTAGAGTATAATCTTGTAGAAACTTAAGACAAAGTTAAACAGAGAAAATTTAATCCTCATTTTTCAAAACTGGAACACAGATGCAGCTGGATTCTGTTTATGGTGTTGGGATGAAGACATGGCAAGCTGTGCTAGTTACCATTTCATGTTAAAGGTTTTCAGCCATGCCTTAAAAAATCTATGTTAAAAATGGAGTGAATTGAAGAAACACAGGATTTTACGAACCTTTTGTGAAGACCTGTTCAAATCTCTCATCATAGATTTGTGCTAAATTATACTTTTCAATATGTGCTTTTTTCCCCCTAATATATTGTTCATATTAGTGAGACTGTATGATTTTTTTAAAAGATGTTTCCTAATATTACATTAAAATGTTGGGTTTATTTTCTCTCTTCCTTTTTTCAAGTGTTTTTTTTCCTCTATATGGTTATTTCTCTCCATTCTCTCCTGCAGTACTCTAAAAGCTCTTCATTCCCCATAGTGCCTCAGATTACCACAAGACTTCCTACATGTCTCAACAACAAAATCTACATCTTTGAAATGTTTTTTCAGATGCTTTGTGTATTGGGGAAAACAAAAATGGAAGCATTGACTCTATTGGTAGCTATGAGGAATCAGAGGAACATAAAACAGAGGTTTCTGAAAGAGATATCTGTAGCACTGCTATTGCAGAAAACACCAAATAAAGCAGCTCCAGAGGCATGAGACAGTCTGACACAGGGAAAGACTCCCAATAACTAGATGTTGGCTTATTCCCTGGAGTTCATAGGATTTTCGTCCCATGAAGAACCTTGTTTATTTTTCACCACAAGGTAATGTCTTTCCCAAAGAAATATCAAGTCTTCTCTGAATAGCACTAAGATTTTAACCTTAGAGATAACTTTTGGAAATTATTTGCACAGGAAATTTGAATCATGCATAAGAATTATAAGGGTGTGCATTATAAGAAATAATAATAGGAGCAGGATTTTAAAGTGACTAATGAAGTGGAAAAGAAAAGGCTTTCATGAGAAGGTTAAGAGAGTTTTTACTCTCACAGGTAGTTTCTTCAAGTTGTGATCACAAATTGCTTATTTGAACTGAGGATGCAACTAGATGATCTTTAAGGTCCCTTCCAACCCAAACAGTTCTATGATTCTATGATCAGTTCAGTCTTTTGAGGTTAGCACACCTCTAATAGAAGCAGCACTACCATCTCTGCTTGCAATAAAAATCTTTTGGTCATAAATCATTTTGTCCAAACAAAAATAATTTAGATAATACATTGATAAGTTCTTTAAAAGTTCAGCTATACAAACAAACATGAATCCCCACTGAAGACAGCTGCTCTTCTGGAGCATTTAAAGCTTGCTTACACTTTGTGGACTCTTACACTTTGGCCTTTCAGTAGTGTTGCTATTACCACTGGGAATTTATTAAATTTCATGTGAGCGCTTTTCATTACATAGATGTATTTTGAATGCCTCAGTCTACTTCAGCCACCTAACACCAAATAGTTCAGTTCCACACACCTGCTTGTCCTATATTTTTGGCCAAAAATGAATGGCTATTGAGTTAATTTCCATAAATTCTTGCAAAAAACTAACTAATAAAGGAGCATTACTCAATTGAGAAATGATATTACCAGAAGAAAGTGACAGACATCTTTTATAAAAGTTTTCTGAAGTCACAAGTATAATTCTTATATGATAGAAACTTCTTTGTCAAAAGCAACATAAAAAATGTTTTTTTATGCCAAAGCTAACAGCTTTCCTTTTTTAGCTTGTGGTACAAATTGTAATTAAACATATATGGATGTAAAATTCTTTGTTAATAACCTAGTACTTATCAATTCATAAATGCACTGTAAATCTAGTGTGCATTGGGAACTTACTAATGATCACTCAGGTTTAATGAGAGGTTTACATACTAAAAGAATAGGTGTCTAAACCTTGCACATTTGATGGCAGACACTTTCTTCACACATCTGCCTCTGCTCTCCCTCCTGAGTACACTGAGTACACACCTTCAATAATATCCAAAGTATGTTTGAATGGTACTTTTGTATCGGTTTATAGAATAAATGGATCTTAGGAAAAGCCAATATTTATTTCTACCTCTCTGGGTTTGTCCATAAAATTTAGTGCATTTGGCAACAAATCCAATAAGAACAATTTCTAATGCAAAAATATGGAAAAAGTCTTTATTCTTCAAAAGACACAACAATTTATTTTATGAAATATATCAATGTTTGTGATATTCTATACTTTAAAGTAGTTACATGGCAATATTTAAGCTCTGTTTGACTTTCTGTTGGTAACTTCTCAGCTAGAACACTGGGTGTAGTTTTTGATGACACCTCAAGCTATATGTGGATTGACTGGACAGGGTCCAGAAGACTGAATGTAAGAGGAAAGATTTAGCTTGTTTAGTCCAGAATTCAAAAGGCAGGTTGTCAACAATCTCAAATTCATAAAAAAGCTGCTGAAAAGAAGCAGCTTTTCAAAGGAATGCAAGGAATGGTCTATTTTTTGCAGTGGTGGAGGATAGGACAAGATGGAACACACTTAAATTATCATAGAATTAATTTAGTCAGCAAGTTAAGATTTCTTATATTAAATGTAGACAAACTCAGTAACAGATCATACTATGAAAATTAATCTCTATCACTAAAAATCTTGAAGATGAATAGAAAGATAAAAATAAATAGGGGGGGGAGAAGAGTCTTTCTTAGACAAATGACCTATGGAAGTAATTTCCAGACCTATGTTCTTTTATTTCTTAGAGTATTGGATTGACCAGACTGTCACTTGACAATTGGTACTTGACATTTTCAAGATTATATCTGAATTTAGTTGTCAAGATATAAAATGAAAAGGCATTAACTTTTCATATCTACTGGATAATACAGTCATTTTTACAAGGACTTTTTTATGAGGTAAAAATAACATGAAACTTTCAGACTGGTGACCATGCTCTGATCTTGTAAATATAGAATAATTTTTAAGTTAGTTACTTCTTGGTGTTTTTCTAATACTTTATTACTATTGTTCATACTTAACCCTGACAAACATAGCAATATAGTAATGCTTTTGTTAAAAACGCTGAGTAGTCATATGTAGATATATTTCTGGCATAAATTATGTAATATTCCAATCACTTTTTAACTACATGGTGATTGTATTTTTCTATCAAAATGTTAGGCAATATAAATGATACTTCATGAATGCTTTCTTTATAAATAACTTTTTTCATGAAAACAACAACATACATAAAATCCAAAAACTGATGTTTTCCTATGTAAATAGGTGTATATCCAGGGGTTCAAGTTGGATACTTCTAAGTCTGCTGAGGTTGCTACTCTGGAAGTTTTTGTTTCAAACAAAATATAAGAGAAACTGGAGTTTTTTTCTGATTGAATAATGTACGGGCAGATTTCTATATTCAGTCAAGAACTTCCCTCCAAATCATGGCAAGAATCCTCCATAGCACTCTTTCCAGAGATTCATAAAATTCACCACTTGGAGAAAAAAACAGTGAAACAACAGCCAATAAGTGCACCACTGTTTGGAATTGCCATGGAGCAGTCTCTCACTTAACAGATGAGAAATCCATTGAGGATTTCAAAATACATGGGAACTATGTCTGATTCAGGAAGCCCCTGAGATGCAAAAGATACTGAGAAAATACTCAGGGGAAGTATAATTTATTTGCATTGTTCTTATGCCCGTACCGAGGCATCTGTTGCTGACTGCTGTCAGACAGGATACTGTGGCTGAATGGACCTCTTCTTCCAGGAAAATAAAATAAAAAATAAATAATTCTATGCTGTTTCCATACTAGCAAGACATCTAGAAACTCTCCCTGTCACTTTGTCAAGCTATTTCAGGGATCAGAAATTTAGCAATGTTCTTGCTTACCACCTAATGCAAGGTAAATGCCTGTGTGAACATCTCGGACTGCAGCCAATGCAAGACAAAGCAAATCACCTTAAGACTCTTTCTCTGTGGGCCAAGTTACCATAAATCACTTTCCAGTGACTGAAAACAACTGCACAAAGAATTCTGGGGCTCAGCTGACAGATGGTATCCTGGCAGAATGCTCTAACTTGGCCTTGTGCCCACAAATCTGATCCAGAGAGGTTATTCTTCTATTGGAATCTCTCTGAAGCGGCTTGGACATCTACTCAGTGCTTCATTCTGGTGACAGTTTATTACATTTTAAGTACTGTTTCTTGCAAAAAAATGTGTATGTAGCTCACTGGGGTACTCTCCAGAATAGTGCTTGAAATGATATGGGGATATAACTTTTCGTTCTGTTTACTGGTCTGAGATATTGTACCAGTTCTTGGCAGGTATTATCATGATATAAATTTTGTTAATATTTTGAAAAAAATTAAGTTTAAATAAAAATATATTTGAATAAATATGCACTGTCTCCCTTTAATATAAACCAAACATGCTTAAATTAAATTTTCCAAGGCACAAAAAAGCAGCTAAAACATTTAACTGCCATGTAAAGTTCACTGGGGATAAGAATCCAGCTCATTAATGTACTTTTGAAACCATTCCCTAAAATCAGCATAGAGTCAAATAGCATAGCATGGCTCATACAAGGACAAGAAACACACACACAAAACTGTTAATGCTACTGTATTATTTCCCCAGTATTTAATTTCTTATTCTGGGGAAGTGGGACAAGTGAAAGGAGGAGAGAGAATAGTCATTTTGATATAGACCAAATAAAACTGACAACTACTAAGATCACAGAGAGAAAAGTGTGTTTTCCTTACATTTTTATTTTCAGCCTTGACTATAACCACATTACAGTCTTGAGCTTCTGTTTATCTCAGCCTTTATTTCTGACATAAATATATTCAGTTCACCTCATAGAGATAACAGGCTCACCCAAACTGTCAAGATAGCTAGAAACCTGCCTGTAGATTTCATATCAATCATCATTAAAGAGCTCTCTGTGATGTTGCCAAAAATAACAGAGAGTCTGATATCTTTTGGGAAAGAGGTTTTCCAAAACCTGTTATCATTGCTACTTTTCTTATTTATTCTTTGTCTGTGGCACAAAACTGAAATCTACTCACTAAAATATGTTTTGGTATTTAATTCAATTTATGATATTTTTCAAGGAATGAGAAAGTAATTTCAAGGAACAAAGCATAGCAGAGTGTTTGAGGAGAACTCCGGTGTGATTAAAGTCTTTCTCTTCTTGAAGAACTACAAATTACTCGGTACCATAGAGCATATGTCCAGAAGACTAGTACTCGGAGTCTAGTCGACTCATCTACCTCCATAGGCTAGCTGTACCTCCTTTTACTCTGCAGTGACTTGTTCTATTTGTGTTTTCTCACCCTTTGGTAGCTCTCCCCTTTCCTCTTTATTCCTTTCATTTGCTACCAGTATATTCCAATATGTGGTTTTCCTGTTGATTTACAGGACTACTGCAGCAAAATATATGTGAACCTCGTTGAAGGGTTGTTCAACAGCAGGCTGACCTTAGCAGGGCATTGACCTGCCACAGAAGTCAGTCCAGGAAAATAAACAAAACCCTCAGCTCCCAGAATGAGATGTCTGGCAGCAGAGGTATTTCCAAGCAGCTCAGATACATGAGTGTCTGCACTTTAGCACAAATACAACTCACTTTTAGGAGCTTCTCACTAGACTCTGGTCTGCCCTGGAAGCAAGACACTTTAATTTGGCATGGTCTCTAAAGGGAAAGGTCAACAGTTTCAATGAAAATAAACTACTGACTTCTTATTCATTATCTGTTTCCAGACTACCTGGTCAGCTTCTTTTTTATAGAAGTTGAAATGTCTGATCACCTGACTACTAGAAGACATTTCCCACGCTGACTTTTAGTAAGATATCACTAGAGGAAGTTAGGAAACTTTGAAAAATCGTCTCCTTAAAGACTCTACCAGCTGGGTCATTTCCAATCAGTAAAAGAGGATGAGGAGGTAGGCTATCAATCTGATATAAATTTCCAGTGATGGGAACACATCTTCTTTTAGCAGATGATAGTTTTAGAGGCTCATACATGCCTGAACTGGATTCAGTCAGAGTGCCAGTAACCACAAATAATACCAGTTTAACAGTCTGGTCCAAAATACTGAATAATTTACATGTTATAGAATTTTTTCCAGGAAAGTTAAAAATCACTGAGGGAGAGTCTCCAAAGAAGATCAGATGTGAAGATAAAGGCCTTCTTGGTCCTATAGTAAATAAACCAAAGACTCCCAGTTTAAGCTTTCTGCTTTAATGTGGTGTCCTAGAGATAAAAATGAGCTTGTCCATATAGGGACTAGGAATAAATATTATTTGCCAAAGAAAGTTCTCACTCTCGTGCAGAAATTTAGTTTGTATGGGGAGATAATATTGCAAGTCCAGATTATGATTGTTTTTAAAGTTTACTTTCCATTATCTGTTTCACTGCATTTTCATCTTTTCAGAGTTCTTTCCCCCTTCATCTCTTGGCTTCTTCTCTCTTATTTTGCCATTCTTGTCTCAGATACACTTACTTATGCCTTTTCCCTTGACATTGTATAGAAGTATACTGACTGCATTTCTGAATAATCCCTTCCCTGCTGATAGGAATCTTGAGGTATTGGCACCACCACATTATACACACAGAAAAGAGTATGAGTAATATTAATAAAAGGAATTTTCACACAGTACTTACACATCCATGGTTGCCTTAAGTAAACAGAGTAGATTCCTATCAAAGTACCACTTACTTTCAGATTTGTTATACCCACCTCCAGTCAGCATGAGAGCACATTTACACATGCAGTTGTCATTGTCAGCATCTTTTGTACTGAATTCAGCACCATGTAAAATCAGGCTACTCTGTTTTCCAGCTGTTCCACTGTGACCTTTTAAATAAAGCCTGTAACAGCAAGAGAAAACAATCAGTGTCACCAAAAAGAAAAATAAAAGATCCAGATCTCCTTTCACATCAGATTTGTCTTGTATGAAGTGCACTCTGAAAATTCAGAAATGTCATATTTTGGCTCGCTATCTTTGTTCTTTCAGGTGTAAAACAGGGATATTCAGGGTTTTTCAATGTATCTGTAGTAGCACATTGTCCTTGCCTCAGAGTAGAACTGAGGACAAGGAATCTACACCAGAAAATGCAACAAAGTGGAGGGAGTCACAGACAGAAAAGAAACAAGGAGAGGTGCCTAGAGATCTGGAATACAATGACAGAATAATTGACTATTTGAGTAGCTGGTCTCTTTACTGTGGCACAGAAACAACACTCCCAGTTAACAGCAGCCACATTATTAAGCCCTCAGCTCAAAAGAGGATTTCAGCAGTTTCAGAATCTTTAATTCCACCAGTTAAAGCACAAGTCAGCAACCCAGTTCTGCCAAAGCTGCCTCAGAGTGATGAATAGAGAATAACTTAGAGTTCAAGCCACAAAAGTCTTCATAATTTGCAATGCTAAATATCCCTTTTCTTAAGGATCCTTGTCAACTAGTTGAAACCACAACCATGAACTAGGAACCTAAGCCCAGCTTCAGACAGTAACAGAGCATTTGCGGTACTCAGTCCTGTAATGCCCAAAGCAAAGTGTGCCAGCGGCAGGGATGCTGAACAGAGTACCTCTGTACCAGCAAGGAAACATTGTGAACGTGAGTATGTCTGACCTGAGTTCACAACTGCAGGGGCACGAACAAGAAAATGCTGAAGAGAGAAGAGAAGGGAAGGAAGGGAAGGGAAGGGAAGGGAAGGAGATGCCTTTACCAGAGGGTCATTCCTTCAAATTTTTTTTTAGATGGAAGANACGAACAAAAAAATGATGAAGAGAGAAGGAAAGGGAAGGGAAGGGAAGGGAAGGGAAGGGAAGTAAATGCCTTTACCAGAGTGTCATTCCTCCAAATTTTTTTTTAGATGGAAGATGGAAACTTCGTGGTAAACCAGTCATAGTGTTAACAGCAGGAGGAGAGAGCATCCCTAACCCATTCTGGTCTACACTGTAGTAAAGCCATTGGCATTTTTCTGAGATGAGGAATCCAGAAGGAATGATGGGGAATTCGCTCCCCAGACTAAGATTAAATAAAACCCAATTGTCTCACAGAACTTTGGGTTTGGAGCTCAGCTTATGAGGGAGGAGAGGGACACATAGGCACCATGTGATAACTTTCCTTAATCAAGTGTGTGGCTGCAAACTTTTTTTTTTCTTTTTTTGTCTTGCAGGAATCTGTGGGTGGTTATTAGATCCTAACAAAGCCAATCTGATTAAACTTGTCATAGAAACTTGTTACAGAAAAGCCTCTTCTGGATATCCCATTGAGGTTACATAGTCCTCTCAAGATGTGAAGGCACAAAACCAGCACTTAGGGCTCCAGTGAGTCTGAGATCCATGCTTTCAGACTGACTTAAACTTCACCTAATTTTCAGAAAATATCTTCCTATGTGTTCTTTCTCCTTCTTTAAAAGTGAAGACAATTGATGTTAATCATGAACACGTTAAAACAAAAAAATTATTAAGAAAATTGTCAGGGCTATCCTTTCAAAGTAGTTATAATGCTTACCTTGATTTGGTTTTATTGTTGCATGTCACCTGATCTGAGCCTGATGATTAAATACCTTTAGACTTAATCCTCAGAGTAAATTTTATATATAAATAAGTACACACGCATGCACACAAAAATTCTTGGATTAAATATAAATACCATGGATAGTCAAATACCTTTGAATAGTACAAAAACGGATAAAGCAAAGTGTTAGCCTCAATAAAAGATCATGAAGATTCTTAGAAATTTAACAAGGAACAACCTAGGAACAGGAATACCGGAAGGTCATTTCTTTATGCTATTTTCCAATCACAGTGGCAATTAGCCTGTAATTGCCATTTTACTCTATCAAAGGATTCTTGTTTTAGACAAGGTTACTCTAAGATCTGTCTTTGCTCATGTTCATTTCTTTGTTCTATACAATGAAAGGCTGGAATTCATCCCATCTTCATTCATTGGACTTTTGCCGTGTTTTGCAAGCTGTGCCTAATTTTTTGCAGAACAAAATAAACTTCCCTGAGGTTGTGTTGATAGAAAAATTACTTTGTCACATGATATCTACAATCTGATTTTAAACAGCCATATATCCTCACTGTATCAGTAACAGCAAAGCTCACAGAAGTCTCATAAAGTCAGTATAAAAAACAAATGCTGTTTACTTAAATCAGAAAGACAATGCTAGCCAGATCATTTTATTAACAATCAACACTATAAAACCCATTTAGTCCAATAAAAAAAATTCATATAGTGTAGGAAGACAATAAAGAAATGAATAATACTTGATGTGCAATGTTTTCCCCAAAGGGGTAGGGCATTAGGATTATTTACAAGCTCATACCCTTACCCCGATATTTTATAAACATTCCACTCAACACAGATTTAGATCTTGCCAGTTATGTTTGACTTTCCCTCAACACCATTTGTCTAGTAGGTCTCCAGTGACTTTAGAAGGATAAACCTTAGCTTAGCTTAAACTCTGGTAGGCTTACCAGTGCAGTTGTGTCCAGATGAACCACAGGGTGAAATAGTAATTGACTTGCTTTGGGCCTTTCTCCCTGAATTGGCATTGCCCAACAGTTATGAAAAAACAATACAGCAAAGTTGACACTACTTTAGGCCAAAATCAGGTCTCAATCAAAAAACCAAAACTGGTCCTAAAGCAGACAGTTCTCTTTCTTAGTTTCAGTTTAAGCCATGTGGGTCTGAACTAACCTGGTTTGAGACAGGAAGTCTGCATAACACTAGGGCAACTGAGGAGCCTGCTAGCTCCCAGGCAGCAGTAGATATCTTAAACTTAGTTAATGCTTTATTATTCTCAGATTCAGAATGATAGGATTGAACCTTTAAAATAAATTCTGAATAACTATCAGGACATAATTTCTCCCTCTTAGAAAAGATGGTGATTCAGGGTAGAGTTCCTCTTGGTTGTTCTTTAAGAAGACAAAGGAAAGGAAGTTAAAAATAAAGAGCAATTCATTCCAGTCAACAGTCAGGGAGCACTTATAGGACTACGTCTCCAGTCTACTTGCTTACAGGAGGTAAATTCTGAAGATCAAGGAAAACAGTGGAAACACTGCTCAGATTTATAAATTAGGTGGGAAAAGCAAATTCATGCTCACATATACAAGAATAAGTCTATTTTATCTGTATACAATGAAATTAAAATAGCAACAAATAAGCAGGTGAATAATGAGTAAGTAGGAGTAAGAGAAATACTAAATGTGTATATTAAGTTTTAAGGACTTCTGATGAGATTTTTATGAAATTCTAAAATCACTGAGGAACATAGCAGCTGATAGCATACATTCAGAGATTAGCAACTTTCCTATTTGATGTACTTAAGGAGAAGCAGCACATTTTTTAAAAAATGCCACAGTTGCTTCTTATCTAGCATGAGTGTTAGAAATTCCCTCTGCATTTTTTCCATGTGTTATTATAGCAATGGCAACTTGGCATCTATACGTACAGCTGGGGAGGAAAAACTCTTCAGTATGTTTTGTTTTTCACCATTCCTATGGTGTGACACAACTCGACTATCTACAGTCCCTTGAAAACAAAGCAAGGTATATTGTGTGAAAAGAATAGTTCTAAAAATACTACATAAATAACTGCAGGGCGGCCTGAAAAGTCATTTCAAATGGACACCAGAAATTTTTCCTTTGGAAATGATTAGAACACCTGTAATTCTTCTTTCAAATACATACAGTTTAGCTGTGTTCAAACCATATTTCATGAGTTTAAGAGATGAATATGGGATAATTCCAGATAAATTATAAGAACATTTGTATATATCTGCAACATGCAGTTATGAAGATTGCAACGTACAGAATGATATATTAAAAATAAATAATTAAACAGAAAATCTAAGGTCAGGTTTATTTATTTTTACTGTAACGAGTGAGAGGTCTGTAGGACTCCCAGAATTCAACAGTAGCTACTTCTTTCTCTGAATTTTGTCTGTTAGAGTCATTTGAGATCACACAGTCCTTCATTTAAAGCTATTTCTCAATGAAATAGCTAAGAAGTCATATCCAGCTTTCTTGGGCAATAATGTGTACTTTGTCTGTAAATAAACAAAAAAAAATCCTAGCTTACTACAAACATTAACAATCATCTGCTACCAACCTCCAAACCAAGACAATAAAGCAAATGAAGTAATATTTGAGTCACTTAAACAAGTTTCAGGTCAACAGAACCTGGATCTTTGTTGGAAGACCAATACAACAGCTCACACATCATCCATCAAGTTCCTAGTATGCGTGGAAGACTGCTTTCTCATACAAATATTAGTTGTGTGAGTGGTGGACATTGTCTGCCTGGATTTCTCCAAGGCTTTCAATATGGTTCCCCACAGCCTCAACCTAGAGAAGCTGATGCATTACTATCTAGACAAGTGATCTGTGTGGCGGGTGGGCAACTGGCTGACAGGCTGCACCCAGAGGGTAATGGTAAATAGTTCCTTTTCAAACCTTCAACCAGACATTAGCAGGATCCCCCAAGGATCAATATTGGTCCCTATGCTGTTTAACATCTTCATAAGTGATCCAGATGATAAGATCAAGTGCAACCTCATGAATTTTGCTGATGATACCAAACTGTATGGAGAAGCAGACACTTCAGAAGGGAGTGTCAACTCTACAAGAAGACCTAGATAGGCTGAAAGACTGGGCTAACAAGAACCTTATGAAATTCAACAAGGACAAGTGTAAGGTCTTGCACCTGGGAAAACATGAACCAGAACTGCAGCACAGACTGGGATCTATCCACTGGGGACCAGTATTGTGGAAAGGGACCTGGGAGTCCTGGTGGACAACAAGCTCAATATGAGTGAGCAATGTGCTGCTATGGCAAAGAAGGCCAACAGGGTGCTGGGTTGAATCAACAAGGGCATCACCAGCATAGACAAAGAAGTAATTATTCCTCTCTGCTCAGTATTTGTCAGGCCACACCTGGAATACTGTGTTCAGTTTTGGTCCCCACTGTACAAAAAAAATGTGGACAGGCTGGAGAGGGTCCAGAGAAGGGCCACAAAGACAATCAAAGGTCTGGAAACCCTGCCATATGAGGAAAGGCTGAGAGAACTGTGTTTGTTTAACCTTGAGAAAAGAAGATCTTATCACTGTGTTCCAATATTTAAAGGCTGGCTACAGAGAAGATAGAGGTTCCCTTTTTACAAGGAGTCACATGGAAAAGACAAGGTCTAATGGGTACAAGTTACTCCTACTTTAATTCTGGATATTGTAATAATACTAAGTAAAAAACATCCCCCCTCAAAAAACCCCAAAATATCCTCAAAATCAGATAGCAGCTTTAAGCTCAGATTTTTTTCTCAAAAATGCTTTGATCAGTTATTTGGGGAACACGAATCATTTGTTTACCAATCAATAAAACGTAATATCTGCTGAAGTAATATAAAGCGGTGTCAACTCCTTGTAAAGTTTCTCAGTGTGTCCTTTCCTGAATATATTACAAAATTCCATGAAGTCTCCCAAGAGTAACAATTATCCCTGAATAGCAAAAGCACCTCTGTAATATAGACATCTTCCAAATATTTAATGATAGATAACATGTTGTGAACAGGAGACATAATCTAAATAATCACTCTAGAGAAAAAATATTGTTGCTGATATTAAAGCTAAAATGTCTGCCAAAATCCTGTTAAACATGGAACTAAATATAATGTGGTATCTATCTGGGATGCCTAACCCTGATATTCAACTTTTTTATCATTTAATACTCACGCTAAAGAATAAAGGGAAACATTCGTTTTGTGTGCTAATTTGTTAATTCAATGGAAAGATGGAAAGAACATCTCCTTGTTGGAGACAGAGCATGAGCCATCTGTGGTGATCAGGGAGATTCCTGAGAGTTTGAACTGTTCTGGGTTGTAGAGTAGAAGACATCATAGTCAGTGCTTTAGTCCTTCAAATTGCAGCTAGATTGCCTGGGCACCCATTTGCATCATTATCTATGTTAGGAAATAAAGCTGCTTCTTAAGCATGGCATACATTTCAGGGAAAAATATTTGATTTAAGTTTTATTAACATAGTGCATACTCTCCTTAAGAAAACAAACAAAATCAAACCAAAACCCAATATTTCATCATAAATCAAGATCATTGATTAACTAACAAGAACTTACCACCAGATGAGGAAAGTAATCATCAGAAGTAGATAATAAAAAATTCTATAAAAAAGGAAAATACTTTGGAGAAATTGAAGAAAAAGGAGAGCATAGGATTACAAAAACTTCTTTAGTCACCCCTACTCACAAAATTTTGAGCTGTTGCTAACACATTTATCCTATTTACAAAAACAATTCACCACCTTTTTATTGCTGTCTGTCCTTGAAGGATTGATATAAAAGTGCCAAAGAAAAGAAGAAAGGGAACGTCACAGTTGGTGTCTGACTGGAGAAAATCAGCAATATTAACCGTAAAAACCAAACAATACTAAATTTTTCCCACTCTTAATTCTAGTCCAAACTTGAACAACAGTATGTGGTAAATTCATGGACTCTTTATTTAACTTTATTGTATTTCTAACAGAGTTGTAACTCTGCAAACAGTAGGCATGATGGTTCTGCAAACTGTTGAAAACCTGAATAATGCAGTAAGTAAATCTAACAACTTGAACAGATTTTTAATTTGATTCCTAATATTCCTGCTGCCAGCACATGAAAATAATTTCCTGACACAGTTCTTTAAGAAAAGTGTAAGAAAAGATGACATTTGTATTTCTTCTCTGCTGCTCTATAGAAATGACTCACTATGTAATTATTAAGTTTGACATTACTGTAACTCCTTGCCCATTCTCCTGTTGAGACAAGTGAAATGTGTCAGCCAACAAAATATTAATTCAATATATCCAGAGTAAGAACACATATCTTCCAATTTTAAAGATAAAATGGGAATATAAAATACAACAATAAATGGATGATGGTAGAGCGGTAGATGTGGTTTATCTTGATTTCAGCAAAGCATTTGACACTGTCTCCCACAGCATCCTTGTAGATAAGCTGATAAAGTATGGGCTTGGTGATCAGGTAGTGAGGTGGATCAAGAACTGGTTAAAGGGAAGAAGTCAGAGAGTTGTGGTCAATGGGGCAGAATCTAGTTGGAGGACTGTGACTAGTGGAGTCCCTCAGGGGTCGGTACTGGGACCGGTGTTGTTCAATATCTTCATCAACGAACTGGATGAGGGTACAGAATGTATCCTCAGCAAGTTTGCTGATGACACTAAGCTGGGAGGAGTGGCTGACACACCCCAGAGGGCTGTGCTGCCATTCAGCGAGACCTTGATAGGCTGGAGAGTTGGGCGGGGAGAAACTTAATGAAATTCAACAAGGGCAAGTGCAGAGTTTTGCATCTGGGGAAGAACAACACCATGCACCAGTACAGGCTGGGGGCTGACCTGCTGGAGAGCAGTGTAGGAGAAAGGGACCTGGGGGTCCTGGTGGACAGGAGGATGACCATGAGCCAGCAATGTGCCCTTGTGGCCAAGAAGGCCAATGGCATCCTGGGGTGCATTAGAAGGGGGGTGGTTAGTAGGTCAAGAGAGGTTCTCCTCCCCCTCTATTCTGCCTTGGTGAGGCCACATCTGGAGTATTGTGTCCAGTTCTGGGCCCCACAGTTCAAGAAGGACATGGAACTGCTTGAGAGAGTCCAGCGCAGAGCCACTAAGATGATTAAGGGAGTGGAACATCTCCCTTATGAGGAAAGGCTGAGGGAGCTGGGTCTCTTTAGCTTGGAGTAAAGGAGACTGAGGGGTGACCTCATCAATGTTTACAAATATGTAAAGGGTGAGTGTCAGGACGATGGAGCCAAGCTTTTTGCAGTGACATCCAATGATAGGACAAGGGGCAATTGTTGCAAACTGGAGCATAGGAGGTTCCATGTGAATATCAGGAAGAACTTTTTCACTGTGCGAGTGACGGAGCACTGGAACAGGCTGCCCAGAGAGGTTGTGGAGTCTCCTTCCCTGGAGACATTCAAAACCCGTCTGGATGCGTTCCTGTGTGATGTACTCTAGGTGACCCTGCTCTGGCAGGGGGATTGGACTAGATGATCCTTCTAGGTCCCTTCCAACCCTAGAATTCTGTGATTCTGTGATTCTGTGATTCTGTGATATGATCAGTTTTCTTTTAGAATTGTTTCAGTACATCCTGTCTATGAGACAACAAACACTACATGGTAGAGAGATCCTTCCCTGAGACTGCACACTCTTAACAGAAAATCTTGTTTTCTCTCTGAAGAGCTTGTGCTAATTTTAACTTGTGTTTGAGCCACACACACCTGACAAGGCAAAGGAGAAAACATATGTTTATTCTGGACAGTGAACAAGCAAATATAACCTAGCCATGAATAAGAAACACAGTTACGCATTACAGCAAACTATACAATAATCTAGTGAGCCTTGCTGTTGCACTGAATGTGAATTTATACAAATGTAACAAATTTGTTTTTCTATATTAAATTTCTGTAATAATTGACTATTGTACTCATTGGGAACAGGTATACCGAGCAGGGGTAATTAAAATACATCCAGATTTACTGTCAGTGATTTTTTTCCTACCGTAAGGCAAAAGGGCTGTCATTGTGCTGTATACAGACAAATGGTGCTTTGTCACAGTTTACAAAAAATGTTTAAAAATATGTTTATTCTGGAGAGTGAACATGCAAACATATGCTTCTGCTACTTGAAATACATGCCCCAGAAACAGTCGCTGTGGCAGCGTGAGCTGCGAGGTTTGCAGCTGATGTCAGTAACATAGTGGTGATGGAGAGGAAACGTACGGCAACAATGGATTTTACTGCTAACAGGGATAGAAACGTATTTAAAGTCTACTGTCACAATGATGTGTTGGAAAGAAATAATTCCCTCTACTGTAATCTCTGACCAAACACAGCACAGAAGAGATGCATTAATCTGATATAACCACTTCCTGTTAAAACTGTTTTTCAACACAATACTTATCCAAATAAAATCACCCACCAATTTTTTTCTCATGGAAATCTGGAATGAGAATTTTCAATTATTAAATTTATTACTTTTTTTATTAATGAAAAGTTAACATGTTGTTACAAAAAAAAATCTCACTGTCCCAACAACTGCATAAATGATAAGATTTCCTTTTGCTATGGGAAATCTACAATTTTGTCCTGAATAATGGCTGTACAATACATAATGTGTTAATTTAGAAAGTATAGGGACTATATTAATTTCAAACTTGAAATAACTAGAGATGATCAATGTTTTAGGCAGATATATAAATAATGAATATATATTAAGATGATAATGCAGACTGTTTTGATAGCATTGAAGATGGATGAACTTCTTAAATAAAATACAAAATTAGAGTTTATCTGAACATTTGCCTAGGACACAGGCAAAGTCAAGGTTAGAGAAGTCTGGTTAACTTAAAATGTAACCTAAAATGTAAAAATATGCTTTTCCCTACGTAGCTGGGTTTGGCTGATGGCAAGAGCAGAAATCCCAAAATTGACTCTCAAGGGATTTTTCAGTACAGAAATACAGGGGCCCTTCAGAGAAACTCATATTTTTAAAGTTTCTAAGGTTTATATAAGTCATCAGACCTTCTGCTGCTTATCTTTACTGAATTTTTGAAACTTGTGATGTTTGTATATTTTTATTTAAGAATCTGTTTTACAGTAATGGAAGCTAGTGGAAAAGTTCAGTGAACATTGATTTGAAATTTGATTTATCTGTGAATTAATTAATCCTGTTTCAAAATGCAGTAAAAGAGACCCACACAACTCCAGTAAAATTTAAAATAAATAATTCTTTCAAAATACACCTGAAATTCCAAAAGTCTCATAAATATAGTTTGTTGAAATCCATGCAGATATATTGTAATAGTGGATTTAATATATCTATGCTTTAGTTGTACTGAGGGTGACATTAATTACCCACTGTCACCCACACAGGTTGTACATTATCCTAATTAACTGGTTTAGATAAAATAGAAATGGAAAACTTCATGTATCAGCACGTTGTTAGTGCTAACTTTTACTCTGATGACTACTTTAGAGATAATAGCTTCTTGTTACCCCACAGTTTCATTGAAAAATATCATTTACAGGCCACAGTAAAACATCTATCACACAGTGTTATAGTTTGAAAGGGGCAGGCAAAAATCTTATTGGCTTTTGCTGCCAGGACCCAGTGAATGAGGGGTGGAGTTTAGGCCCCTGTTGTGAAAGGGGTCTGGGTGTCAGG
>VZRW01005211.1:101915-143101 GCA_013398125.1 Aegotheles bennettii
TTCCTTACTCCCCTTCTAAATTTTCGGGGGGGGGAGTGATAGAAACAAAACTCTGGTTT
This sequence comes from Aegotheles bennettii, assembly GCA_013398125.1. Taxonomy (NCBI): domain Eukaryota; kingdom Metazoa; phylum Chordata; class Aves; order Caprimulgiformes; family Aegothelidae; genus Aegotheles; species Aegotheles bennettii. The sequence goes on from VZRW01005211.1 coordinate 101,975, forward strand.
GTGGCTTGCCCTGGCTGCCTGCTAAACCAGCACACACAGTTTATCTAATTGAAAGTAGTTAATCATAAGTGGCTGTAGAAGTTACAAATATCATAGATAGACCTATGTTAAAAATTTGTATAAATCTTACTGAGGTATGTTGGTGTTTGGAAATTAATGTGTTTAAATAGTTCTTCATCAATGTCGTTTGAGGGGGATGTTAGGGTTTTGATTTGGGTTTTTTGTGGGGTTTTTAATTTGTATTTTGTGGGGTTTTGTTTGTTTGTTTTAAAGAGTGTGTTGGAATTATGGGTGAAATTAGCTTTAATTGTGCTATAAGAAAGTTAAGTACCACAAGTTCATCTCTATGGTTGAATCACACTAATTAAAATTTTACTATGTTGTATGTTATTGTTTGCAATTAGAAGAAGTCTGTGAAGATGCCATTTAAAGGTGTCATTTCTTTTCCATATTCAGACATGCAAGAAAATATAGCTAATTGCATTTTCTTTTTTCCACATTATTGAACTGAAGCTAGATATCAATAAAACCTATTTAAGGATGCCTGTTATTACTTTATAAATAACATTTTGCAAAATAGAGTTTTAAAATCCTAAAACAGTAATATTTTCTGGAAAAAATATATTATCTGCATACTCAGCAATTACATATTTTCACTATTTCAGATTCACCGGATTAATAAAGTATTCTGCTTATTACAAGAAAATTCAGAGGTTTATTTATACATTTATTCATGAATATTCATATCCAGAGGTCTATTCAATCTTTTTCTCTTCAGAAAGTCACTGTCACTGAACAGTATGAGTTTTGTACATGTCTAATTCTTGAGCTTACATAGGTTATAAGTATTTTATTTTTTAAATTATCAAAAAATATAAGCAACTTTCTAAGTTTTTCATTTTACCTTGATACTGGATTCTTACTGTTTTCTTAATTCTGGAAGTTTAATAAAATATTTATACAGCTTGGGAGAAAACTGCAGTCTACCTGAAACAAGTCACTATCCCAAGGTTTTGAATCTTTCAGAGCAGAATTTAATGTGATATTTTAATTGATATTGTCCCCTTCTTTAGTATTAGATTGTTTCTCTAAAATTCTATGGTCATGCTAACATCTCAGGTTCACAAACCAGGCAGTGAGATAACTAACCCTTAAGTAGGCCTGCCCTGCACAAAAAACAAGTCAAGAGTAGTATATAGTACAATGAACTGTTCAGTTTGCTATGACAGCAAGTCATAAGAATCAGATAAGACAGGAGCAGAAAAATAGGAGGCAAACCAAGGACCAGCACTGAGACAATGTCTATAGATACTGAAGATTTTGCATAAAATAAAATGGGACAATGTTCTTGAAATAACCTGTTCCAAAAATGTCACTGAGGCTGAAGTACCTCCTATAAGGAGACAGATCTTGTGATTCACTTTATGGAAACAATTACACTTCTTCACAGTGAAAGTAAAATGCTGTCATTCTGTTCAAGAATCATGCCTGCTTCATACAGGCTTATATTGCTTGAAGCTGTGTGTAATGGCTCGGACTTCTGGCTAAAAAAACAATGAGAGGCACACTAGCTCACAGAATTCCTGACTTGAAATGTGAGTACTGAACTTTCTTTGTTTTTTCTCAAATTGAATGTTGAATGAGGTGTAACCCGTAATCATCATTAAGAAATTATTTAAATACTGAATTGGACGTAACATCTAAATTAAATAACCTTTTTCCCCATGTTTCCACTGGCACAATAGTTAATTGAAGCTGTATAAGGTATCTTTAAATTATCAATGGGTTTTTTTTCTCCTCATGCAGAGCTTGGATGTAAGGAAATGAATCATTATTGATAGAAGTGGAAATGGTCTGCAATTCATATTTCATCATTTTTTTAAATTGTTTATACTTTATTCTGTGATAGTAGTGCAATCTTCTTTTACAATTGTGCTCCCTTGGGCATTTGCAGAGTTTGTTTTTGAATTTTTTCCAGTGTTAATGACCTAATGACCCTCTCAAATCATACTACAGCATTACTATAATGTGGCTGGAATGGAATGAATTTGCAGCTGCCAACAGACTACAATTTAAAGAAATAACTTAATGAATAACACATTAAAATAAATATTTTGCATTCTGCATGAGATTTTCAAGATTTATGATAGGATATGTGTCAAGAGATGTGTGCTTTCCGCTGGGTGAATCCCAGGGGAAAACGGGGGGATGTTGTGGGGGGTTATTATTTTCAAAGAAAAATGTTAATCAGGATTTCCATTCACTTATCTAGGTTCAACCTGTTTAGTCCTGATGAATAAGCAACTTCACAATTTATTGATTTCCACTAATTTTATAAATGGGCTTAATCTGGTACCTGTGTACTCAAACTCATGACACTTCACTTTGTGGAAATGACAGGAAATGCAGTCTTCTCCAAATACAGAAACAGTTGAAGGTAGTATTAATGATAATGTAATTGTCATTATCTCTTTCTGACCATAATATGATTTTTGGTTTTGGTTTTTTTTCATTTTAAAGAGTATACAGTGGTAATGAAACAAGAGTGATTTGACCTCCAGTGACGGCTTTGGTGGCCCTGCCTCAGCAAAGTATTTAGTATGTGCTTAAAATAAAAAAAATATTGCCTAAATTGCAGTGCTGAATGAAGGCCTAAGTACACTTCAAAAAAAAAAAAAAATAATGAGAGGAGTGGAAAGAGAAGAATTAAAAGGCAGGGAAGAGAAAGGAAAAGCTTCTCTTATTCGTGCAGAATCAGTCACATCAGCAATTTGGCAATTAGTTTTTTGATTTAAGGTTAATGATATTGAAAACAGGATTTAAACCAGAAATACTTATATACTCAAGCATGTCCCACCTCCAGTCTGAATAATATTCCACAGGTCTGGCTAGATCCCTTTGCTTATTGGTGGCTGTATTGTACAACTTGCTATGCTCATCTTCTGGCCTGTATCTTGATTATCATACAAAGGTTAGGCTTTCATTATAAGGGCAAGTATCTAGGAAAAGGTAACTGATGCATAGAGAGTTTCTGTGAAATGTTTATAGTTGTTTGAAAAATAAATATTGGCTTCACTGTTTGCTTGGTTTTCTTAATGCAAAATTAAGTTTAAAAAATGCCAAAATGAGTTATGTGTCGCTAAGACCTCTGTAGAAAAACATAAACAGACTGTTAAAACATATTTCAACTCCCTTGGCGTCATTTGTGGCTGATAAACAGTCACATATGAGTGAAAGGTTCACTGACTGTCACCCGTTTGTGATCCAAGTTCTTTGCTGGTGCCACACTGACCAGGCTAACAGGGATCAGCATATCTTACAAGCTTTTTTCCCACCTAAAAACCCAGGTCAAGACCTTATAAGAGCTGTGACTCACAATAATTACTTATTTGGTTCAAATGGCATTGAGATTGGTACAAAGAGGTTTTACTTCAATGCAACTGAATTATAACACTAAATAAAAGAAAATAGAACCCAAAAAAATGTGCACATGCACTTGGTTCAAGTGTGGTGAGCAGTTCCAGCATAGATTTGAAATTTAAAACACATCAGCCTCTAGTATCTGATGAAACAGAAGACTGGAGACTAGACTCTCTACGGCTCCAGGCACTCATTTGTCTTTTTCTAACTAGACTTCCACTGTTATTGAGTACCTCCTTTTTACATGATAATAAAGGTTTAGTTAAACTTTGCAGACCAACCAAACAATACAAAGTACATTTCATCAGATACCACAATGCTTTTGTGTTCTGATGTTCAAAGTTGTTATTTGTCTGTAGGTTTATATAAATTAGTAGTGCTTTAGACATGATGTATACCTTTGCTTCGTGCTGCACCTCATCTGCTGCATTGCTGCTGTGGACTAAATAATGAATAATATCACTTTTATTACCATTGCTTTAGAGAGAGAAACAGCAAAATCAAGTATGTTTCCATTTGATAGGGAAAAAAACCCAAAACACAATTAAACTACAACAAACTCTTAAAGATGGATGTAACAAATTACTTTGGAAAAATCAGGGATGATCCCTTTCCCAAATTCACTCCAAGTCTTAGAGGTACACTTGACTTTTTGACTCAATAAAGAAGTGAACTCACAGAAAATACCACACCACACCACTTTGCTAGTATTACCCTGAAAACACAGTGAATCAGTGCAGAAAGTGTTCTCAGAATCAGACTCTAGAAACACTTGCCAGTAGAGCTGTTAATGATAAAAGAGGGGGGTGGTGGGTGGATACCCCTGGAGTTGGTTGGCTGGGCAGTTGGTAACAGACTTCAGAGACTTTAACTACAAACATACTAGATTAAATAAGGGTCACTCTAAGAATTTCTGCATATTTTTTTGCAGACAGATGAAAGCTTGCTCTGTTGGGTCTATGAGCAGACATGAGCTCATTCTGCCCACACTCCATCCTGGCTGGAAGCTGTACTGTCGCAATAAGCACGACACTGAGCCTACTCAGGGGCAAGATATATTAGCTTGGGCTTGATGCCACATTGACAGGTCTACTGAGCTTCATTTTAGCTCAGAGAGTGGGCAGAGAGTCAACAGCTATGTGGGCGCAGACAATGCACATCTCTTTGTTAGAAACTCTACAGAAGCAACTTCCACATCTCATTCTTCTTTCTTTCTGCATTGTGCAGAATTGAAGTTTGAATTTTTGGTTAATGGTGAAAATTGTGGACATTTTGGAAAACTTTCCAAGAGACATTATTTTTTTTTTAATTGGAGATGTCACTAAAGCCAAATAAATTAATCATAAACTTGTAAACATTTAGTGATCAAGTTGACTCTGATGGAGATCTTGGTCACCCAGAGGAACAATATAATTTTTCTAATTGACCTCACAGACACATTCATTCTTTGTGTCCACATTTCAACTTTTCCTAGACTGGCATTTGGAAGTGTCAATTTCTTCAGTTTTGAACAAGTTTATGACTGTTCTAATACAGAGTTATTTTTTAACCCTGAATTTTACTAGAATATTTTTTTCTCATTCTGTGTTTTACTTTTGGATTAGTCTCTCATAGTCCTTTATTATTTGTACCCTTAAAATTAAAGATTAATTATATCAAATCATAAATCATATATAAATATATCATAAATCATATATAAGTCATCAACGTATCAATGATTAACAAACAATAATGAAAGTGTAAATGTTCACACTGTGATGTTGGATTTATCTATAACTTTTAACATGTCCTTACACATGTACCTTCCACTTCATACACAAATTTTCACTACACTAATCTACATTCTGATAATCATTATAGTTGTAGAGAATTTTAACACTTATGATATTATATAAGAATTAAGGAAATTTAAACAGTGAAAAAGTGATAACAAGAATACTCAACTGCTGATTAAGAAAATCATTGTAACATTTAAAATGCGTTATTGTGTTAGCGATTTTTTTATAGAAATAGAGCCAAATATCACATCACTTATGTCCCTGTGATGGATAGTCTGAATTTAAATCCCATGTGATCTTGGAGATGTCTGGCTATCCTACACACAATAGTTTTGACAAAAAAAATTTCCTCATGGGTGGCAAGTATGCAGAAGTGTCTCAGCTTCACAATGTTCTTTTATTCAAGAACTGTTTCATGTCAAAGCCCAGAGTAGATGAAGAAATTATGTTACTGGTTTCTATACTAAATTCTACACTAACACAAACATCAGTGAGTTTAAGCTCTTTGTATATGCTTTGACAGATGTAAATTAAAGAAACATAGCTCTTCTTGGTGTTATTACTGGCAGAAGTGGGAGCTCTTACCTTGGGGACAGTGAGGTACATTCACACCAGGATTTTATAAAATTTGTTAAAATACTTGTTTGATATTCTTTCTTAATACAAATATGTAGAGGTGGCATAAAGCAACAGAGACTTAAAAGAGCAACACTGTGCAAGAAAAATAACAATATAGGTTACTCCTAAAGATAATATCAACAAGATGAGTAGTCATTTTACATTGGAGAACCAAAAAATTACCATTACCTTATAAAAGTCAGTGCAGCTTTCTCTTAGGTGCCCCATCATGCTCTGCCTGTCCCTGATAGCTGGGGAATAGCTGGTGAAGTCTCCAGTGAGCTACAATACGTAACAAGTAACATAACTACCGAATTTCTATAGATACTATTTCTGGTAATACTTACACACATTAAAGAGTTATCTTGAATTTGTATGTGCCTGTGTGGTAGACCTCAGTGGGGATTTCACTATGATTGTCTTGCTTTGCATGACATTGTTCTCACACAAGTCGACTAAAATATTTTCTGTAGAGATTCTCCCCAGGTAGTAAGTAGTTGAGATACCAATGTTGGTTACTTTCCACTTTTCATGTAACAGCGTACTGATATGAGCAGTTACCCACCATGTAGGATTTGTGGCTTCTGTTCACTCAGCAAAAGAAAGGTTTAAAACCACAAATCTTCCCTCACAATGGTACCATAACCAGCAACACGTGTCTCACTGCAAAAAATTGTTCAAGAATCACTGAGCCTTAGAGGGAGCACGAGTGTAGGTCTGTAGCATAACTGCTTGTATAATGTTAAGGGTTCAGGGATAGCCCTCACTGCTTCATAACATATTTGCATCATTTAATCAAAGTCTATTTAATTCAAAATGAGACATAACCCATGGAGCAGGGAGCATAATCTTATAATTCTCTCTCTCACCTCATTGACAAATGACCCAGTACCTACTCATTCACTAAGCAGTGAATTCTTGCCTGCACAGTATCAGAGCTTCATCAACAAGCCTGGATTGCTGCTTCCTCTTGGGAAACAATAACTGTAGTCTGGATCCCCTCTGGCAAATGAATGCATTAACCCAGGGTCTTTAATTTCTTTTCTGAGTAAGACAGGACATTGTCTCCTACCTTGAGGCTGTGGGCTGTGAACCATCAGTGAATATAAATGGATGCCTTGCTATTTTCAGAATTTCCTAATGGTTAACTCTAGGCAGCTCTCTGCCCTGCGAGTTGCCTGATTTGGCTTCCCTCTAAAGAGCTTATCTCTCCCCAGGCATGCACAGAGAATTGAGTGTCTCAGTTAGGGTTCTGCAGTCTGTTCCTAGGGCCCAACAGCTTTAATGTTAGCATTGAAAATCTTTATCTCACCTACCTGTAGGAAACTGTGTCTGATTTGCGAATAAGCACTTAATTCCATTAAATCCAGGATGATGTTTAAATCTAGCAGATTGCTACAAATTTTTTTTTCTTGCCTCAAGTAATCAGTAGTTTGAATTGATGTGTTTATTTTATTGTAGATAAGCCTTATGGAAAAATAAGATACTTTTGTTCTTACTCATATATTTTCCTTTTCTTAATAAATGCATCTAGGAGCCTGGAGGAAGAGATAATGACATGACCACTATGTCCCATAGAGATAGCTGTGGTGGAACATATTGGAAAACAAGCTTCTCTCCATCTATGTGGTTGAAACACCAAAAGAAATTTCAGATTCTAGAAACATAAGAGCACAATCAAACTTAATTATTGAAGATTTCTTATCAGTAGCCTATCAAAAGCTCCTGGAAGGCGGGTTCTGCAGGTACATGAAAATGGAGAAGGGTTAACATGTTTTGGTGAAGGAAATACATCAATCTGGAGAAAGCAACTGAAAATAAACCAGATAATGGAAAAGGATCAAAAAAAGCAAGACTGAAGACAGAAACAATTTAGAGATGGCTTGAAAGTTCTGATGATGAAAATGAACTACTAGGTGTCTACGTTTTATTGATGAATAGATGAATGCAAAAAAAAATGGTTAGGTCATTGTTATATCAAACATATTCTGATTCTGGAGTCTTTGCTTTCCTCCCAGAAAACAAGACTGCTGTACAACCAACAGTGTGTACCTTATAAAGCTTGTATATAAAGGTTGTATACCAGTACTTTTCTAAAATATTAAGTAAAAATTTCTGAGTTTATGGAACACATTTGTTGGTTTCCCTCCATACAGAATCATAGAATCACCTCCCTTGACCTGCTGCTCATGCTTGTTTTGACAATGCCCAGGATACTTCTGGCTTTCTGGGCTTCAAGTGCACATTACTAGTTCATGTTGAGCTTCTCATCAACCAACACCCCCAAGTCCCTGTCCTCAGGACTGCACTCAGTCCCAGGTATTAGTGCATTAAAGATCTCTAGTATTATTTGTGACCAAAATACAGCACAAAAAGAAATGTTTGGGGCTTTTAATGGTATTTTTAACAGATACTGTCTGATAAATTCTATAATTGCTGGGCTGACCTTGCATATATGAATTGTCATCTGACTTTTCAAAAATCCTGAATCTGTTCATGCTTGTGATCAATTGATTTAGAAAGGTGAGAAGGTTTGTACTCTTCAAAGTATATTATTGTAACTCAGTATGTAGATACTCTTTATCAGAAAGGCCTGAAGACTAATAGCAGCATTCATTTTACATGGAATTATCTAAGACTAAGAGGGCTAATGGTGAAAACTGAGAACACCTAACTCTTTCAAAGGAAATAATACATCTTCTGTGCATGGAACTATTTGTGCCATGACGCTTATAATGAACCACTTAATACAATTCTAAATTCAATTTCTCACTTTTAAAGATATTTAAGTTATAAGCTAAGACAAATAATCATCAATGTCTTTCTATCACATGAAAGAGATAGTTCACTGAACTGTTAATACCAGCTCTCATTGGTAGTTCTGTAATAATCTGTAGGTCTTGGAAAATCAATTATTATACTTCATAAGGACAGATTCTGTTTGGAATTGTATACTTGTTACAGCTGGGTCTGGTACAGCTGTGCTTTCATGATTGCAGAATGTGCTCTTTCTTCACTCAAACATGACAGGCAGTAGATTTTGCAGAGCTGCCAGTTATGAAAGTTCAGGGGGATAACAAAGAATTATATTACTTCATGGAGAGCCTGCTAAAGTGAACCTGTTTTCTTGCTTCTTGAAGGGAATACAAGCAAAAAATGCTTTGGTGTTCACATCTGCCCCCCTTCTCCGCAGCCAACATCCTAACAAATAGGTACATGGGGGCGGGGAGGGGGGAAAGTGCTTTGCTACTCCCTAATCCACTATCCAACACAGCCTTCTACTCTTCCCCTCAGGAACTGCACACCATCCATCTTCTAGCTGTTTCCATCATTGTCTCTCACTGTTCATTTCCCCTTCTTTACTCAGTCACTCCTTTACAGTATTTAGTACATATGTATTCTTATTAAATTCTTTAACACGGAAGAAGAAAATCTCCGTTCCTTCTTCAGGATAGTCACAGCTATTGTATGGTGAACTATAAATGAGCTTTATGTAGTTAGAGGTAGGAAATGATCATTTATGGATGGATAGTATATATAGGGGTTTATGTGGATTAAGTTAAATTTTATTATTCATAAACTCTACAAGTATATTTGCATCAACTTTCAGTTAGTCAGAGAAGTTACATTTCATTTCTGCTTACATTTGAAGATATTGCATGGACTATCAGTGAGCTTTAGTCACTGATATAATATAGCAGCACTGGTCTGGTTCCAGAAAGAGCTCTGGTTAATGGGCATCACATTGAATCCCTGCACTTCCAGTAGTTAGACTTCATCAAATATCATTGGACTGACAGTGTTCTTAAATAGAATAAAGTTATTTCAGCAAGATATTTATATATACAATGAGACATTAAAACTTTTCCCATATTGTGTATTTTCTACCCTTTTTTGGTGAAAAAAAATTAAAAATATTTTGAAATCATGGGAAGTATGCATAGCACAGATATAATCCTGTCTGCTAATAGGATTTTGCATGGATATTTCCTCTGAAGTAGACTTGAAAATTGAATTTCAAGCTTCCAATGAAAAGTTAATTGCTATGGGTTTAAATTTTTGCACCACATCTATTTTTTGAGATGTTCTGTAGTTTTCATATTTGGCAAGAGAAGTACTGGGGTCTGGACACAGGCCTGGTTCTCAAGGGATCTGTGTTTATTTTCTTGTTTTGCTAGAGATTTCCTGTGTTTTCCACTGTACTTCTTCCCCATCAGAGAATGGTCCCTTTGAAGGTTTACTGTGATACAAATAACACAGAAGATAAGCAGATGGCTCAGAAAAATTTACAAGTCAAGCTGATTCCTTGCTTTACCTAATAAATTACTAAAGTAACACAAGAGGAAGGTATGTTACTTATGGCAAATGTATCACTGAAAAGTCTAGGTCATAACAAAGAACCACACCAATTTTTAAAAATGAGCTTTTCTACATTGAGGAAAGTAACAATGGCTTGTTAATGTCCCGCTGCTGAAACAGCAATAATCTGTGTAATATATTTTTAAATTAAAGATACAAAAAACCTGTTGTCCCCATAAAAGTCACATTCCCAAATAATAATTCCTTTTACCTATTACAGCATTTTCATTGGTAAAATTTTAAAGATTGTATAAAAAATATTTTTTTGTCTATTTTAAACAAATAAAAGTGAGGAAATTTTGTAACAAATTCCAGCATTAGTTCAACAGTGGTGATTAAATAAATTAATAGCCTCCACCTTAAAAAAATCAAAAGGTTAACATTACATCAAGGCTCCAGGCTACCTACCTATTTTGCCTAAGAAACCAGAAATAATACTATTGTAAAAACTAAATATACAAACTCTTAAAGAAACAAGAGCTAAAAAAAGCAATACTCTGGGGACACCTTATTGCTGCCTTTCAATTGTTAAAGGGGTCTTACAAGAACAAACTTTTTAGTAAGGCCTGTTGCAATAGGACAAAGCGTAAAGGTTTTAAAGTATAAGAGGTTAGATTTAGAGTAGAAACTAGGAAGAGTTTTTTTACAATGAGGGTGATATAACACTGGAACAAGTCGCCCAGAGAGGTGGTAGATGCCCCATCACAGAATCACAGAATCACAGAATTCTAGGATTGGAAGGGACCTCGAAGGATCATCTAGTCCAAACCCCCTGCCAGAGCAGGGTCACCTAGAATACCATTCCTGAAAAAATTCAAGGTCATATTGGATGAGGCTCTGAGTAACCTAATCTGGTTGAAGATGTCCCTGCTCACTGCCAAGGAGATGGACTAGACGACCTTTAAAGGTCCTTTGCAACCCAAACTATTCTATGATTCTATTTGATGAACTAAAAACTCTCTGCTACCAGGTCTCGGGTTCAATAACTGATCTGGTTTCGCTAGTAAAACCAGTAGAGATACAGTATTTTGGAGAGTTTGGAAACTGTGCTACCTAGATCTGTATAAATCACAGGACCTTCTCAGTGGTTTGAAGTGATTTGAATAATTTCAGTGACTCTCCCCTCTGTTTACAACAAATTTCATCAAATTATTGCCTCTGAGGACTGCATCTGATTCTTCTCTACATAACTGATCCTGTCAACTCGTCTCTTGTTTCTTCTGCTAATAATGTATCTATGTTCTCTTTCATTTTCTTGTAAGATTTCCTAGTGTGTTTATCATGCTGTTTCCAATATAAAGACTGTTCTCCTTAATTTTAATTATCAAAAGTCAGCCACCACCTTAAATACACATTTCACTCACAGAAGTTCTGATGCTTTCTCCATCATCAGTTTTCACCTATAGCTGCAGCAATCCCAAAGTCTTGTTCACCTCAGCAGCACTGACTCATCATTTAATCATATTCCTCCCTGGGTGACACCATAGGTACTGAGTCATTGCAGCAATGGAAAGTTTTCTAAATAAAAGAATGACTAAATACTGAAATATGTTGTCATAGAGAGATGACAACCTCCCTAAGGGTTCTGAGATACAAATCACTGCCAATTAAAACCTGTATTTTCCCCATTCTCCATCCCACGCCTTGCTCAGAAGTGCTGCTCCTGTACCATAAGTAGCAATGCCAGATGTGTGTGGAGACTGAAATTACTGCTGTTCAAAATTCAGAATCAGTATACCTGCTCTCAACTAATATGTGGGACTATGAAATGTGGTCCCTGAAACCTGAACACATGATTACTTTTCCTGTTTAATTCTGGAGAGTCTGAAGACACAGGTTAGGGCAGCAGTATGTCATATCCATACGGATCCTAAGAACATCAAACAATGTCAACAGACTATCAAAAGTGGGCTAGGTAGAGTCTGCACAGGAAAGGCTGTGTGTATTCTGTGAGTCTCTTTCAACTTATATTTTTATAGTTCTATGAATAATTCCTTTGACTTAAATTAAGAAACACTGTGCTAAATAGGGGTTGCAAGATCTGACTCTTCTTACACTATGGAGATTTTACTCTCCACAGTGTAGGACTTACAAAGAGACTGGCAGAGATAGTTTTCATCATATTTACCAACAGCCATCTGTGTAATCTTTTTGTGTAGTGAAGAAGCCTAAGGATGTTCCAAAAAAAATTAATTACTTAGATACTTCCATGCTATTGAAGGTTTCACATGTGATGTAACCTTGATTTTCCTGTTTCAGTTATCATTTATCATTATACATTTACTGCTTCAGTATCGACCTTTCATCTCAACTTTCTTCTATGCAGTCATCATCTGGGATAAATAGATTTTATTCTACATTCCCAGAAACCCTTTTGGAGCTGTCTCATTTTGAAAGAGAAACAAGTATATTTTTAGCGTACATGTGTTCAGCATTACTCTTTTTAATCATAGATTCTTTAGGCTAGTAAAAAGTAGCAAAGAGAACACAAACAGCCCAGAGAAGAAACAGAACCCTTCTGAAATCAACAATTGGGAGTTATCCACACTGAATCTAACTTTACTTAATATTGGGGCTGGATTTTGGAAAAATAGCATGAAAATTATTTTCCATGTTTTCTCAGACACATTTTGTCACTTCATGGTTTTTGTTTTAAAATTTACTGTATCCAAATATAAGACCTGGAACCTTAATTTCTTTTGTGTCTTCCAAATGTACAAGGTACTACCATAGCATAAATGAAAGATGTTCCACTTGTGTAGTTTTTCCTTTCATTTCAATACCTTTTCTCTATTTCAGATCTCCTTGATCTACTGCCCAGACCAGCTTCCAAAATAAGAATTATCTAGTATGTTTGGCAAAAGTATTTCAAATAAACAGCAACTGAAGTCTTGAAAAGGTATTGAAAGCAAACATGGCAAATACCCGACTACTGTGAAGGAAAGGCATTGCAAGCAGGAGGTTGGGAACTGTGGTTTTCAACTTCAGAGGAATCATTTAAATTCCTAATGGCAGCTCCTCAGATAAAGAGAAAACTGCAGTCTCTGAAGGGTGGCCAGCTGTTTAGGACTCAATAATCAGGCTTTTATTTGGTCTGCCTTCTGGAGTTGCTTCTATCACAGATAGTGATGCTGGCAAGAAAAATAAATTTATGTCATAGGATGCATTCTTGTAATAATTTCTAAAAGAGCCCATTATTGTTTTGGTTTTCAAAATGTCTGTTGGATATATATCTGTCTGGACTAGGCACTAGTGTGTTTGTCAAACATGAAAAACATTTTAGATCTGCACGTGTCTTACACATCATTATTTCTAGAACTGTTACTGTGTTACTCAGTTATTTTCTTTAAATATTCAGATATGTTTGAGTAAAAATAATTGAGGAATTTGCCTGAAACCCAAAAGGCCAATAGAGACAGACAAAGCCTCTTTACATCTTCATGTTTTCCTCTCTGTTTATTCCAGAATAATGTGAATGGAACTGATTCCCCATTCTGTAGACAGGGGAAGTTCAGTAAGGAGGCCACACAGACAGTTGGAGTAGAGCTCATTCTGGCCTTTAATTGGACTGTGGAGTAGGACAGGAACCAAAACTGCAGTTGTTAAACCCAAGTCAAATTTCTTCTGACTTTGTGGAAAAGTGACTTGAACATGGATAACAGAATTCATCTGTTACTCAGCATTGTACCTTTTGAGGCCTGTACACCCTTATCTAATTTCTACACTTTTGAAATACATCTCTCATTTTTCTTGTTCATCAAGAAGAATTTCCATGGATCAGTTTTCACAATTATTTCCATGTTCAGAAAATATTGTTTATATCACCAAAAGATCTCCCTTTCTTCTAGTGAGAGTGCATTTACTTTGCTTTCCTAAATATTTCCCTGTTCCTATAAACCTCCTGGAGTCCCAGACTGATTCAGGATGATTTACCAGGTCTACTCTGCTGCTCATCAACATACTAAATCTAATCTACTTAAGAAATCTCCAAATGCCTGTTATTAACTAAGGCAGAGAACCAAATCCTATGCCGAAGTCCTTTAAAGTCTCTTTCTTTGAGGCAAAGTTTATTACAGATGGCAAAGGACATATAAAAATGTGAATAAAGTTTAAATCTTGGGCTAGAGCTTGCTCTTTGGTCTTTAAAGTTAATGGCACACCACTATTCATGTCTGTATGACTAGACTTCCTTTCCAAACAGACTAACATGGCCTTGCTCACAGTGTATGTTGGAAAAAGTCCCTGTTCTGCAGGATCCCCCAGTTGTATTCAGAAATTGACTGAACAAGTGCCACTTGGATCAGGTTAAAACTGTGCCAGGAAAAGGACAATCAATTAAATATACATAGTCAACTATACTATTTCTTAAGCCCGTGTCTTGGTCCTGATTGGCAGTTAACACACAAGGCAGTCTCATGCCACAACCCAGAGCAGAGTTCCCAGATTGTTGGAAAGATAACAGTGCAGCCCTTCCCCCAAACTGCCTGCCTCTTCTTCTGCTCTGGGCACATGGACTTATGATAGGCAGAAATCCCTTAAGCATTTCCAAGTTGCTCGACTATCTCACTACAAATACAGTCTAGCATTTTTAAATAATAAATTATCTCGCTATTTTGCCACAAATGAACCCAGATGAGTCCTGAAAAGGAATCCTCCCTTAACATAAGCTTTAACATCAAGTAAGTTTTCAACATCTTTCTGATTCCTCAGCAATACATGTTGTCCCTATTCAGTAGAGAATAAATGTGGGCATAAAAGACAATTTTAGTCATCAAATTCAGCCACCTTAATTCATCCTCTGAGTAATACTTCTGGAAACCTCTGATTTTCATCGTAACTTTTAGAGCTACATATAACTCTGTCTTTTGTCATTTTTCCTCCCTTGACAAATATTTGTCCTATTTTTTCCTTATATTTTTTAACAGCTTTCTTTACTAATATTTGAAGCCCACATTATCTACTATTACACTGCTGGTTTAAAGTTTTGTATAAATACTTCTAACCTATGTTTTGAGAAATTTCCTTTACTTATATTTACTTTCTGCCTAAGAGCATCTCAGAATGGTTCTTCACCCTCCTGAAACTGGGGAAATAGCATGCCATGGGCAGTGCCAGGCAGGGCATTGCTGGAGGCAATAGAGGACAAATCTGTTCTTTGTGTGCCATGGGATAGTCCTTGCTTTATGCATGAGCTAAACTCACAGATTGCTTCTAAATGCAGTTTTTGCTGCTGCTGTGCAATAAATGCCCTTTGACAAACCCCAGAGGATGGGGCACTACGCCTTTGTCCCATCTGGGCACAGTCCTGTCAGCAGAAAGAGCAAATTGCTCTCACTTCCATTTCTCTGGAGGCCCAAAGGAGAGAGAGGCAATCGGCATTTCTGAGAATCAAGTTACATGAATTTATAAATCTGAATACCAACCTAGTTTCACATGTTATGACTTGATTGTTTGGTTTTACAACATATTTGTTTCTCTGCTAAGTCTTATGGTAATGAGATGTGCTGTAATAAATAATTTAGGATATTTTTCTAGGTTGAATTTTCTTTATCCAGCATTATACTCTCTGTTCAGATGAAGCAACGAATCACTTAGGTCATCCATACTGCTTGTGTTTCCAAGGTTTTTTTCTTTTTTTTATAATAAGCATATTTCAGTTTCTTACTTTTTTATCTTTTAAAAAATATATAGGAGAAAAATATTATCAGAAAAATTTTAATTTCATATGTCTTCAAACTATAATAAATGGCATGCTGCTACTGCTGCTGAATCAAGGTTATCCAGTACCTGACACTTTGTTTTGTTTGACACTGTGTTTTACAATAAGATCAAACATTCTGGTTTTGCTCTTCATTTACAGTGGATTTTTAGTTTGCAAATATCAGGTATTTTAACAGCATTTTTTGTCATTGTTTCCATGTCCATTGTTTCCTTTTTTATGTTTCTGAAGTAGAAATTCTTCTGGTTGTAATGAAGAATCCATATCCTTTTTGTATTCAATCAGTTTTGAGATATTATGGTCTCAGATATGTTAAAAATTACACAATTTTTAGCAGTTCTATCAGTCACCCTGATTAATAGATCATGCGTTTTTCTCAGAAGTTAGTTTTACTCTAACCCTCCATCACTGAGAAATCTGATTTCTATTTTATTTTTACCCTCTTTATCCATTTTTAATGAAAATCAGTGCCATATTATTGTCCTTTCTCATACTCTACAAACAAACAATGAACAATATTTATCACTCAGCAGCATTGAAAGAATTTCAATAGAGTCTTACCTGTAATTCTGCTTTTCATTTCCTATGTGAAATCTGTCATACTGTGAATATGCCCGGTTTCCTTCCCAGTCCATTAATTCAATTCTTAGAGAATATTGTCTCTGACTTGTTATTGCAAAGATAAATTCATTTCCCAGCCAATGTTCACCTGATGGGCTACCAAAACCCTAGAAAAAAGTTGGCAAAATAACTAGATGTAATTATTGTAATTTGTAGTATCTTTATACAATAATAAAACCATCATTATATTTTACCTATACATTCTGCTTACTGGTCATATCTTTCTGTGCTTTGGTTTGACTATCTCTAATATGATTTTACTAATACATACCATGTGGGAGTGTCTTGTAGTTCAACTGATATTTGAAAGGACATTTGAGCTTATCAGTTGAAAATCACTTTCCAATTACTAGATATTAATAGTATCATGCTGTATTTAACATCCTTCAATGGGAATACTGGACATAGTCATATTCTATAATACATTTCATATAGTATTAATCCTAGTTGTCACTAAGACAATTAAGTCAAAACAGAATTCTGCTATACAATATGAAAGGTTACAAAGAGTTTAAATTAGCCTAAATTATACACCAAATTCAAGTTAGGTGAGGATAATAGCTCAAGTTTTAATCTCTAAAGAGGAATGGACCATTCCTTTGCTGTTGAGTATCTGCCACAACTGAAGGAGGGAGGTGTTAAGTTTAAAATACTCTTCTATATATAAGATCTGCTGGACAGGTCAGTGTCTGTGGATGAACCTCATTTGTAACATTATTTACTTAATTCTTGGTCCACTAAAACTCATAATGGATGAGATTTTGGCTACTACAAAGTTATTTTTTTCTGAATCTACTGAGATGAAATATGATTCCTATATACATTTTGATGCTTTAAAATCTTTTATTTAAGGAGGTAAGAGCATTCCTTTAGACTACACAAGGCACAGGAGAGGGTACTGTAACTTTATTTTCTTAGAATGAAAATAAATAGCAGTAGAATATTTAAGGTATCAGAATCTCCTTACATTTAATATATTCAGATGATCTATAGCAAGCTATACAATTTTCAAATGTGGAAAAATAATAATAATAAAGGAAAAAATATCAGTTTATAAAATGTATTTCTAGATCTGTATTTTTTGCATCTTCTAGGTTTTAAAATTATTTAAATATTAGTGAATATTTTACTACATTAAATTTAAGGTTTTATTTAATGTAATTAATTTAATTTACTATATATTAAAATTATTTTCCTTTATAAACTATTAGTTCATACCTGAGAAGTCTCAACTTTTAAAGTTCTTAAAAAGTTTTTAAAAGTTTTTAAAAATTAAAAATTATTTTCAACTGTAATCTTTAATTGTGAAGAACTCTTTCAACATGATTATGATTATTCATATTTCTTAAGCTAGGAAAAATGAGAACAGGAAGTCTCCTAATTTGCTTACAATGATGTGCTGTGAGTGTTTCAGAAAACCCTTGTGAAAATTTCCTGATCAAATTAAATGAAAGATTGGATGATTTTCTTGCGTGTGATAAAAATTCATCCTCTTTTATTAAGCTGAGACTGCAAGGTATAGGAAAGAAATAAAGAACAGAACAATCCTGGTTTGGGAATAGATTAGATTGTACCCAATTACAAATATTTTCTTTTGTCATTCATTATAGAAAGTTACTTTCCCTCTGCACTCCCCATCATAGTATTTAACAGGCAACGTTTCCTCAGTTTCAGATCATGAATTAAACCATGTGATCTGCCATGGATTGAGTCAGTGTAATTTTCAAGAGTAAGTTTGAACATTTCCAGAAAGCACATATTTTTAAAGGGGGTAAAATTAAAAGACTTCCCTGGGACTAGAAGTTAAGTAATTGGAAATGTGTCCATGAGACACATTGGCAAGAAATTGATCTTCTCTATATGATGTTTCAGTCACTCCTAGTGTGAGATGGAAACACTGAAAGTACACCACTCTCTCTCTTTCGTTTTTTATTGCATTGCCCTGGCTCCAGCCTTGACTAGTTGGGTCTATTGAGGATGAAGTCCTTTCTCCCCAGAGGTCATGCTGCAGCTGAGTGAAGCTGCAGCACAGCTAATACTTCACTCAGGAAACACGTAGGTATACCAGCTGCAAACTTCTACAGAAATTTAATTTGAACTAATTAATTGCTTAAAAGTTTATGACTGGATAAAAAAAATAAAATAATGGAGGGATTTTTTTTGTTGTTCCTACAGGGAATTATGCTAGAAAACAATTTACTCAGGAGTAATTTTTGTTTTAACCTGCTCACCTGAGCAGCTATTTGGTACTTGCTGACACTAGAGGCTGAGAAGACATGTCACTTTTACCTATGTTGAGCTAAGTATACTAGTTTATGTTTCAAATAAGCCTGTCTGCCTTTTGGTGTGGAGACAATCAAGTGATACCCATGGACAAAGTGTTTAGGCTGAAAGAATTGAAATTCAGTAGTCTGTAGTGAATCTCAGAGAAGACTCAAACTGAAATATGGAGGATACTATTACTTGGCTTCTATGTAAGTCCCTGTAAATACTGGTTGTAGCTAATACTGGTGATATCTTGCTTTGACCACATCAGTCTTCCAGTGTGAGCTCCTGCTCATCAAGATTTCCCATGGTGATGCTTCTGCATCTCTCACCTACTGCTTTGATGACATTCACATCCATATTTGGCTTCATATAGACTTCCTAAAATACAAAAGTTTGTTCCTCACCTGCATAAACCCTGTCTAAAGTAGACATGTCCTTCTGTAGTTCTCACTGTTTTTTGTCTGTTCCTTTGATCATTTCCATCTCCTTGTCTTGTCTCTCTGCCTCATGACTGTCACATACGATCCATCCTATTCTAGCAGCTTTGGCAGTGTCATAACAGAGCAGTCAGTGGTTTGTCTCTGACATCCTCTTTCACCAGTGGTCATTGCCACTTGTCTCAGAGGAAGGAAAAATATGCTCTGTGGTGAGTACATAACAGGCAGTTGATCTTTCTAAAATCCAGAAGGCAGAATTTGGAACATAGTTGTTTATATACCAGTCAAAGTATGTTTCTTTGCAATCTACATGATTTTTTATTCACAGAAGATACATTATTATTATCAGCTGTCTCCCTTTAAAGAAGATTTTCAGCAAATTCTTTCTCCCTTTTTCCCAGTGCTGGCAAGCTGAGGGGACTCCCCTTTGAACTGTGGCTCTATTGAATTATATTTGTCTTATCTTATTTAGATTACAGCCTATTCAAGGAGTAATACGTGTGGCTTTTTTAACATTATGTGTTCCCATATGTGTTCTATATAAACTCCAGACACCATATATAATTATTCTAAAATAATAATAATTTTTCTTCTTCACATTTACACTTCCTTCTCCTTTTTCACATGTGTTATTACACTAAGATTAAAATCTATCACTAAGTGGTTTGCTCTCCTGACCAGAGGAAATGAAGTTGCAAAGGGGAACAGAAGGAATATAAAAAAATATGAGGAAAGCCACCACATTAGTTACAAAAAACTGAATCTTATTATAAGTGAAGGAGCCACAATAGTGAAACTCAGATTAAACTAAGAATAATTCTATTTTCCTTCTTGTCAGGAGCAACTTCTTTTTAAACAAACTCTTTGCTCTATAAAAAGAAAACCAAGTGGAATATAATACATATCCCTGAAGCAAGGAATGTTCCTAAGGAGTAGTGTATCTTATTAAACACCTAATATGGCTGGAAAAAGAAATAAACAAACAAACAGGCACTCAAAGCTTTCATAGATCTAAAACAGAGAGGAGCTGTACATTTCTGTTAAGCACAGAGTTGGGAATAATTCCTGCAAGTATAATTTTATTATGCCAAAATCATCTGTTTCCAACCTGTATTTAGTCAGCAGTTTACTGCCTCTATTTCAGACCTGAAGACTTGCATGATTACTGGTTTTTCCAGATACTTTGGCTGACTTAATAACCATGAAACTGTCCATGTTTATATCTTACTTATACTGTCACTGCTAAAAAACACTATGACTTTGACAAGATAAGTAAATGTTTGTGTGCAGAAGAGAATGACATATTATTAGCCAAAAAATAACCTGAAAAGCATGATTTAACTTTTAATTTCCATACCCAGTGCTGAGGCTGGCAAAGAAAATGATTGTGCCGGGTTCTTTTGATTTGTCTTCAAGATCTTTATCATACAAAGTACAATTCAGAATTTTATCTTCAAACATAAAACCTTTTTTTTTTTTCTTCAGCCGGAAAACTTAAGGAAACAAACTTGGGCAATTGTTATGCCCACATGTCCTTTATTTTTGTGCAATAGGTTTTGAACACTTTTGAGGTTGGGATAGAAATCACACAAACTTGAAGTTCAACAAAGTTTCAGGAGAACTGATGCCTTGGATTAGTTGCTGCTGGGAGAAATATTGAAGCAGAAGCTCATCAGTTGCTTATTCCAATTGCCTATCAGCAGATGCATACCAGCCAGCCAAGCTCAGACGCTGAGCATATATTGCCTTAAGGGATCCTTAGACATCTGGGAGAGATTTGAGGGACATAAAAGGGAAACTCAAGCTATTGCCACAGAGAATCTTAGAAAGAAATAGGGTTTCAGGAGAATATTACTAATGAGAATGGGACTTATATGTGGGATACAGGAATAAAATCCACAGAAAAGTAGACCTCATTAATTTTGCTGTCCATGAGGTAATTCAGTAATTGTTTAATAATGAAAATTCAGTAATGAAATCCAAGCATTTTAGTTAACACAACATTTATGTTTATACTGCTGCTCAGATCTGTGGAGTCCCAAGTGGTAAGATGCTTTCAGCCTTGCCTTGGGCTGTGCTTGTCATCTTTTATGGACAAGGAATTTGGTTTTGAGAATGCTTTGGAGCATAGTGTTAAATCTTAAAAGTTAACATTAGGACTTACCTATTCCAGACCCATAGCTGTCACTAAATGTGTTTGTTTCCCAGTATGTATTATACTCTATCAGCATACTCATCGTTTATTGTATTCATATTGCTATAGCAAGTACTTCCAGAATTATTTGTGTTAAAGTTTTGTACTTAAACTCAAGGAAGTACATGAGGTGATCCAAGTCATCCTCAGCTATCAATCTACTAAGAAAAGGAACATCTGTATTTCATGAATGTGTCTGTAGTTAACTACGTTTTAAGTCCCTCTGAAACCCAGTGGGTAGTAAGAACTGTTTCAAAATTGCATTTTAAATGACTAAGAAAAACTGTTTTATCATTAGCTTTCTATATTTTGTTGATTATATGTTTCCAAAGAGAGGGATTAGTTCTTTAAACTTTACATTTTATTCCAAAAATAATTATTTTGGTTTTCTCTTGAAGTTTGCATAACATTTTGGGATGACTGGCAAAACAGAGACTTTAAGTTCCCAAGAGTGCTTAATGTAATAGGGTAAGAAATAAGGTAAGAAATTTCCAAAAGTTTTCAGAGTTCTGTCTTTAGCACTCTATGGACATTGGGAAATATGCTTACATTATTGTAGTGTACTTTTTTAACTGTCCACTACTAACCACAGACAGGATACACAAATCTTTTCATAGACCAAGCATAGATTATTTAATATTTTATTTTATTGTTCACAAATGGAAAACATTTATATTTTTTCTGCTGAAGATTGCATTAAGATCATATTTTGGCAAAATTTGATCTGAAATAAGTCAGTTAAAAAGACATAAAAATCACAGCTAATTAGCAAAATAGGTTTTTTATGAAGAAATAATCATGATGTTTTGTACTATATTTAGAATAGGTTGTTCTTGTAGACATGATAACATTTGTTTTCAGAGCAAAGAAATGACACAATATAGAACCTTACTGATGGTTTTAATCCCATTTATGTACTAGGATGAAACAAAGTAGTTTTCTGGTTCTATATGCCTATAACTATATAGTAAATTGTGTAAATTCTGACATAGTGCCCAATTGTTATGTAAAAAAAATAAATAGTGTTTTGTATGCATTAAAGTACTTAGAACTAGTAATCACATACAAAAATTCATGATTTTATAATATTTACCCTAGATAACATCCAGGTTCTACATCACCTCATTTCCAATTGCATGGTGATTAACAGTATCAAAACTACTAAACCAGTCATGAGTACAAAGAAACAGAATTCAATACTGGTTTTAAAAATGACCTTAAGGATTTACAAAGTTGATACTTATTCAAAAATAATAAGTAGGGTGTAAAAGAGTTTTATTAGCTTTGGCAAAATCTGTGGGGGTATTCTGCTTGAATCATGTTACCCAAGTTCATTAAGTAATTATCTCTCTTACTTTATTTATTTTGTCTGATAATGTTCATAGGAAGCTTTGACTTTTTATAGACAAAACAAAATTGAAACCAGACACAGTCAATATATCCTATGGGTTCATCTCCTGTCAGACAACTCACTGAATAAAGCAGATAATAATTCAGTGTTTTACGGCAGCAATGTTTTCCCAGAAGCCTCAAAGAACATTCAACTCCTTTTGCCTCAGCTGAGAATGTGGAATGGATTTTGTTTAAGAAGATAATTTCTAAAAAGGTCAGTATACTTATTCATTTCCATCATATTGAATTATTCACTGCATTATTTGAAATAAAGACGTTGTCTATATAAATTACTTCAATTTCCTCAGAGAACAAATGTGTTAAATAATGTTAACTTATGGAAAAATAATATTAAATATTCAAAATATTTTCTATGATATAGTAAAAAATATTTGGTGGCAAGTTTTAAAAATACATTCAGATTAAAGCTAGAGGTACCTTCTCAAAAGAATAAAACAAAAACATTATTGTCAATTATAATAACAAAAAATTATTGTCAGTTTAAATAAAGAACTAAATGTACTTATATTAATTGTAAGTTTGAAAAGTGTCTCAAAATCTTTTTCATATCCTGCAGCAACTCAGGCTGTTGCACTTCATTTTAGACTAGATATATTAGTAGACATATAGAAGTTAGGTTCACTTTTTTCCTTTTTCCTTCTCAAACACACACAGCATCAGTAGTAGCAGAGTTCCTGATGAGAAATAATCACTCCAACAGAATCCAGGCAAACTTTACAGAAACATTACCTCTGGCTAGGCAATAGGCCCCAAACATCTCATTTTCCTACAGTGATCCATATACAACAGCCAGTGCATCTTCCTCAGGCCTGGATTTCAATCAAACTTCCTTACTGCTTAACTAAAAATAGGTCAGTATTTCCTAGTGAGACAAATTATGTTGAGAGCCTCTCTCCCAAACCACCTTCACTCCAGGACAAGTGAATCCAGGGAATATACAGACACTTAGTGTGACTCCTAATAAGTGCACCCCAGGAAGATAGGCATGTTTTATTGAAAAGAAAACCAAGTTTTATTATTCATAGAACAACGGATTTGTTTTTGTTGAAAAAGACCTTTAAGGTCAACAAATCCAACCATTAACTAACACTGTCAAGTTCACCATTAGACCATGTCCCTAATCACCACATCTACGCATCTTTCAAACACCTCCAGGGATGGTGATTCTACCACTTCCCTGGGCAGCTTCTTCCAGTGCTTGACAACTCTTTCAGTGAAGAAATTTTCCCCTAATATCCAATCTAAACCTCCCCTGGCACAACTTACGGCTGTTTCCTCTTGTTCTATCATTTGTTACCTGGTTGAAGAGACCAACACCCACCTCACTACCACCTCCTTTCAGGTAGTTCTAGAGAGCAATAAGGTCTCCCCTTGGCCTCCTTTTCTCCAGGCTAAACAACCCCAGTTCCCTCAGCTGCTCCTCATAAGACTTGTGCTCTAGACCCTTAACCAGCTGGCCCAGATACTCCTTCCAGCCCTTCTTGTAGATGGGGTTCACATTTGCTAACCTCCAGTCAACTGACACCTCCCCAGTTAGCCAAGATTGTTGACAGATGATGGAAAGTGGCTTGATGACCACTTCTGCCAGGTCCCTCAATAACCTTGGGTGGATCCCACCTGTCCCTATTCTAAGATAGGTGAATTGGGAGCTCCAGAGAACTTTCTATTTTATTCTTTGCAAATAAATAAATTGCATGGCTTACGGATAAAAATTAAAAATATTTTAAAAAATCTAAAAAAAAATACTTTTGTGTTACTTCAGGTAAAAAGAAAGAACTTTTGGAGGTAGGACTTACTTCTCTTTTCTTTTCAAAAGACATTGCTTCATTCCAAATAGCAAAGTTTCATATGATTAGGAGCATAGATGTTAGAGGTATGACCAACAGTCAAACATTTTGTATGTGAGATTGAGCTGAGACTTTGAATCTGTGATCCATCTAAATACCCAAACACCAGTCTTATGGGCTGCTCTTTCCTCTCTTGCTTGGGCCCAGCTGCTACACAAATAGCTGCACAAGAACAGAAGATTACTTACATTAGAGCCAAAAAATTATAATGTCAATTTGACACAAGTCCCAGACTGAAGGCCTGCTCTCAAATAGAAGAGATTAGGCAGGAGATAGTCATCCCTGAAGAAAGCTGTTCCATGATGACAGCACACAACTGTCATTTGGGAGAACCTCTGCTACAATTCTACTGAATGTTCAAATCACTATTTAAAAAACAACATCTCAAAATCTCACCTGGGTCTTGTAAAATAGAATTTCCCTCTTTTGGTTACATAGATTTTTTAATAGCATTAATCTTTCTCATGGTGCTCTGCTACAGGTTGTTAGCATAATTTAGCTGAATCATGATATCATTACATAAAATTTGTTGAATTTTACGTGTAAGGAACATCTTACACGTTCGTATTAGCAGCCTTTGGAAGAACCATGAGAGTCTTATCAGTATACATGAATGGTATTAACTTGAAGCACTGGTGACAGAGTAGGCACAAGTATATTGCCATGTGTCAACACAACACCTGAAACTGATGTTATCCAGGAGTGCTTGTATAGGGAAGACTGTTGAGTATAACACATTTAAAACACATCTGTGATTCAACACAAAATTTTGTTTAATTTTACATCTGCTATGGTTTGAGGGGACAGGCAAATCTTATGGCTTTGCTGCAAGGACCCAGAGAGGGAGGGGTGGAGTTTAGGAACCTTTGTGAAAAGGAGTCTGGGGTATCAGTAGTCCCTCCCATTTCCTGCCAAACTCTATAAAGCCAGGAGGACAGGAAGTTCCCTCTCTCTCTTTCCTTTCTGCTCGCTTCTCCTCGCCACATGGAGACGGCCTAGAGGGAGGAAAAGGCCTTGCCTTTGTTACCAGCTCACCACGTGCTCTGGAGGATCCGACTGCATCGGGTGCTGGGGGTGCCTTGGACTTCTTTTTTCCCATTGGCTTTTGCAGTGGAGGACTTTTTGGGAGCTTGTATCAGTGGTCATCGGAGTCAGGTTGTATATATTTGTATATATTTTCTTCTCTTCCCACCTGTTACTCCCCCTCCCTGTTTCATTAAATCTGTTATAGTTTTAATTTCCAATTGTTAATCCTCTATTCCTTATTCCCCTTCCATTTTCCCAAGGAGGGGTGGAGGGGAGTAGCAAAAAGCAAACTCTGTCTCTGAGTTGTGGCTCACCCTGGCCAATTGAACCAAGACAACATCCAAAAAAATTTCCCCAAAATAAAGAAGATGTTTACTTGTGTGGTAAAATATTCTCTGGTGCCCAGTCTAGTGATCCAAAGCCCTCTGAAACAAATATTGTTTCATTCTTGCTCCCTTAGATCCTACTGTTGAAATACACACTGTAGATTAAGCCTTGGTCAGGACCAAAAGAGTTTCATGAGCGTGTTTTCATAAAACTGAATATGGTCTCTCACCACTTTGATATCATGTCTATCTCCACTGAACACACTGGACTTAGACCTCAGGAGAAGCAGAGAACATGCTGGCTCCTTTTATAACACTGATGAAAGTGACAATTATCTGTGTAACAGTTGCAGTCAGAAGTGACTTTTTATTAAACTAGCGTGACATGTCATTCTTTATCACAGAAGGGTGGGTCTCCATGAAAGGCGTTACTCACACAATATCTTAATACACATTCCAGTCACCAAAAATCATTTCCTTATATACAAATTACTTGGTAAACATTTGAAAGAAACAAATGACTTCCATATCATCTATTCCAGTCCCTTTAAAGAAATTTTTTTCAGATGTAAGCAATATATAACTCATGACTTTGAAGAATACTATCATAAGAAATGTATTTGTGACTATACGTTACAAAATTATTCATGTCTGAAGTGTGTCTTTTTATCCCTTTATACTCATAACTCATCCTAATCAGCTTATTCATGCAGCATAATAATTCAAAAACATCACCACCCTCAACCCTTTACAGTACAGAAGCAACATGTCTTTTTTCTTTTCCAAGGACATGCATTCCCTAGTTCTTCCCTTTCTCAGGGGTTCATTCTGTCCTCAAATCCTTCATTTTTGCAGGACGGGCCACACTGATATTGCAAGGTACTTTATGAAATTTTTCACATTACTGGCAGGGAGAGAACGTGAAGATGTTTCTGCAGAAGGAATTATGGGATAGATCTCCAGCTAGCTAGGTGGATGGATGTAATACAGATAGTGATATGAAGGCCCTTCTTCTACCACAAAACTTCATGTTCCTTTCCTATTCCCAGGTTATCTTCAAAATGCCACTCCATGTTCTTTGAACCAAGAATTCTTTTCCTCAGAACTGTTTCACTAAGCCACGGGGGCAAGGAGAAGCTGTGAAGAGTGCTGTTATCAGCCCCTGCTGCTCTGTTATGCAGAAGAAAGAAAACCAGAATAACTCATGTGCCAACAGTAAAACCTTCTCAGCCCTGAAAACAAGGCAGCCTGTGCAAACAGCCATTTGAGAATGTCCCATTATCCTTAGCTGCTTGTGCATTATTTGTGGAATGCTATTTGAGTCAGAACAGAACTACACTAAAATGTAGTGATGAGGATCTTGTGACACAAGATTGTATTTACACATAGGCCATGGTCCTGCTCAATGTGCTAGTACAGGTGTGGCCTAGGAGATGAGAAAGAAGGAATTGAGTCAAATAAGAGAAGGATTCCCATCCACTGGATTCCCCCTGTGAAAAATAGGAAAACAAAAACTCTTGTTGGAAAGAAAACACTGGTTCTTGTTATAGAATCCAGTTAGCTAATTATCAGGAGCAGCTGTAGATCTTTGTCCATGGGGTGATCCTTCATAGCCAAACAATTTGGGTGTAATAATAGCAAAGATAAAATTTATGTCCATATGAGATCCATCAATGATTATACTTTTAAAGTTCATGTATCTGACCACATGTATATTAAGTGTAATATTTTGTTGCTTTGCTTATATTTCTTTGAGTTACTGTTTGTGACCAAAAAATAGGTGACTTGACTATCGCTTAAGCCAAAATCAATGGAGGAAACCTCTTACTGTCAAAAAATCACAGGCCTACTGGTGGCTAGGAATCTCT
This sequence comes from Aegotheles bennettii, assembly GCA_013398125.1. Lineage (NCBI taxonomy): Eukaryota > Metazoa > Chordata > Aves > Caprimulgiformes > Aegothelidae > Aegotheles > Aegotheles bennettii. Next base: position 129,869 of record VZRW01005211.1, read on the forward strand.
AGGTAGTATGTGCATGTACATTTTCCACACAACAATAAAGGCTTCCTAATTTTAGATTCCTGTTGAAATTACAAATTATTATCTGAAAAGCTGATGAGTGTTTTAATTCCTGTGAACAACAGCAGGATCTTTCTAAATCACCTGAACAGAAGTTAGGTGAAGTTAATTTCAACAGTTATTGCAGTATTTGACATCCTGTGAACCCAGGGAGCTACATCATATGATTGCAGAGGAATATACTTTTAAGCTTCTAGCAATCTCTTTTCTTTAGTCTAAAGCAGAGAATTTAGCATGACTGAAGATCCAAAAAATGAGCTTTTGACAAACTTATTTAATGTGGAATAGTTATAGAAAGTGCAGTCACTGTCTTCAGAGATGTTTGATAGTATTTGAGTTGTCTTTTTAAGAACACAAGAATATGGCAAATGTATCAATAATACCATACTACTGTGAATGCAAAAAGTGTGAAGATTTTGTGGCCATACCAATGTATAACATAGCTTAAATACTTATAATCCAGAAAAGGATTAAAAAAAATTCTGAATAACTAGCTTTAACAAAACTGAAAATTATGAAAGGTACTGTTTCCACAATATGAGCATTCTAATTATGAGCAAATCTTTTTTTTCTGTCAAGAACATTCTCTTCAGTCAAGCCATATGGTTTATGTATTTTTTTGTTTAAAAAACCCAACCACATCAGAAGTTGTTTTCCACTAAAATAATGGAAGAAGAATCATAAAGCTTATACAAACAATTTAAAAATGTGCCTTGTGCATTGCTTTTTACACAGCCTCTTACTTGAAAATGAAAGTGATGAACATAACAATCTCATGTGACTGGAAGGGGTTGGAGGTCTGTCTGTAGTTGTTTGGTTCTTCAAGTGTTTGGGGAGAAAAAAGAATCTGCACAGTCTTTGTAAATGGACAAAACTGCACCAGAGAAATATCCATCATCAACTAAGGTTCCAAAAAGGGAACAGTACAATAGCTTGAGTTTTTTCTCTCTGCTCAGGTCAAACTCAATGTTAATTGTGGTGAGGTCTTATTTTGAAAAAGAAAAAGTGGAAGTTTGTATTGCCACTGAAGTAATATGAAACAAAAACATCTGAGTTTAGATACAGGTAAGATGGGCAGAAAGGATGATAATAAAACTGAAAACTGGAACTAAAACTTTCATAAGAGAAATCAAAATAATACCTAAAACAGATGGAGACCATAAGAGGAATTAGGAAACCACATTCTAAACCAGAAGCTGGACACTTTGAAAATAAAAATGAAATGTAAGTAACTTTGGGAATTTTTCAGAATAAACTGAAATATAGTATTAACAAATAAAATCTTTGTTGAAACAGTAGCTCTTGTTATGAATAATTCAGGTAAATCTAGATGCCCAAATACACAACTTGCAGTCTGTAGGACTTGCAAGGATTGTTGAGGTGAAAACAGGTGACCACCAACCCAATTGTCACAAACTAGGTGGTCTTGAAGGAAATAGGTGGGACCTATGTCCAAACTAGAGCTTATTAAAGAGAAAAAAACATAATGCTTAAAGGAAATCAAAGACTTACAGTCTAAAGAGGTGTTCAACTGTCTTTCAGAAGAGCAGAAGACATGGATCACCAGACTTGTTAAACTTGTTATAATTTACTGAGGCTGAGAAGAAAGTCAGATTATTCCAGACAACGTAATGTAAATGCCTAGAACTGCATCCAGAAATACTTCCTAAGGAAGTTCTAGTAACTGTCTCTATGGTCCTGTTCTCAGTGTGCTGCAGAATTTAAGCCATGGAACAGCATAAATTATTCTGCTCTGACATCAGACCACATTGGCTTTATGGAGCTAGCCATCAATTTGACCCAACAGCATTAAGGGGGAAGGGGCGGAGAAAGAAGAAGAAACAGAAATTGAAGTGGTTTTGCTGATGTGTTTTTCAGGCACACACAGATGCTAGTGATAACTTCTGAGATAAGTTGGCAGCAGACTTGTTTTAAGCACTGAACTGGTGTTGGTGTATAAGATATTAATCAGGAACATGAGATTAAGAGGATGTAGAATTTACCACTGAACTTCATTCTTACTGCAAAGACCTTAAAGAAAAAACATCTGCTGGTCAGGAAGATAGGAGGTGGTTGCCATAAAGCTTAGAAATTCAGCTGTGAGTGTAATATGTACTAGTGATCATAATCTAGGTCATGACATTATGAATGATTAAAAATTGATAGCTTTCTTTCATCAGAGAAAGGAAAATAACAATACTGTAGTAATAAAAACATGCAATACAATTAGATACTGACATGCAGGGGAAAAAAAACTGGCTAGGAAAAGAAATGTTGTGGAATGGCCAAGGCACGCAATTTCAAATACCTATTGAGAGTCTTTCTCCAATGACAGAAAGCAAGAAAAGAATTTTAAAAGTCTGAGGAAGTCCCCAGTAGACAGACCCCGAAGATGTCCCACTAGGAAACTGGTAGTGAATGTTGGGCTATTTAGTGTGGAATGACTTCCGTGAAATTCATGGAAATTATTAAACTAGATATGCTAAAAGGCTAGGGAATAGAGAATCCAATACTCCATCACCTAAACTGGCAAAAATGGAGGCAGTGACTGGGGAAGGTATATTCATCCAAGAATAGAAAAGCTGGAATTTGAGCAAGAAGTCTTGATAGCCAAGTTAACACATGAGCTAACAATTTGCTTGGATTTGATTATTGCTAATGACTGCCTAATAAATGCCAGAATCTAGGTCTTAGAAACTAAGCTTGTGGAAACCCCCTTTTTAAAAACAGATAAGGTTTGCAGATGGTAAGCAATAGTTTTAAAAATTATATTCTCTTTCTAGAGGTCAAAACTCCAATAGTGTTTTACATTTTCTCCTCAGGCAAGGAAATACAAAAAATGGTTGAAACCTGCTTCAGGGTGATCTCAGCTGCTGCTGTTAAAGAAATAATTTTTTGCTCCACTTCAGATTTTTCTGATAAGCAACAAATAGTATAATGGAAAATCCATTGCAAAATGTGAAAAAACATATGTAATAGATGTTGATAAGGAAAGGATGGGAGGATGAACTCTCAGAGTTTCCTCTGAATGTCTTATAAATAGTATTGAATATACAAAACTGAAATTGCCCAAGAGATTTTGTAGTCAGAAATGAACTCTTAGAGGTAGAGGCACAAATTACACTGTACAGCATAAGAATAATAACAAAACTGAATTACACTGATAAGCATATATGTCACTAAGGAAAAAGATGGCATAACCAATCTTTCCTACCAATAAATCTTTGTGAAAGGTTTAGTAACCTTTTGAAACCTATTGTTTTAGATACCAAAGAAAGTGTAACTTTTCTTTTCCAGAGTGGAGATTAGATGCCAATGGAAATGGAGCCAAAAGAATTAGCAGAAAAAATCAGTAGTAGTTACAGTAGTATCACTGACTTCCATGTAAGCTGAAGACATCACCATGAAACTGAATCAAAGACAAAGATTGCCTCAAAGTTTCTCTGCAGAGTGTGCTGGTGCCAAGTAACTCCTGTAACCCAGCAGTGCTGTCACTCACTTTTGCAGAGAATACTCCATGTGCTCCCAGCCAATAACTTGTGAGAGCATTAGCAGTACCACACTAGAACTAAATTAACTGAAACTAAAAGAAGCCACAGAGACTTATTATTACAGTTATTATATTATATTACTGTTATTATATTATATTATATTACCACTCCTATGAAGAGAGGCTGAGAGAGCTGAGGTTCAGCCTGGAGAAGAGAAGGTTCCAGGGACACCTTCCAGTACAGGCTTCCAGTACACGAAGGGACCAACAGGAAAGCTGGAGAGGGATGTTTTGCAAGGCTATGTGATGATAGAACAAGGGGTAACAGTTTCAAACTAAAAGAGGGTAGATTTAGATTTGATATTAGGAAGAAATTCTTTCCTGTGAGGGTGGTGAGACACTGGCACAGGTTGTGCAGTGAGCCGGTGGCTGGCCCCTCCCTGGAAGTGTTCAAGGCCAGGTTGGGTAGGACTTTGAGCAACCTGGTCTAGTGGGAGGTGTCCCTGCCCATGGCAGGGTGGTGGTAACTAGATGATCTTTAAGGTCTCTTCCAACTCAAATCATTCTATGATTCTATGATTATGTTATTGTTTATTTCAGTTAGACTTGGAGCCCTAGTGAGATACAAACACAACAAGAATGTCTTAGCAAATCTGTAAAGCTGTGTCTGAACTGTGGGCTGAGAGAACACATAAGTTCAACCATTCCAAGTAAGACCAAGTACCATTGTGTCCCCCACCACACTACCTGGTTTCCACTGAAAGAAACACTAGGTAGGTGTGTTCAGGAAGGAGAGAGGGTGTGAACCAAAAGATACCATACACCTTGTCAAAACAATGAGGGAATTAAGTTAATGGTGTCCTCGCCTTGAAGCTCAGACACTGTCATGTGTTCCAGTAATCCACAGAGCACCCACCAATCCCTGTAAACCAACATTCGATGATATAAAATAACCACAGAAGGGGCCCTAAGGTAGTTACTTTGATGAAACAGTTCACAGATGCAGAGAGAAGCCCAAATCCAATCTTTTCTCATCACTTACTTATGGGGTAGCTATCAGTAAAAGTCCAAAACAGATCCTTTTTATTTGGTAGAAGTAAATGATCTCTTAGAAGACTATGGCATTCCTAAAGGCAAGTAAAATTAATTCAGACTAATTGAACTAGACAAAGCCAATGTAATCTAATCCTGAACAACCTCAGACCTGTGCATTTGAGGAAAACATTTGACTAAGTGAAGGGATATGTATTTCAAAAGGCCACATGGGAAAACTTTAAAAAGAAGGGCTGTATTTATTAAATGGTCTAAGAAAAAGCACAGGAAAGAAAAACTGAGTAAATCTCAATAATTCATATGGTATGCATAAATTAAAACCGCCCATATGTAGAGATCGAGTTAACTTGTATATACAAATGAAAATTTCCTCATAAGTAGAACTGGTAGAATCTTCAACTTTTGACTCCCCAAAAATAAATTGATAATTTATATTTTATAGAGCAAAGTTGCTTTCAAGTTTCCCGATAAATTAAAAATGTATTAATTAAAAAAATAGTTCAAATTTTGAAAATTAATTCAAAATTATTTATTTTTTGTTGTAATATTCTTTTTACTTCACATATATTATCCAACAGATTACATCCTCTGCCTATCCATAGAAACAGAAGTCTGACCTGAACGTTTAGTTTTTACCCCTATAATTTTTTATTTTCAAGTAATATAAAAATATTGAAAAGAAAGCATCCATAAAACCCAAAATTACATTTTGGTTCAGTAACCTGCTATTACATCTGTTTCTGAAATAGCAAGTTCTTTTTCCCATAGACATTTTTACTCAATAGGACTTGCTTTTATTTTTAAACATTTTAAATGCTCTCTGCATTTAATGCTTTTTGAAAACTATTGGAACAAAGGTTTTCCTCTTCCAGGCTGATAACACAGTTCTGCAAACTTCACAGGGTATGTCATTGAAATCCAAGCCAGTCCTCAGGGACTCAGAGAAAGGAGCTCCATCAGAAAGTTTGATCAGGCAGAGAATGAAAAAACGCAGAAGTTATTTAGATTGGAGTAAAATTTTTTTGAGTTGGCAAAGGGAAAATAGCCTGCTGAAGTCATGTCATCTGTAATTTGGTACATTATTTATTTTCTTTTAATCCTATTAGAATTATCAACATTTCCAGTACATTGGCTTGATTGGCAGAGGTGTTGTATGACTTGGGATAAACCCCAGTAAAACTTTTCATTTTAATCTGAGATGCTCCAAGTTCTGAAGGAGTTCCCCTCAGCTGAAAACATCCATGAATTAGCAATATCATCAGATGCCTATTACCCCTTAACATCACAGCAAGTCAAAACTTCAGACAGACGGACAGCAGTACTCTTCAGTGCATATGCCTGTATCTGACCTCATTTTAATCTCATTAACTGATCTGAAAGAAACCCAAAGTCCAGGGAAAAAATACTCAACTAATTGAGCAAAATTAATATAAAGATATTAAAAAATAACAGACATGACAAAAGGTAGCTCATAAAAGACTGCAGGACCACACCACATCAGTATAAGCGGAGTTATCTATTTAAGACAATAGCAAGTACTATTTGAAATCTAACACTTCTATGAATTGTACAGCTATTCCATATTTCTGACCTTACCATTTTGTATTCTTTCCAGCTTTTTTGGAAATCCAGACTCCCATCTTCTCGGTGCTGTATAACTGTCCATCCTCCTCCAGCAATTTCCATATTGCAAAAAACCTATGTAATAATAAAGCAAACAAACAAACAAAAACCAATAAAACAAACTTGCATTGGAATCCTGTCAGGGGGAAAAATATATTTGTGAATAACGGAACTAAGGAGGCTTGTTTTCCTATGGTTTCAAGCCCTATGCCCTCAATGGTATCCTCAATCACTTGATTACAACTGGAGCTCTCCTTATGTTTAGTGTAATTGTCCCAGTAGTATCTTCTGTTCTTTCAGCGCATTACCCAAGAACATCTGCCATCATCCACCTCTGTATTCTCAGCTTTCCTTTACACATTCCCTCCATGTTCTTCTATTTTCTTTTCAATGTTCCTGAGATCTTAACAAATGAATATTTTTTTCAGTGATAATAGTGTTTTCTATATCTTTCAGCAGAGTGTCATTCAGTATAAGAAAGAATCTTAAGGAATTCTTACAGAAAATACCCACTCAAATAGTCCAAAATGTAACACACATGAGATTATTCTGATTTGCTTTGTATTTTAACTACCTACAGTGTGCCAGGCAGTGTCCTAAAACAGAAACAGTTGATCTCAGCCTAAGTTGCTTTACAGCTGACACAGGACATTGATAGGAACAGTCTCAAGAATTGAGTTTTGTGAGACAAACTCAGAAGTTAAGACTCATACTAATAAAATTCTAACTTACATACTGAGATTCTGTATACTAAGGTTAATTTAACAATTTGACAATTTTGTTGAAGCTTGGTGTTAGATTATTGCATCAATTGAAATCTGTTAGTAATCTTAAATAATCCATATAATAATCACAATGAAGATTTAATTTTCATTCTATTTTAACTCTTCTTACATTATCTTTTAAAAAATATAGAAGATAAGTTATGGAAAAATGCAAATATTGCTTATCCATTTGCTTTTATTGGTATGTGGAGAGTGATAATATTAATTTTTGTTCCTATTTTTGTATGACACGATTTTAAGACCCAACTCAGTGCTACTCACTCAAGCAGTTTTTCCTGACTTTTGTTCCTTGTGTACTCATGCATGTCGTATTGGCTCGGGAATTATCCTATATTTCATTTGTCTGTGCTCTTGAATAGTTATATCCCTCTTTTTAAGTAAGATGTCAATACATAAAAGTGTTGAAGAGGTGTCACCCCTCATCTGAGCTTCTAGCATTTACATCGAGAGTCAATCCTTTCAGCACTGATTGGTAATTTAAAGCTTTAAGTTGTTTTGCTAAATTGAAGGTTACTATCCAATTCAGTTAAATAAAAATTTGTCCCTCAGTTGATGAGAGAACCATATTCCACCCTCAGGCAAATCAATTCCAAATCTTTCCTACTCATAAGCATTGTCATAGTAATCCTGTGCAAGTGCTTTTGTTTTAATTTGCTGCAGGCATGTTGAGTCAAGTCCCTGTGTAGGTACAGGAAGGAAATAGAATACCGAACAGTGCAAACATGTGAACTTGATTTAGCATAACCACAAGAAAACCCACAATTTGCTAGACAAACATTTTGGCCCTATTCCTCCTTCAGGGAAGACTCTGTGAGTCAAAACATTTATCTACAGGATTTAATTTCTTTAGTCTGATTTATAGCGAGAATTTCTAAATGATGGATTCACTTTCCTTTTAAGTAATTTCAAGCTCCTATGAATCCACTGCCAATTTTTAAGGCATTAAATCCTCAACTGTATTACGACTACTCATTTTAAAGACATGCACAAAAAATGGTGGGGTTTTCATACTAAAATACAATAAAATACCTGTAAAAAGACTTTGATGTTTTCTGAATAATATAACAAATTAAAAGAGAAAACTGCACAGTGGAAGAAAGATTTACAGCAGCACTTTATTCACTAGCTGTCATTGTGTGGTCTGGCACTTTCCACAGTGGTAGACACAAACACCTGCCGTATCAACTGGAGTGCCAAGCTGATTATAAATGTTCATTGTGCATAGCTCTAGCCAACAAATGTCCTGAACTGGATTCTGTCCCAGATGAGGTCAAGGCACTCATCCCTTAAACACCTTTTAACATGTTCTAATATTTAACCCTCTGTGAGAAAAGAAAAATATGAGGAAAAGTGACTTTGAATCTGTATGCATCTTCAGATTCTGAGTTTACTGTCAATAAAATAACCTGATGTAGATGAAAAGAGCATCCAAAGCATTGCACTCGTGTCCTTCCTTAAATGCATGGGTAAAAACACTCAAGCTACTAAAAGGCATATATATGAGATTACTTATACATATTTTAGCTTAGCCAATTAATTAAGTTAACACATATCCTTGTCTATTCCTATCTCAAAAAAAATAAATTATGTATATAATATATAAAAGGCTCCCTTTAAACAGAAATTAATCATAGAATTATAAAATGGTTTGACTTGGAAGGGACCTTAAAGATCATCTAGTTCCAACCCTCCTTGCCATGGGCAGGGACACCTTCCACTAGACCAGGTTTCTCAAAGCCCCATCCAACCTGGCCTTGAACACTGACAGGCAGGAGGCAGCCACAACTTCTCCAGGCAACCTATGCCAGTGTCTCACCACCCTCACAGGAGAGAATTTCCTCCTAATATCCAATCTAAATCTACCTTCTTTTAGTTTGAAACCAATCTCCTTTCTTGTATCCGTACATGTACTTGTAAAAAGTCCCTCTTCAGCTTTCCTGTAGCCCCTTCAGTTACTGGAAGGCTGCTCTAAAGTCTCCCCAGTTCCTTTTCTTCTCCAGGCTGAACAACCCCAACTCTCTCAGCCTGTCTTCACAGGAGAGGTGCTTCAGCCCTCTGATCATCTTTGTAGCCCTCCTCTGGACTCGCTCTAACAGCTCCATGTCCTTCTTATCTTGGGGACTCCAGAACTGGACACAATACTCCAGGTGGGGTCTCATGAGAGCACAGTAGAAGGGGAGAATCACCTCCCTCAACCTGCTGGTCACATTCCTTTTGATGGAGTCCAGGATATAATTGGCTTTCTGGGCTGAATCGCTAATTTTTGATGGAGGATTGAAAGACTAATGAACTAAACTAATGAATTGTTGAAGCTAAGAACATTAAAGAAAAATTGCAATCTAAATTTGAAAGCATTTAAAGATGAGGTATATAAATGGTACGGAGGTGTAACTGTGAAGGATAATTTTCTATGAATATATGAAGGTAAAATCAGCAAAACACTAGAACTGGCAGTAACAATTGTATATATGACAAAGGGATATTTTCTATTAGAGGTTAGGATTCTAGTAAGTATCCCTTAGGAAATATAAACTAAAATGAAGATATATTTTTGTGACCTGAAGGTAACAAAATATTAGGTTTCTTAAGACATGACAGAGTTATGCATTTCATTGTGGTAATCCAGATAACTAAGCTGGTTTTAAACAAGTGGGTATGCCTCCAAGGCGTACCTATCAGCAATCTAACCATGTCAGCATGGTGCTACCGCTTGGCTAATTAGTCCTGGCACAGTGCTGCATTGGTGTGATTTTGAAGCTATCTCAGCTGGAGTTATTTCAGCTATCTCTGCACAACACTACCTTGCAGACTGTTAATATGACCTTTATGTCTGAAAAAGCATCTTTTAGAGCAAAGACACTCCTCACATGCCTGGGATCAGCTCTTGCTGTGTTATCATTAGGGCAAGACAGAAACAGGTGGTAGCAGAAATGCCCTCAACACACTCTTTCTCGCCTCTCTGCATCACTACACTAATTTTCTTGCTAAAATAGGAAGCGTCCAGGAAAAAATAATGCAATTATGTCAGCTGAGTTGTGCTGCCTGTATTGATTGATTGCAGTGTTTGCAAACAGGGATATAGTGGAAACACAGGGTGGCTTCCATACTGTCACTGTCCTTGTATTACCAGTGAAGTGGATTTAAGGTCAGCATATCAGAAGCATCAGTGCCACTGTGCTTTCAGGTAATCACTGTTTTTCATTGCAACCCAGCTTCTGGGAATGGTTTATGAACTTTAATAAGGATCAGAAAAAACACTGACAATTTCTACATGCAATTTTGACTTGGATATTTTATCTCTGTTTTGAGTTGAACAGATTCTACAGAGTTGCTTTTATTGTTCTTGTCCTATTCAGTAATGAATAAAGGAGTCTATGTATTTATGTTACATCAAATATTTTTCCATTCACATTCACCACAGTTATATCAATCTTTGTCCATGGCACTCTCCCACCTCAAGTCTACTTATGGTTTAATGAACTCTCATTCCTTAGTAAACTATAACATCTTGACATCTACAGGCTTCCAAAGGCCTCTAATAAAACCAAATTCAGGTTAGAAATAAGTTTTACATATCTTGATGTCATCATAAAGTGACTATAGACAATAACATTAGTAATATTTGTTATTGCCCTTTTCTGTTTGCAGGGTCAACATTTTACTGCAGTAAGAATAAATTCTCCAGACAGGTATGGTTCCTTTCCTCCTGCTTGGCCCACTTTCTGGACACCACTGTATTTTCCCCTCCCAGATAATCAGCTTTTAGCCTTGTTGGGGGCTGCTCCCAATAGTGCCCTGTCAGAGGGATGGACAGCATCCCTCCACATATAAATTAGGCTTAGGTTACTCCCTCATGTTGCTAGCTTTAACTGACTTAGGCACATTAGCATGAAAAGCCTTCCAAAATCTCAGTTTCCTTTACAGACTAATGTTCCATTTTCATCAAAAAAGCTTCCCAAAGATATTTTTTTCAAAAGAAGAGGTTTATAAATACTTCATCGTTTCAAACAGTGTTAATATTCAGCATGTTGTGTTCTTTACAGCCAAAAAAACTCTTCCCTGCTCCCTACAAGAGACACAGGAATTTTGTAAATATTTATCTTCAAAAACACTCATTCTGCTATTTCTTTCCCTGTGCTACCACATAATTCCCCAATCAGCTTCCTCTTTTTAGCACTTTGCTACGTCTCTTCTAAACTTTTTCTCAGATTTATTTGAAGCCACAGTCTGATTCAACTGAGCTTGCCAAGTGAGAGGAAGTGAGTCAACTATTGAATGTATATTGGAACTTAGAAATGATTCTCTGTCAGCAAGAAAGAAGAATGGTGGAATAATAGAGTTTATAATTTTCTTCATTCTATTGTATTTTTTCAAGAGTGAATATAGCCCAGGTTATTTATACCAGTACAACATTCTGCAGTATGAGAACTTCAATCAAGGCTCCAAATGCTCCTTTAATGCCAGAGCAACACTGTGTTAAAAAATAAGAAAATAAACAAAATATTTACTTTACCTTTTTAGGATCTGACACATTGTTGATATAAATAGTGTAGACTCCACTTTTGTTAAAACCAGATTGGTATACATCTGCACAGTCTCTGAAAGGCTTTTCTTCTTCCTTTTTTGCATTCTTTAGTAGAACTGCAAAACAAAACAAAAAATTATAATACAAATTACAACAGCAATATTAAGCATTTCTGTATCAAGGAAATTCACTTTTGTACATTGTATTCCTTTTAAACATACACAGTAACACCTGTGCTATGGCCTTTACACAGTGCATTTGCTAAATTCTGTTAAAGAACTAGTATGAAATTTTCAGACAGGTGGCGGAGTAGGCACCAGCCGAAGTAAGTAGTGATGCAAATAGCTAAACGCAGCATCCTGCCTACCAAGAGGTGAACAGAACACATTCCTTCTGAGTGCAAAGGTCTGTGCAGCTGCAGGCGTTGCCCCTGACTCAAGCTGTATCTGGGAAGTTGCCAAAGAATGCCCCAGAGATGGCACATGGAGGTGGATAAGCTTGTTTAGTGCTGTGATCTGAGACAGATGCTCAACTAAGACAGCAATGCAGAAGCCCGGAAAGAAAGAGAATGTGCCCTTCCTCCATGAGGTACTGCTGCCTTTTGAGCAGCCTAGGGCTTGGGACAAGGGCATTGTTGGCTTAAGTTTATTTTTTTGGCAGAGAATTATTTCATTATTTTCATGTGTACATACATAAAACTTGGTAGATACAATTATTGGAAAAAAAAAAGAAAAAAATCACCGCTACTAAAGTCAGTTGTTTAGAGTCATGATTTATTGATTTTATTACTTTTTTTGTCTCTGAGCAGGAAAAAATGTTAAAACACCAGTGAAGATCTTGATCCTGTATATATGAGTCTGGGCTGAGAAATCAGGAGGATGAGATGTTTGAGAATCCCAATCTTGAACAACCAGAAGATTCCCTGTAGAAGTAACATCTGAGAGTGTTCCCTCACTTTCACAAGCAGAAGTAGCATGACCACACACAATACTGAAGGATATGACTTCATTCCAACAACACATACTTTAAGTACATCAGTATTCCCATGGAAATCCATCAGTCTACTCAGATTCTTAAAGTTAAACATGTCCTTAGGTGCTGTGCAGGGTCTGGGCCAGCACTTCATTAATCCCTACAATAAGGAAAAAATATTTAAGTCCTCCAGACAAACTCATCATCTAGTGACAGACACATCTTTTTCATTTTTGGCTTGAAATGTGTTATAGGTACAAAAGTGATGGAAAAACTTGTTCTTGGCACTATCTCTAGGCATATCAAGGATGAGGGGGTCATTAAGAGCAGTCAACATGGTTTTACCAAGGGTAAGTCATGTTTGACCAACCTTATAGCCTTCTATGAGGAAAGAACTAGGTGGATAGATGATGGTAGAGCTGTAGATGTGGTTTATCTCCATTTCAGTAAAGCATTTGACATTGTCTCCCACAGCATCCTCATAGATAAGCTGATAAAGTGTGGGCTTGGTGATCAGGTAGTGAGGTGGATCAAGAACTGGTTAAAGGGAAGAAGTCAGAGAGTTGTAGTCAATGGGACAGAATCTAGTTGGAGGTCTGTGACTAGTGGAGTCCCTCAGGGGTCGGTACTGGGGCCAGTGTTGTTCAATATCTTCATCAACGACCTGGATGAGGGTACAGAATGTATCCTCAGCAAGTTTGCTGATGACACTAAGCTGGGAGGAGTGG
>VZRW01005211.1:143413-275128 GCA_013398125.1 Aegotheles bennettii
GATGATTAAGGGAGTGGAACATCTCCCTTATGAGGAGAGGCTGAGGGAGCTGGGTCTCTTTAGCTTGGAGAAAAGGAGACCAAGGGGTGACCTCATCCATGTTTACAAATATGTAAAGGGTGAGGGTCAGGATGATGGAGCAAAGCTTTTTACAGTAATGACCAATGATAGGACAAGGGGCAATGTTTGCAAACTGGAGCATAGGAGGTTCCATGTGAATATCAGGAAAAACTTTTTCACTGTGAGAGTGACAGAGCACTGGAACAGGCTGCCCAGAGAGGTTGTGGACTCTCCTTCCCTGGAGACATTCAAAACCCGCCTGGATGCGTTCCTGTGTGATGTACTCTAGGTGACCCTGCTCTGGCAAGGGGGTTGGACTAGATGATCTTTCGAGGTCCCTTCCAACCCCTAGGATTCTGTGATTCTGTGAAAAGGAACTACACCTTATTCATTGTCAATGAAGTGCTGCCAAACGACAATGTTGTGTAAAAAAACAATGGCCTTGCACAGCATATGGGACTATCAAGGCCATAAAATGATATGCAATAATGTCAAGGTTTTGTAGCTTGACACACTATCTCTCTTTGAACACTTCAAAGCAATATTTTGGGATGGCAAATTCATGCAACATCAATTGGCATTAGTACCATTTCACAGATGGAGAAATTGAGGAAGAGAAAGGTTAAATATTTCACCTCAGTGATTTTGTGAAAAGGTGAAAATAGAAAAATGGTGAGAAATCCAACCGTGAACTGTAAGACTATCCTGCTCTTAGGTAGGCATTTCACATATGTCATATCCTTTTTATGTGTTTTATTCTATTCTTTTGAAATTTGATTTTAACAAACAAAACCCCCCTACTTCTCCCTTTCTATGTACTTGTTGCATATTTATTATTTTATTCAAAAACATCAATAAAAATAAAACCTGGTTCATATACCTGCATATGAACTTCAATTGGAAAATCAATGTCTTTGAAATTTGGCCATATTTGGAAAAGGTAGTGCTGGCAACGCAGTAGATGACACATACCCTTTCCTGTGAGATGGCAGGGAATGAGATCCTCAGCAAGGTATGCATCAACAGTGCACTCTCAATGGTGTAATTTTTTAGGTAAGACATAGAACTGATGCCTTCACAACTTGTGTCAATTAAAGATTTCATGGTACTTTCCTGTAAGCAGATGGTATTAGTATCATTGGTCAAAGTACAACTTGAATAATTACTTGGGGCTGGAGCCAAAGCCTAGAGGAGTTAAAGCAAAGCCTCCCATTGATTTTGGGGGCTTTAGATTTGATCCATTCTTCCTGGCCTGAATTTCTCCAATAATTTTGTTTCAACTGCAGACATCGGTCTCTCTTGTCTAAAAAAGGTATTTAGTTGTGCAGAAGTAGAGCGTTCATTTCCTTGAGTCTTAAAGTACTTATATTTTAATATCTATGTAGATATATGTAGAGAGATTATCTTACCTCTATTTAACCATTATACACACATTGAAAACCACTTGGAAATAACTACTTAAGAGCCAATCAGGGAAATTTGAATTTAGTTCCTTTTTAACTGAAAGTTAGACAAAAAAATAGTGAGTATATCCCAAAGTTCATATTATCTAAATTTTAAACAAAGTGAGATTTTAATTTCAGAGTAAGTAGAATTAGATTTGAAAATAATTTTCGAAGGAAACCAATCTGTAGGAAACATATTTAGAAATAATTTTTTTCCTCATTCATAAAGGCTAGAAAAAAAACACAATAAAACTACTGTTGATGTGAGAGATCAAGGACAGATAGATGCCATGGATATGTCAGGTTCCTTCCATCCTTTCTCTCAGTATCAGACAGCTGAAATATCCATGTGTTAATTTCTGATAGACTAAGAAACTGAATAGTCGCCTTTTGTAGAAGTGGGTTTTATTCAGTGAACCACTGTATCCAGTAGATGGCTTTCCTTGGGTGCCTCTCATCCCTTTCTCAGGAGCTGGTGCACCCACTGGAAGGAAAGTTAACTTCTTGTGGGGGAGTAGATTGCAGCACAGTATATTAAGCACGACCAGCACAAAGTTCAGTTTTTCTTAATACATCAGACTGTAATTTGCAAGAACAGCCCAAAGTTATCAGAAAATTAATACTCAGGAATGTTACTAATAATGTATTTTTAAGGTAAAATATGTTTTTTCTATGGTTTGCTGTTGTTTTTCTAACTTAATATTCCATAAAATTTCCAAACCTCTTCTACCTACTGTAGCTCCAGACTGTTTTTTCTATAACATTACATAGACCTTGAATCCTTTATACATCAAGTGAAGTTCCTGAATGATGTATTGGCTTACATGGTAGATGTGTGAATAATTTTTTTAAAACATAACAAGACTCAAATAAAATAGTTCTAAAACAAAATATGTAGCCATTACATCTCTTTGTTGAGCTTCAAGTTCTTAATTGACTTTACACAGGTTTCTAAAGTTAGCTTAGCTATTTTCAAGTAGAATGTTTATGCCAAATTTTTATGTATCTGAAGAAAAAGTTTATGTCAAGCAAAATAATATTATAATTTTTTGAGCTTGAGTGCTTAGCCAAAATTTGGAGCCCTGGAGGGTTTTTTTGATTGCTTTTTCTGGATGAATAAACTGGTGATGAAGTCATGCTCCTTTCAAACAAGGATGTCTTTGTGGAAAATCCTACTTCCCTGAACAGAAGAATTAACAAGAGAAATAATTTTCTTTTTTTCATTGCACTTCTGAAAGTATTTTCGTTAATTTTTAGCCCAGTAACTTTCTCCTTGGGCTGTGTTACCTGTGTTTCCCAACTTGCGGAATTATTTCTTTCAGTTATCAGTCTTTTAGCTGTTTCTTTTCCTCAATGCCCTGGATGATGATTTAAGTCCAAGCAATACAGCAGGTACCACCCATAATTGCCCAGAGCTCTATCAGATTGCTGCTGCCATGGAGGAACAGGAACCCAAATCAATTAAATTTCTGCTAATCCAGAGGCTGTGAACAGCCAGGGTTATTAGGCTGTTCTGCTGCTTCTAGTAACAGGGTATTAACCTTCAGTAGAAAGACAGGTTCTGCACCAGGTTTGAAGCCCCTTCAGTAGGGCCTTTTCGCAAAACAATAGCCAGGGAAATCCCATAACTGATTGTTAGCTGTGTGTGCCTCAATGTATGGTGAGACAGGCTGCTATCGGTCATGAAAATAAGTCAATAACAAATGAGTTTACTAGTTCCTAACACCTATTACAAATGAAGGATGCCTGCTTTTCTGCCTGGGTTTAAAGAAATACAAACTCACTACTAAGAATAATTAGCTTCTGAAATATTTAGCAATCTAAAGTTCTCCTCTAGGTAAATGAAATTTAAAACATGCAAATATATATATTTTTTGTAGCTGTATGAAAATAATCTAATCTCATCTCCACTAGGAAAAAAATTAAAAATTAATATACATTATTTTTAATTGAGATTTCTGATTGTATTTGAGAAAACAAAGTGGTTATCTCATTGTTTTTCAAGTCTCTGTTGGATATTTGGTGAACAAGTAGTGCAGTTTTTCTGTAAGCAATAAAGAATGTTAACCTGTAGTTCATTATGTTGACTTAATAAAATCACATTCATATTTACTGAATTATTTAAGATCTGAACTGCCATATTTGTGAAATCATTTGAGACTGAGTTAATCATTAGCATTTTATGTCCTTTAGTGATACTGCCAGCAAATGGAAGGCAGCTGTTGGGAATTTTTTGCATGATAGTGACTTATTTGGACAGATATGCAGAGATTTCTGTAGTGTCTTAGTGAATTATTATATTTTCATTCTTTAAATGTTTTATTTCCATGAATATAATTTTCTTATAGGACTTAATAATCACTATACATACCAAAATATACTTAAAAAAAATTCTTCATACTTTTGAAGCCAGGAAGGAAAAGTCTTTCTCCATATCTTATTGGCAAACAGAATTGACCTAAATTTTATCTGCTCTATCAAAAGCATCTGAGATGAAAATTTCTGTCCCCAGATGAGCAGTTTCTAAAAAATCAAAAAGGAAAAGGTTGTAAATTGATGGCTTTTACCTACAGCTGTAGCATTCCAGGACAGGGTCATTCAAGGACTAACAAATGGCAGTTTCTGTCTAGATCCAGACTGTAAATAAATTTTGCCTTGATCTTGTCATGCTTCCAGACACATAGTGGGGAATCCTATATTTTTATGTGTTTCTGAACTCTTTACCAGCCATCTGGGTGCAGCTGCTGTGCACCACTACAGTTCCAGTTATGATGGCAAATAACGCATGGCTCTAAAAGAATGAAATCAAGAACGGTTTGCTAATGTTATCAAAAAGTTGTCAGTCAAATATCCCCAATCAGGAGGCCTGGAACATGGCCCATACATGTATGTATGTTCCCAGACTTAGCATCAGGAACCACAAACAGATCTGACAGAGAAACAGTGAAGATTATTATTGTTTTGAGGAGGAAAAATATGCAGAGAGTTACAGCCACTCAGTTTTTGTTGAATTACAGCCAGAGGTATAGTCTTGTTTCAGTGGCCTAGTCTTACATATACCAACCTCCACTTGAGAACAAACATTAAACTGCAACCTAATAGCTGGCTGTGATGTGCAACTATTCCCTGCAACAAGGCAACCCTGTGACAACACAGTTATGTTGCAAATGTTACACAAACCACAGGGAATTCACAAACCTGGAGGCCGACTCAAGTCAGATACGGTCTCCAGATAACTGCAGTGTGGTCTAGAAACTAAAATGACAGCCATGTAAGAGCATGTTTGAGACCCTGAAAAAGGATCTGAAAAGTGCATTTTGTGGATTCTAGTATTTTCAGGTACTTAATACGTACTATGTGTTTTTCATCTCCAAAAATATTTCTGGATTATTAAAGCTACCACAGTCACCCAATATAGTCAATGTGAAAAAGAATTAGAAAATTAGAAAATCCATGGAGGGGTATGATATTTTAAAAATATTGTGGTTACTTATTATTGATAAAATATGAGGAACATTTTATGCATCTAGATAGTGAAATAGAAGTTTTAATGTGAATTTATATGCATTTAGTACCCAATACTAAATTATTATTTAGACAAACACCACTGATTCAAAACTTTCTGCAACAAAAACTGTATTTCCTCCTGTATTAGTACTGTGTTTTATTTTCATCTCCACAAAGTCTGAATATCCTTTTAGAAAAAAAAAGGGGGGGATATTAATATGAAAGTTGCTTCTTGCTGTCTTGGAGTCCAGCAGTGTTTTCATTTGTTTGTTAGGAAGGTGAGAGAAAGTTTAGGTATGGGATTTTTTTCTTTCCATATATTTTCCTTCCAGCAAAGTATACATTCACCAAAACGCTTTTCAAAATAAAATTTCTTTAAAGAAATAAAATTGCTCAGAATCTGACAAAAGAGTTGGCCAAAGGCAAAATGGAAAAAAAGTTCATTTTGACATACTGTAGTAGAATATTTTTGTTCTAGGAACTATTGCTTCATAATCAAGTTTATAAATTTGTAGATTCTAGTTTATAAAACTTTTTTTGTCAAGGTTCCCATTAATCCCAAATGAAGTTATGAGAGTGGCTATACCATGTTGCATTGCTGCTTCAGCCTCTCCAATGTCCCATCTGCAGCATCAGAGGCCCTAGATGTCAAAGGGCTTCTTCACCAGATTTGGTCTTTAAAACCTCACTGCTCTTCTGTTTTATTAATTGCTTGCACTCTCATAATTACTTATTTTCTCCTAATTTTCTATTTCCTTTAGGCTTTTCCTTCCCCAGGAGGACCTTAAGGTTTTGCAAGTGCTGGGCTAACACCTGGCTCAAAAAAGAGTCTTCAGTAGGAACAGATGTCCAAAATAGATGACTGGAGAACAGCAGAACAGGCAAGCGTATCCAGGAATTTACAACATAGTCACTTCTCCTGCCAGATATAATATCTGTATATTTAATAGGCTTTGAAAGAATTTTCTTTCATTAATTTCTCCAGTTGTTTTTTTGAAGCCACATGAATTTTAATCATTCACAGTGTTCTATACCAAGGAACCTCATACATGTACTATGTGAAGGACAACCTCCTGTTGTCGGCTTTTAACCAGTATATTTCAGCTGGTGACTCTTCATTCTTAGGTGAAAGTGTCAGCAATTCTGCATACATGCTCTACAAGCCACCTACGACTCTATGACTTCTACTACATTCTCCTATTATCTTTTACACTGCATGAAGTGTCTCTGATATGCTTAATGAATGCTATTTCACATCTTTGATCATCCACCTTTGTATTTTTTTCAATTATTTATTTATATATGTTTTTTGAGACATAGGGTCCAATATTTTATACAGTATTTAAACACATCATTAATTATACTGTGGTACATTTTTTTCTGATTTCCTTTCTGTTCCTTTGCAATAATTTATAAAATACTGTTTTTGTTTTGATCACTAATAGGCAAGTAGCACCTCCTATGCCTCTCATTTAAGATTTCCTTGAGAGTTTACCTTTAACTTACCCAGGTATTTTAGAAGGTGGGAGAAAACAGAACACTAGAATTCCTTCCTCAGGCACACTTACCTGCTGAATGATTAGAATGGAAAATGGTGGCCTTCATTTAAGTTTTCAGAGTTTACGGCAGTATAACTAAATATATATACATATATGCACACATATATTTTTAATGTTTAAAGGAACACTTAACCATAACCCAAAATGCAATGCAATTAAATGGCAGGGTGTTGCTTAAAGGAGCAGTGCTACTCTTCCCATTTCTGTCAGTTGTAGGCTGTCTCCATAGCCACAGAATGAATTAACTGATAGGAGATCTGACAGAAAGTGTTTTGGTTTGGGGAAGGGGGGCTGGATAATGACAGTCAGGGTTGAATTTTTGTTTGCTTGGTTGTTTTGGTGATGGTGATGGTTTGTTTCTTTGTTATACAGGTTTATAATTCCACTGGAGCGGTTCAGTGATCTGATTCTAGTGACCCTACAATCACTAGACTGGATAGAGAAGTGGAAAGATTTTGTTTACAAGGAGCAATGACTAAAGCAAAGATAGCCCCTTTGCCATCAACCCCTAGCCTTTTATGGCTTCATGCTTACCACTTATTGCATGTGGGAGGCCTGAATGGATGTACAAACCTCTAAGTACAATGCAGGATAACTACCATGCCATGCTGAAATGCACTTAGTAAGGTTATGATGACAACACTAGCCTTGGAATTATTCCAGTCTCATACTCATTAGGAACACTAAGGTTCATTACATACAAGAATTTCAGATCCATATTTTTCACATGTGGAGGAAAGAGAAAAGGTCTAGCCAATTAGATGTCTCACATTAACATTTACAGAAATGTTTTAGCAGCTAACAGAATATTACTTTTCCCGCCCACACATCCTCTAAGAGTCTGAAGTAAGAAAGGCAAACAATTGCATAGCAAGAGCTCTCAAGCTATCCAACTACTTATTAAATAAATAATTTGAAGCAGAATTCGCCTCCTGTAGGGCTGCAGGAATTGACTCAGTCTTGGAAAACTATGTTAATGTAGTGAGCTTTAACTGTCTCTAGGGCATAATTATTTTCTACCTAATAAATTATCAACAGTTATCAAGTTTTTTTCCCAGTAAATCCAGCCTTAGTGACTGGTAACAACAATAATACTTTGATTCACTGTGCATTTGAAAGACATCATTTAGGAACACCATAAAGTGGTCCTCATTAGTGAACTGAAATAGAACGCCTTATGGCCCATTTACAAAGAGATAAAGACACTGCATTATCCAGTTCCTTAATACACAGTAATTTTGTGGGTAACCAGCCACTCACTGAGAGATGAGAACTAAAGAAGTTTTTCATGAACTACTACAAGAGAGATTAAGCCACTGGCTTTGTTTAATATTTCTAGTGTCCATATTTCTTTAATTGATTTATATTTTTCCACACAGGCACCCTAATGTGCATTTAGTGTTTCCAGCTGAATAATGGTATGCATACAAGGAAATATTTCACTAACAAGCCATTTGGATGACACTGGCTGTGTTGTTAGTTGGTTTTTATATGCTGATATCCCTTGTAATACCTTTGGTGTGAGTGAACAATACCATTTTCACAAAACAGATTGAAGAGGGATTTGGTACTGACATATAATCTATGAACAAGAGTGGGTAATTGATTTCAATATTAACAATCAAGAATTTAAATATAAAAATATGTACTTTAAGTGCTCATTTTTTAGTACTAATAAATTTACCTCCTGATGTTACCGTCAACAAGTTAATAGGGAAAAAATATGGGAATCTCCAA
Source organism: Aegotheles bennettii (assembly GCA_013398125.1). Classification (NCBI taxonomy): domain Eukaryota; kingdom Metazoa; phylum Chordata; class Aves; order Caprimulgiformes; family Aegothelidae; genus Aegotheles; species Aegotheles bennettii. The sequence continues at coordinate 151,722 of VZRW01005211.1, forward strand.
TTCTGTTTTGAAGAGTTTAAATAGTTTCCCACTGACATAAATTTCAAATTCTGCACATTCAAATTGACTTATTACAGTATGGAATCTATTAAACCACAGCCTGGCTTGGTCCTACCTAATAAAACTTGTTGCATTTTGTTATACAGTGTATCTGGGAATTAAGGTATCCTTGCCTGAGCAAGGTATGAAAATACTTTTATTTCTAAATCATGATGATTTGGAATTAATATTGTTAGTTATTTAGTTTTAGAAAACAAGAATATAAAATTAACCTGTCCAATGTAACAGCATTAATGTCATTACCCTTTAATGGATAATATGGAGAAAAAAAGGTACTTGCAAATGCAATTCACTTCATCCTAAGACAAGTCACTTAACAAAAGTGCCTTTGTTGACTCTAAAGGAAGTCCAGACCATGACTCCACATCTACACTGTAAATATTAGGTGGACCAGGTGAGGCTGACCCCCAAAAACTCTTTCTTGAGCTTTCAGAGCAATTATAACAGATTGGTAATAAAAATAAAATTTAAGGTATAAGAAAAAAATGTCTGTCACTTTATTCATACATTCTTACAACCATGTTTCAAGCACACTCTTGATCCACCTCAGACCTACAGCTTGCAGCCAAAGTTGGTCAGAAATTTCTGTACTTCTAGCATAACGCTTATTTTGTTTGTTTCTCTTTCAGAAGAAAAATAATGAAGTGACTAATATGCCATGCTTGGGGTTTCTGCCTCACTAGTTAAATCCCATCATGTTAAAAAAAACCTTATCAATATTAAGGATAAGGTATAAAGAGGAGACAAGTGCTTAAGGAATGAAAGATATTGTTAGGGAAATAGTACCAGACAAAACATGCTGTCACCTCAGAATATAACTCGAATGAGTACCAATATTATTCTTTCCATGCACAAAAAAATGACCAAGAACTGTATCAAGCAACCTTAGTTTTTCACACTGCTGTCTAAAATCTATTTGGTTTACATGCCCTCGTTATTTTATTCCAATATATGGCTGATTCAATGTAATATGGAAAATTCATCTTGAATAAAATCCTAAATACACTGAATACACTAAAATTTAAAATTACCTTTCAGAACACCTGAATCTATCCTGGTATTCCTACTGGGATTTTTTTATTTTTTTTTTTAAATACTGGCTTGTATTATATAAGGTGTCTTTGAAGTCTTTCTAATGAAGTAGGCCAGCATCACTGCTGGGGTAATTCTGCTTATGTCAATGGAGTTTCCCCTATGCCTTTAACCTTCAGGTCATTTCTTTGAAGTTCTCATTCTAGTCTCACTCTCTTCAGCATGTCTTAACATCTTAACTGTGGTGTAAAAAGTGGAATAAACTACTTACTGTTTAATGTTATGAATAAATTAATTATTACACCTTTTAAAAGGATGAATTCCATTAAAATAATTTTTTGACCTATTTTCTTTTTCTGCATCATTTTCTAAAATATGAAAACTATCCATAACCCTGGAGATTTGTAACTTTTCAGAAATGCCAGACCCACTAACCATGTTATTTACTTCATGAACTCAATAGGCACTTCTGGGGAGGTAAATTCCTAGCATATATGTGTATTATTTTGAGAATTAGGCTTAGCTTCTTGTCAGCATTAAAGAGGAAGTTAATTCTTAATTTCTCTTCTACTAGGAGGTCGCAAAACCAGACATTCATGGCGAAATTTTCTCTACCGTTCCATTAGTCCTCTGAAGTGTACACGTTCAGACCAAACATTTTAACAAGATATGTTATTATGCAGTCTGAGAGACAACATAAAAAAAAAAGCCAAAACCAAAACCAGGAAAAGGAATAAGTTTCTGTTTAAATATACTTTCCCATTCAATTTTTATATTCCCTTATCCTGTGAATAGGAGTACTTGGGCAACTATCCTAAGTTATGCAAAGTAAAGTTAACACAATAGACACTCTAGATCTATTTTCTTCTACAGGAAAAAAAAAGGACTATATATTTGAAAATATATGTGACTTTTGACTGGGAGTATTTTGTGATTTTTGCCTTGAAACATAATTACCCACTGGACCAATACAATTTCTGAATTATTTAGTTTTAACTCGTATACACATCTTTGATGATGATATCTATTGTTTAACATAATTTGTAGCATATTCCTCGTATTTTTCTTTTTGAGCAATATTTGTGTGACTCTGTACTTAGCAGTACACATCCTTTTCATAAGTAATTTTTCTTATGTGGAAGCTTAAATAATCTGTCACTAAACTACTTACTGTGCTACAGATTTATTGTTTGACAGTGACAGCAGTGTGCCAAAATCCTTCATGCATCCTCAGACAAATAATATTCAAAGTCTTATGAGGAATGAAGAGTTTAAAGAAAGCAATAATCAAAAAACTTTTGATGATCTTTGCGAAGAATGATGTGCTCTCTATACCACTCTTACCTTCAACAGGTGAAGGACTTCTACAGTCTTGAATATAGTTGTGCAATATCTCTATGATGACTAATTAAACCTTCACCTCAATGTTTCTATTTCTCTGTCTTTTGTTGGAGAAAAGTAAGTTACAGGCATTTATCTACATTTTAATGTAGAGATTAATCTTTAAAAAGTTACTTGACATTTTTAGCATAATGAACAATCTTTTCAATCGAAAGTCTAGTGTCTGAAAGTGCTGCTTTTTTAGAAATTCTATTTAGAAATTTATTGGCAGCCACTGCCAAGATTGTTGCCCTTGCCTAAAAAGTACATAAGCAATGTGACAAATCTATTTAGCTGTAGACACAGACCAAAAGAGACATGAGTCTCCATGGTATCCTGCATATATTTGACTCTGTAGGCTTTGTGACCTATTAGAGTGTCTATTTTAAGGATTACATGCAACTGAAATCCTAGAATCGGTCACACTGGGAGAGAGGTGGGTGGTATTTTGGAAACTCAACTCACAAACAATCCCAAGTTTTACAGGTGGCCCCCATCCTAAAACTGGTCTGTACCAAAACCAACACCGAAAGTGAGATCTGGATTTTGTATTTAGGTCCATCTATATTTTTTAAAATTATCCTTTGTGTATCTCTTACTTTTTTTTCTCTCTTCCTTGTTTGTCTTTATATCCTTCAGAAATCCTTTTAAAGTTTGTCTAGCCAAGATGGAAGTACCAAAGCAGATTCCTTACTGTTGTCATCCAGTACTAGGAACTATGCTAGCTAAGCTTCTCAGAGTGCAAAACTAAACAAAAGCAATTTCTGTTCAGCCCTGTTTCTCTATACTGTTCATGTATGTAATTCACAGGCTTCTAGCAGCCAAACTTTTGAAAGTTTTTCAACTTATTTAAATTAATCTTAAAATAAATCTTCTGATATGATTATGTCACTACTGGAGGAAATTTATCTCATGTTTTGTAATAAAAAACCAGTGGTTATCACCAGCTTGGTTTCAAATGAAGTTGTTTAGCTGTATTATTATTATTTTATAAAAAATAGTTTTAAAATTACTAATTTCAGTTTCAAAAACTGGAAAATCCTGTATACTATGATATATGCAAGGAAGAAAATAATTTTACTGTCTGTGACTTATCTTGGGGGAGATTTTTAGGTTTCTTGATACTGATGATAGTTTTTAAAATTATATATACATATATGTAATCTAGAATATATCTGCGTACATTTTACATTTATGGTTGAGAATCCAACAAAAGTTCTTAAAGTCATTCTCAAAATACCCCAGGGTTTAGACTTTGCAATTCCTTTTAACTCTTGTGTTCATCCTTAGGAAGTTACTCATCTTTTACAATGTGACCTTCTAGATTTGATGCCTCACTTAGGTTGTGCTTCCTTTCAAAGATGAGTGTCCTTAGTCTAAAGCTTGAAGTATTTAAGGGGACCCATACTTGGGTAGCACTTCAGCTTTCTCATTATGCAAAAATCTTTATCAGTCTCAATGATATCTAGCAACATTTACTGAACTTAATCAAGTAGTCTCTTTTACCAATGGAAAATATCTCTCAATGTTGCTGGCTGTTTCTTTTCTCCGTACCATTAGTTATTTTGTACGCTTTCATAAAAGCACCCCACACACCTTCTTCCCATCCAATAGTTCTGTATGTTACAGCTCTCTTTCCCCATATGGAAATAATTTCAGTTCTCTAATTATTTCCATTGTCCTATTCTTTTCTGGACCATTTCCATTTCTGCTATATCCCTTATGAAATTAAATGACAGATTTACCAAAGTATAAGGCAGAAGTGGTGTCACTGATTTATGTATCACATTTTGTTATTCTCTATCTCCAAATAACCACCAGTTCTCACAGCATATTTTATGTTTTGAATATTAGTGTACACATAAAGACTTCTGTAAGGCTATCTAAACTTCATACTTTTCTGTGAATTGAGTAGCTCCAGTTGTTCTTTCCCAGCATGCATACATTTCCATCTTCAACATATATTTCCACAGATTAAAGCTGATACTATTTTTTTGGTACAACTAATGCTCTAGTATTCAGCCTTCATTAAAGTGGGTAATATTATTATTTTAACTAAAGCTGTCTGGCTCTTTTTTCAGCTGTGAATGTACTTAACAAAAATGCTGGTCAGCTAGACAGTAAGTGGAAAATTTTCTCCAATTATTTCTCTTTAAATAAATAAGGTACCCAAGGAAAATTCTGAACATTTTAATACACAAAAGGTAACGGGGTCCAAAATGAAGAGTTTGAGCTAGGCTATTAAAATTATATTTAGACATTTAATTGTGCTGAGCATATTTTGCTTCCACAGTTTTGCAGAAGAAGAAAAAAGTGCTGAAAATTCAGGTTTTCAGGCACCTGAATTTGTACCCAGAAGCCCAGTTTTAAACACTCATTTCTGTAATGCCCAGAGTTTTTATAAGAAGCAGCTGAGAAAACTAAGTTTAAGAAAATGTTCAGGGTTTTGTTTCTTTTTTTTCTTTTAATCAAATTCAAAATTACTAGAAAATCTTTCTAACCTTAAAAAAGAACTTGCAGTCTATCCCTGTATGAGAATAATATATCTTTCATTTTATATTAATTTTAAAGTACTCCTGAGTTCTATTAGAACACTCTGAACACAGCTTTGCCTGGTTTCTTTGCCAAAAGACCATAAAATATATAGGTTTTGCATTGCATCACAATATTTCTCTACTGATATGAGAACAGCCTACTATGAAGGATGTTATTTAATTCAAAATGCTAGGGAACAGTATAACAAAATAAGCAGAAGGGAACATTTAGATTGATGATGAGGGGGAAAAAATTTTTTTTTTAAAAAAAGTAGTCTATCACCACAAGCTGGAGCATGCAACACTTCCAAAGGAAGGGATGTAATCCTTGTCACTGGAGTAGTTCAGCTTTGAGCCACACAAGTTGCATGGGAATATATAGTAGAGAGCAAACCCACACTGCCTTGAGCTGAGTAGTTCGAATGATCTAATACGTCCTGCATCTTTAAGAGTGTATTGAATAACAACGCAGGTGAGAAGGTTTTGACTGGGAGGATAGGGTTGTTGTTTGGTGGCTTTGTTTGGTTTTTTGCTTTTTGTTTTTTAGATAATTTGTGTCACTTAGAGCTCTAGAATTACAACAGGCAAGTATGTTGGGCTCTTTGGACTGCTGGTACTTAATCTGGCATAGACCTCTTTCATTCATGCTTCCACACACTGAATGACTAGAACAATTCACACATCTACAGTTTCTCTCTAAGTTTACCCGATACCCTTTCTCAGAAGGGTTTTGATGTCTTCTTTCCAGATGGGTATTATTTTCTTTCCTCAGCTTTATTTCCTCTAGTATTTTTAACCCTCTGCATGCCATCCTAGGCACAGCTGTTAATCCTCTTTTAGCTGTTATTTTTAGCATGTGCCTTTTGTCTTATATTCTCCTTTATGTTTCTTCTTCCACTTCTTCTATATGACTTTGCCTTGGTTTTCACAGTTACTACTTGCTCTTTCCAGTGTCTCATTTCCATCCTTTATAGTGGTCTCCATTCACACATCTTCCTTGGCCAGTTCTGATGAAAGGAATTCCTTTCCAGAGACATTCTGCAGTGTCTTTAGCACTTCAAAATTGAAATCCTATCTGAATTTCTTTCTCAGTCTCTGTAAGAAATCTGTCTACTCAGAAAGGCAGAATTGAGGAGAATTGTCCTAGAATCTTTGTCAGCTCCTTCTTTCAAAAGACGTTATTTCTGTATTTTGTGTGTGCCTTTGCAGTGTGCCTAGTGCACCCAGAAACAAATGAACAAAATTTAGTGAGGCAGAAAGAAGAAAAATGATCCCTTATCATAAATAATGCCTCATTCAAGAGAAGAGATTCATCTTTTGGATGTCTACAACATCATATGTGCCTACATCCAAGTTCATCAACATTATAATCCATATATATGCATAAAGTTCTGGGTTACATTCCTTCATTTAGTACTCCGCTCTCTCTATTGATTGTAAAGGAAGTCTAGAGTAAATTAGATATAGGCATCTATAAAGTTAACATCCATGGCTGGTTGGATTAGTCTCAGCAAGAGATAAGTGCTCTGAGGAAAAAATCAGTATTACTAATATGAAATCAATGGAAATATGGCTTACATCTGCTATGATCAACATATAACAAATCAATGATATCAAATTCAGAAAATCAAAAATGGACATTAGTACAAAAGTTGGCTTCAGCACTGTCTGAACGTTATTTTGTTTGTGGGTTCTCATCAGCTCTTTTGTCTTAAACTATAATGTTCTTTTCTTTCTCAGAGGAGGCTTGTTTAGTTCCACCTTTCCAAAAACTTTTCCAAAAATTCAGGACTTACTTCAAAATAAATTTCCTAGTACTTCTTATGCTTTATAATGTAATTTTCTTACCCCCATCCTTGGAACAGAGGGTGATCAGGGTGTTAACTGTATCCATCAATTCAAGCTGCTGTTTCTGCAGGACACTGTTATTGCTTGTTGCTTTGTTTAATTGCTTCTCTAGTTCCTGGATTATGTAGCTTTGTCGTGTGACCAAGCTTTGTAGGTTCTCTTTTTCCTCCTTCAAAGTGTCCAGCTCCTCTTTATGCCTTTCTTCCATTTCTAAAATTCTGTGCTCAAGTAGACTAAAAGGAAATAAAAGTAGATATCATTTCTTGCCAACATATTTATTAATATAGAAAACAAAACTCTTTTATTTTCCACTATAAAATTCAGTATATAAATAATTTATTCTAAAAATGTCACATCTACTGATTCAGCCCATTGATTTCCTCTATCAAGCAGTCAAATATAACTGCTCTCTAAGGTTCCATTTTGTGATGTTTGTATGCTGTAGGGCTTAGCGCAAAGTTCATGGAACTGCCTATCTAGTTGTTACACCCACCCAAGCTCACAAGCATAGGGCCAGTAACACATTTGTATATTGAAGTTCAAGCAGAAAAGCCTAAGGTAGACAAAGAAGGGAGAAGAGCAAAGCATTGAAGGGGACATATTTGGTAGGATGGATGGATCAATATGATAAGAGACAATAATCAGGGGTAAACTAAGGAAGAGTTTGTGAAGGACCTTACTACTGAATGAAAGATAAGCATTAGCAGTTATGGAGTATCATCAAGAGTTATGAAACCCACAATAAAAATACGGTCTCATGTGATGCATGAAGCTGGGAAGGGAATTGTGCACCAGATGAGTTGTATGTGTTTTCACGTTAAGAATAGTACTATTTCCACAAAAGATAAATCAGAAACTTGCATTTTAATGTAGGTTTCTCTTGTTTTCCTTGAGTTTGCATAGGTGTTCCCCCTTTGCCTTTTCTGGTTCCCCAAAAGGCTCCTCAGACAGAAAACTGTTAGACATCATATTATACAACCTGCTTACGTCAATTTTTATAAATAATTTTACATGTGGAAACACTTTCTTCTGACTAACATTCTTTTTCTAGTACCCTCTCTGTCCTGAGTTGGAAGTATACAATTTCACAAAGATCAGAGGCATGTCAGATTATATCTATAAGAACAGAGGGGTTGTAGACATAAAGAACACCTAATATCTGTCAACAGTGAACAGGCTTTTTTCAGGCCAGTGTTTTGATGATGTAGCAGGAGTTTAGCAGAGATTTTACCAATATTAGATAAAGAAATAATTTCAATCCCTTTGCTACTCTCTGTTCAGTAATTCTACTGCACATGCCAGAAGAGGTGTTCCTCATGCCCATAAACCAACTGGTGGTTACAAATTGCCAAGAAACTGCTTCCTGTTCAAGTCAGTCTTAGGTTTTATTTATTTGCACTCTCCCTCCACCTTTGTTTTTACTTCTGGATAATAGATCAGTGGCAAAATGCCTGCATAATTTCAGGTCATTTAACCTAACTGAAGAATGTAATAAACTCCGTATGGAGTTGTTTCTATGAGATATCACGGAGCCTTAATATGAGCTGTTATAAATGATAACAATGCAAGGATTAAATTCAGGCCCTGGATTTGCTGTACAAGCTAGAGTAATATTATTTATTTGTTTGTTTGTTTATTTATTTATTTAATAAAAGAAATCAAGCAGAGTATCTCTTTTTCTGAAATGTTATAAATGTGGGACTTACAGAGATACTGGAGAAAATATACTGTGTAATATCAATGTATCTAGTTCTGTGAAAAGCAGAAGAATATGGGTAAAGGCGAAAAAAAAGAAAAGGTGGGAAGGGAAAACACTGGAGTCTCAAATGCAAAGGAATACATGGTATCCCATTTTAAAAGGCTCATTAATTAGTAATGAAAGCGTAACAAGATTCAGTGGACTGTAATCAGACTATATAAAGTTTCAATCTAAAACTAAGTACGGATTTTGAAGCCAAAGACAATAAGTTATCTTAGCACCTTATCAGACCTCTAACTGATTTTTTTCATCGCTTGAAGTCTAATGTTAAACATGATGCCTTTATGTCCTAGACTCACATGGGTTTTTTTGAGAATATTTATGTGGAATTTTTTGAGCTTTGTTATGCAGAAGGCCAGATTAATTAGTTTGGTTAGGAAGAAGTGGTTGATGGAACTGATTTCAGTCAAAAAATACTGTTCCACAAAATAAAAAATACACATTTTATGTGATTTTTATCAGTTCTATCCACTTTTGTATGGCATTTATTGAAATGCTTATTTTGACTCTAGATTATAACTGTTCTGATAGACTATAAATTATATCCATACACTTTGGATATCTTAGTACAGTACGGGGCATTTCCCTAATACCACAACCTCCTATCTGCATGTCCACATCTAAATTATTTCCATATCTGAATGATTTCATGTGAAAGAAAGAGCCTTTGACAGCCACAATTTGTGCATCGCATTATTTGTTTCCCACCACAGCCTAAGACCACAGTAAATGAACCCATGGTGTTGACAGTCTTATTTGTAGCAATACTGGCCATGTCAAACAAGAAGGAAGAATGCTTAGAGCTTCTCAGTTTGGCATCTACAGATACAGACAGCAAGCAGATGTTTTATGGCTTTAGTAATAATACATCCTAGTATTTACGAGTAGTGTGTCAACAACATGTGGTAAAAAGATGGGAGTGTCACAGCACTTGGTTCCTTTACGGTTGTCTATGTAGTTTAAAAGTCCAGTTATTATAAACTACAAAACTAAGCTATTTTAAGGAATGCACATGCATTTATGCAATTATCTTTCTATATCCATAAATCTACAACAGATAAGAATAAGTCTTGAGGATAGGACCACTCCCTATATTCCTTGGAGAAATCCAAAACATTTGTTGTGTTTTAGTAAGTATCAATGAAAAACCTCCAAATGAACAAAAGCAAAAACTTCACATAGACTGGGGATTTCTGTACTGGCTGGTTCCAAAAGGAAGAAATACTTAAACAACATGAGAAAAACTGCTCTTATGGCCTTGGACTCCAATGTAGCCAGAAATTTTCATTTTTATTGCTACATTTGTATTTATTATAGCTCATTTAAATTAAAAAAGTGCTAGATACCTCATAAAAAAAATCTTGAAATGCGTTAAAACCAATTACAAATATATTTAGACTTTTTTTAACAGTTATGAGACAATTCTGTTCTTTTTTCCTTGTGACACGAGACAATTTCTAACAGACAAATACCTTGTAGAAATAACTTTGTTGAGTGTTTGGTAAAGAATTTTTAAAGAGGCATTGTGAAGACAGAGTTAAAATGAAAATATTTCTACCAGTTTTTATCAATGACATAAAATATTAAATAAAAAAAAATACTATCTCTATACCAATTAATAGAACAATCTGTAAAGGTTGCCTGAAACTCTTATATAACATTCTTTTATAACACCTTTCAGTAAAATGTTATGGGCATGATGTAATGACTGGCTCTTTTTTACAGTAAGTTTACTGTATACATTTCCTATACATTTTAAATTCCTGTATATTTCCGTCATGTTTGAACTTCCTATAGGTTTGAAGACATTACTGACAGATGAAGCCTTCATGGGAATTATAATACAATAAAAATAAATCACCATTCACTGGAAGCATCACATATATACAAATATATGCATACACACATACGCATATGTATGGGTGTTTTTATATTTGTAGCCTTTAATTTGGAGAAACAAATCACGCATTTTGAGAACAGAATGAAGTTGTGAAGAAGCAAATGTTAACATGGATAAATACCAATATTATCCATTGGACAATGACTCTTAGGAGCCATTCTCTAGAAGACAATTAAACTAAAACATACACACACCTCTAAACCCAGACAAAATTACTTTTCCTAAAGGTTAATCATGTTCAATGTTTAACCTACTGATCTTGGAAAGGCTAGGAGTCTATTTTCAACCATACAAATGATGTGTTAACTTTGTCAGGATATAAGCCAGTAGTATGCTTGAGTGCAACTGTGCTGTGTACAGCTGATTCATAAAAAGTCCTCTGATAACCCTGGAGAGGGTAGAAGGCCCATACAGAAGTCAAAGAACAACTTCCTAGAGAAAGCTGCTGTCATTTTGAAAGGTGATGAAGCAGAACATATAGAAAGCACTCTGGTAACTCTCTGGGGAGGAAGGAAAGTCTGCTTTAGACAATTTGCCTTATAAGGTAGGTAGTTTATTCACTAATCCATTCCAGACTATGGCAGTTTAAGAGAATTTTTTTTTATTCTTTGTTTTCAGAGGCCTCATTTTAGACATTTTAGAACAGGATATAGACCAGATCCTAGAGATGGACATCTTTTGCATTAAAATAAACTTTTAGAAAATCTGGATTTATTAAAAATACAGATTAAAATATTTACTTTATTGAGATATTCAATAAATAAAGACAAGCAACATCATATTAAAACAAAAATTATTTTCTCATTGAGACAGTTTCTTTGTTCTTGCTTTTACATGAGTGAAATTGTCTCTATGTTGTTAGGTGTTGTCTGATCAGTTTAAGTAAATATAAAAATATGTGTTCCCATATTTTTCAAGGTCAGTAAAGTAACTGGTCACTTAGCATCACTAAGCCTATTTTTTATACTAGTGACAAGATAATTCCATTGAAATCACAAAAGTGAAGTGAAAAATCTGGATTAAGCATTTTGCAAATAGACATAATGTGTTTCCTCATCTTTCACACAGTCAGATGGAAATTCAAGAATCATTCTTGAGCTCTTGCCTTCATAGAATACAGAAGTTCTTGTACTGGACATGTTAATCTATTTTGATTGTAAATTCAAGTTGGATTTTATGTTTCAATATTACTTCCACTATTTATTGCTGTAAGATCCAGAATTCCATTATATTTTTTTGTCATTTGTTTCATTTTAGTAAATAAAAATTTCATGTCACACTTGCATATTGAAAAAAAAATGGCACACAGTAAGTTAAATACAGCTGGTACACTGGGAAAAAAAGTGGGGGGCTCATAAAGGCACTTGAGCAGGGAAATCTTTCAAGAATAAATCAAAAATCATTTTTAGAAAGCTCTTGTGGGAGAAAAAATGGCAATGGAAGAATCCACCATTTACATTATAGTGGGTGGGAACCCACAAAACTAAATTATTTATGGCATGAGAGCACTCAATAGAAACATGATTCTGGGGCAAATGTGACTTTACTTATTCCATGGAATATCTTTCACTTCAGTGAGATAAAAAGAAAAAACTTGGCCATTCTTCCCAGCAGAGGCAGGAAGTAAAGAGAAAGGCCAAGAATAGATATATTTCTAGTCTAAAGAACATACATTGGTCCCCTGTTGATACACAGTGTTCATTTTATTTAAGGATAATATACAAGTTACTGTAGTACATGAAAAATCAGTTATTATTACAATAAGATTTTGCGTATTTTCATCCAAAATCCAGTTCTTTGAACATGATTAAGATAATTATTTTTACTTTAGATAGAAGACATTTTAGCACAGAGAAAGAAATTATCTGCCCACAGTATACTGTCAGATTCGATTATTTTTGTGATGATAATAGTTTCTATGCTCATTCCCACTGTGGTGTACACCTACTGCAAAAGAAAGGCCCTTTCCCAGAAAGCTTACAGTGCACACAGGCAATGAAGATAAAAAGTTTTCTCTGTTTTAGTGATGTGAAAGTGATATATAGAGGGATGAAGACATTTTAACTTCAAACAACTACTGAAAACAGCCTGATGGGTAATTGATATGTACTGTTTAAAGTTAAGCAAACTAAAATCAGGTCCAAAAACCTAGTATCTGCTACAATCATCAAGATTTGTCCCATAGTGAATCTGATACACACATAATTGATTCCAGTATCAGGACATAAAAGGCCGAGATTAGTGTTCTTTGTTAGGACTAGATGATGATACAGGAGCTGATGTTCCATATTTTAGTGTAATCATAACACTCTAATTTTATCACTCCCAGTGAGAGAGTAACAGAACCTGGACAGCGTTTGCCAGGTTCCTGCTTCATTGGAAGAATAAACTCCATGTGATTTTTCGTTTCTCTGCTTACAATTATACTTCTGAGAGAAACACTTGGATATAAAATGTGATTTTTACATATCCCTTCTTTCCTCACCTTCAAGGCAGACCATTTTGTCATGTCACAGACTATTTCATCATAATGTCAGCCAAGTCAAAGGTGAACTTAAGTAAAACTTAATTGTTTACTGACATGAAGGATTTACACCCTAACACATTGCTAAATAAATAAATAAATCCAGATTGTTAAGTACACAAGACTCAGTCTCTTGAGCAACCAATAAAATTTTGTTGCTAACCAGATTGCAGCAGATAAAAATGCAAGTATTTATATACTTAACTAATGCTTGGGTTAATCCCAAATTGAAATAGATTTGTAAAACACATAGAATGAACTGTGTACTGCACATGCCTACTCTCTCCATGGACTACAAGGAGACACACATATGCAGTTTAAGTGAATTATTTAATTTTGAAATGGCTGAAGTCAAGGTTAATCCCAAACTAATCTATTAATACTTTCAATTGGTCAAGGGAGATCTGTGGTGTTCAAGAGTTTTCAATGCGATCCAGGTTCTCCAGAATAACATGCTGGAATTGCTGGTTATAAGTAGTTAGATTAAATACATTAAGTTGTTGTTCATAACAAGTAGCAACAGGGGTATATTATTTGACCAGCTTTGCAATTAGACATATTTGGCAAACACATTTCTTTGTAACAATATATTCTACTTTTCATTATTATCTGGTTCTTTGCCTTCTTTTCCCAATAGCCACTTGCTTATTGTGGTGTTAACCTTCCTTATCAGAACTCTGGGCAGGTCTGTCTGCCTGCCTCAGTTGCTGATTCCTGTCCAGCAGCATCAGTCATGCTGCCTTTTTTGTCAAACTGTCTGATCTCAATTTTAACAGTTCACTAAAGCTTGTACAGGACACTTCACTAACTCCATGATTTTTAAAGCTATATGTGTTGTTTCAATGTCAGGTGTAGGTACAGGAAATAGAAACTTTAGTCCTAGTCAGACTGACCTCACAGTTGTTCTTTCTAGAATGGACCCGGGAGTGAAGCTGGGGCGTGAAAGCACTCACTGTACTCACTGCTTAAATCTGGTCATTACAGAGCCAGGCATATGAGAAGGGCAGCAAAGAAGAACAATGGCTTTACCCACTGTATTGAGTGCAGGTGTACAGGTTTGGGCAGCTTGAAGGCTGCAGGCATGGCCTCTGTGAGGAGAGGCTGGGACTGCACTATGACAGACATAGACAGATCCAGCTGGTTCCAGCCAGCTCCAAAGGACCCATGGCAGGGCACAGCTGAGCCCCTCAGCCAAGATGGTTGCACCTCATATTTAAGAAAGGGTAAAAGCACCACATGACAGTGTGAGAAGTGAGGAAAAAATGGGAGACAAACAATGCTGCAGACACCAAGGTAAGAGAAGATGGAGGGGAGGAGGTGTTGGAACAGAGATTTCCCTGAAGCCCATGAGAGAGACCATGGTGGAGCAGGTATATTTGTCAGGGAACCCTCGCTAAAGCAGGTGGAGATGTCCAGAAGGAAACTCCAATCTGGGGAGAGCCTATATTGGAGCAATCTTATCCTGCAGGATCCCCCTCCATGGGAAAGAACCATGCTGGAGAAGGAAAAGCGCATGAGGAAGGAGAGGCAAAGTGTTGTAACCTCATCCCAATTCCATTCCTCAACCCTCTACATTGCTTGGAGCAGGGATGTAGAAGAGTCATGAATCAAGTTGAATATGGGAAGAAAGGGAGGTAGGGGGAAAAGGTCTTTTTGGTCTTGTTTTTATTTCTCACTATCTTATACTGTTATTAACTGACAATAAACATGGCTGTTTTGCCCGTGCCAGTAACTGGTAAGTGTTCTCCCTGTCTTTATCTTGACCATAAGATTTTTCATCATATTTTATCCCTCTGTGCTGTTGACTAGGGGGAGTGAAAGAGTGGCTGGGTGGGTGTATGGCAGCCAGATAAGGTCAACCCACCACATGTGCTCTCAGCAATACTGAATTGCTAAATCCAGTGACTTCAAGTACGGAGTCCTTGTGTCACTGAAGCACCTGCCTGTGAGAGAAAGTGACAACACAGAAAGGGGCAACACTGGAACATCTTCTTTACTCTCACTTCACTGCTTAAAAAGTTATGTGTTTCTAAACAGTTTTATCTTCAATTTCAACATAAAACCCAAATGTTGATCATTCACTTATTCTTTAAATGGATCGTGTCTCTGTGTATGCTATATACAATTGAGTCCAAAGGGAGAGATCCTTCTATGTGTTAAACTTTTGTATCCATTAATATTAGAAAGATGAACTACTGAAGATTTTCTGTTTCTTATGCATTTTAAGGCAGTTGATAATCTCATGATTTATTATTTATATTTTTCTACTTGAAAATGCCTATACAAGTTATTCCACAGGACTGTGGTCAAAATAACTAAGTTTTCATGAAACAAACTGAGATGTAAACTTACAGTGCACATGAAAATTGGCAAAAATCAACTTTCATTTATCATGAAAGGGCTAACACTGTGTAAGTTCACACCTTAATTCTTTCAGCCATTTCATAAATTTTACCTATACTTTCCACTTACTATGTGTGCTTCTTTCATTCCCTCAGTTGCTCAGAACAAAGTATGCACAGACCATTTTGTGATTAACAGAAAAAGAGTGTAAGGGACCAACTACTCATTCTTACCTGTTTTTCTCATGAATTTTCAGGATTTCATGTGTCTGTTGTAGCAGCTGTTTTTCTAGTTTGTACGTTGACAGTGAATTTTCCAGTAGCTGAATTTCAAGTCTGGATGTTTGATTTAGCACCTTAAGGACAAATTAAAAACATTAATGTTTATATTGTCCTGGTTATGTTGCTACAGCAACATAATGCAACCATTTCATTCTGATTTGATGATTCATCAAAAATTGTTTCTAAATCCCTTTTTAACCTCAGCTGTTCAGCTGGTGCAAATGAACTCAATCAAGATACACTGATACATACCAGCTGATATTCTGGCACCCTGTTTACTCTAGAATACTAGTCTGGCAGAAAAAAAGAAAGGTGACTGCCAAATAAGCTTTATTTCAATGGAAAGAACAAGAAGCATGTCTCAAACATGCATTCCTACAAGGCATGCCTAAACCAGAAGAGTGCAAATGTTACTTGGACTGAAGCCAAAGTGTTGCATCCACTCTTTTGTAAATAGAGTTCCTACTTTAGCTTTCCCCTGAGATCTCTCTTTTGCACTGTTGGCAGAAGTCTGGTGTCTGCTTATCCTATCACTACTTGCATCTTTGCACAGAGTTTTAAGATGAAAGCTGTGATCATAAACATCACTTTATGCAATTGTTTTTCACTTTAGTGGTGATCTGTATCAATAGCACAAGTTTTACTAAATACATCAGACCAAAAGAAGATTTTTAACTAGAATCTGGAAGAGTGTTGTGTAAATTGTTTTTGTTGGTTTGTATGCATACAAAACTGAGACTCAGTCACTTCTGGAACTGAGCATGATGACTCTTTAATGGAACCTTTCTTGGAAGAGTATTTGTCAGTATCATCCGAGGATTATATGGTAACATTTTCTCATGCATGCCTGATAGGAATATGTTGCAGAACATAAAGCAAAAAGAATGGCTCTCAAACTCAATCCAGTGCCTTATTTTTATTTTAAATTGTTGATGTTCACAGAGTAACTTGAGTTATCCTTCTGTAAGGGTACAGAGGTTGACAAAATTGGAAATGATCAGTATACAGCTTTTATGTTCTTCAAGATGGATATATTTAGAAGTTCCAGGAGGCATCACCACAGTTTCAGAGGGACTTGGTAGAAATTGAAGGTATATTACAAAGGTTAGCAAGGGGTAAGAAGACAGGAAAACACCAGCAGATTTCCAAAGAAGATACATCTAAGGAGCAGTCTACAAAATGTCAACAGGGCTTCAGGTAGAGAAAAAAGCCCAAAGGGAATCAGTGGGATTTTGGATGGATCAGGGATTGGGAGGGGTCACTGAGAGTTTGTAGGAAAAAGGGACCTGGGGGTCCTGGTGGACAGGAGGATGACCATGAGCCAGCAATGTGCCCTTGTGCCCAAGAAGGCCAATGGCATCCTGGGGTGCATTAGAAGGGGGGGGGTTAGTAGGTCAAGAGAGGTTCTCTTCCCCCTCTATTCTGCCTTAGTGAGGCCACACCTGGAGTATTGTGTTCAGTTCTGAGCCCCACAGTTCAAGAAGGACAGGGAACTGCTTGAGAGAGTCCAGCGCAGAGCCACTAAGATGATTAAGGGAGTGGAACATCTCCCTTATGAGGAAAGGCTGAGGAAGCTGGGTCTCTTTAGCTTGGAGAAAAGGAGACTGAGGGGTGACCTCATCCATGTTTACAAATATGTAAAGGGTGAGTGTCAGGACGATGGAGCAAAGCTTTTTACAGTAATGACCAATGATAGGACAAGGGGCAATGGTTGCAAACTGGAGCATAGGAGGTTCCATGTGAATATCAGGAAAAACTTCTTTACTGTGCGAGTGACGGAGCACTGGAACAGGCTGCCCAGAGAGGTTGTGGAGTCTCCTTCACTGGAGACATTCAAAACCTGCCTGGATGCGTTCCTGTGTGATGTACTCTAGGTGACCCTGCTCTGGCAGGGGGGTTGGACTAGATGATCTTTCGAGGTCCCTTCCAACCCCTAGGATTCTGTGATTCTGTGATTTTCAGGAGGTAGAGTATTTATCTTCAGTCCTTCAGACTACTCCTTACTCTGGTGTGCGTACTTATTACAGACATGAGATCCTAGTCTGCCTTTCTCCTCCTTGTATCCTACAGATCTTCACCTCTCTGCCATGCAGTGGGCTACCTCCATCACTGCTGAAAACAGCCTCTTTTCACTTTAATCAACTACCTGCACCATTTTTCTGATTGATGGTAGAGCCAGGGACTGTCTCATTCTGCTGAAAGAGGGGAGGTAGGAAAAGCCATCAGAGCTGAAAGTCAGAGCACGTACTGCAACAAGGAAGAGCCACTTCCACTGAGATCTTGAGCATCCTTTAAATTCTTCAGCAATAGATACAGAAGGAGGAAGTTGTCTGCTCCTTCATGTATTTACCAGTGATACCTCTACCTTGAAGTGATTCCTCAAAGAAAAAGTGAGACAGAGACAATGTACATTTTGTCCCTTCCCTGCTTAAAGGAGGAAAACATGAATGAGTAGTCAACACTTACACCTAGGCAGGTCTTTTGGGATATAAGAAGAGTTCCTACACCTCCTATTTCTTTACTGAACATATAATACTATGGTCCATAAGTCTTTACCTCTTATGTTTCCATTTAGATATTCTACTGATATTGAATTAAAGATTTTCCCCAACATTTTCATAAGTAAATATACTATGTTTTAGAAACTGTGATAATTTGAGATCATAAAATTTATAAGTGAATGTTGATCTGTTAACCAACATGTAGACAAAAGGTGCAGGGAACCTGTATAAGACAGTGTATCTGTGTTTCATAATCAATATTGTTTCTTGGTGTACCATCATGCAATTATGTAAAAACTTAGTAAAGATATTGTAAATGTAAGTAAGGACATTAGAGAAGAAAATATGATCTTTCAAGAAGTACATATAGTACTAGAAAAAAACAAATAAATACAGTACTTCAATTCCCCCAATTCCCCTTTTCTAAATGAACAGCGAATGCAGTGCAGCTGGTAATATACCACATGCTACAAAGATCCAGAAGAAGTCAGCAAAAATAAGGAAAACAAATATGCATCTTAAACTGATAAAAGAACTCAAAAGGCCAAAAGTAGTATGCATCTTTGCAATAAGCTCAGTATGAAATTGTACTCTGTGTCGCTTCAATCACAACAGTGATTTTAGTCGTAGGGATCATGGAGATGGCTCTTTAAATTAATGTGAATTTTACAATAATAACAAATGCACAGTGTTTTATAAAGAAGCTGATGTTTGTCCCACTCCCCAGTTTAAAAGCTGCAGACATACACTACTTTTCATAAAGCTGGAAACATCTTGCAGAAAAGAAACAAACTCCTTGTAACAATAAAGAAGCAAAGAACAATGGAGATCAAAGACCTATTTTATCCTGAAACTCATTATTTAGCTTGACACTTGTATCATTCATGGTTGGTAGCTAGCTCTTTATTTGAAGGCAAATGCTGATTTAGTTTCCTGGCCAGTCCTGCCTGCCTTACACAAACAGAGCTAGATATACTAACCAAATGAAATCAAAATAAAGACACATAACAAGGGTCAGTCATCACCTCTGTTGGTACCAAGAAACAGTGTGTATGTTTCTTGGGGGCCTGTGTTGGAATGCTTTTTGTGGTGATGTGTTAGAAAAGCAAGAGGATGGGAAAAGTTTTCTGCAATTAACAGCTTTTAGAAAACCATTCTGGGAACATACCTGTGTTTCAACATCCGTGAGTTTTCTCGTCTGCTCTGCCGTCTGACTGAGGAGGCTGGTCCCTATCTCGAGCATGGTGGCGGTGTGATTCTGCACAGCATTTTGCTGCAGCTGCACCATCTCCGATTTCATGTTTTCCACAATGTAGTTCTCCAGCTGTGAAAGAGAAAAGGTTGTAGCTGTGGGGTTTTTACCTGTTTAGGCATTCTGGTGACATAAGGGTGCATAGCTGGCATTCTTTCCAAAAGGAGAAATTTCAACATTTTCCAGGGGAGCCCAAGTCTCAGCTGATCCTATGACTGTTCGGGTAGGGACCTGATTATATAAGTAGCCCCTTCCAGTCACAGAGTCCCGATGTTTTTTCAAGTATCATGGCCTGCTGGCATGAGCTGGAGCATGGCCCTGCCTGCCTCCATCTGTGTCAAGGTTGCAGAGAGTATTTGTGGTAGAGATTTCATGGCAGATCCAAAGTGAAACCCTAAAAGAACGAAGCTCACCACCAGGAAATGCCAGGTCCTACTTGTATATCATAACTTACATGTGAGTCCTATCTGAAAGAGGTCCTACCATATCCTACATTCCCTGGATTTTTTCTATCTCACATTCATTCAGCAATATTTTTTTTCTGGATTAGATCCCCCAAAAGAGTGTCACAAACTCAGCCATGAACACAGATTAATCTAGCTGAGACCAAAACATTGTAAAAGAGTGGAGACACTGTGATGACAATTAAAGAGAAGTTGTAGACCAGAAAACATAGAGAGCTATTTTGTTCTTTTGCTTTTGTTATCTTGTTATTGTTTGGCTTGCATTTGCAATCTGTTGAACAGAATCTGAATTAGGACCCTCTAAATAAACTGGACATCCCAGAGAGAGGGTCACTTCTTGTTTCTGTTTGTTTTGCTTAACACAGGCAGGGTCATTTCCTTCTAGCTGCCTTGGTCTTCACCGTGCAACATCAGACCATAAACCCAGAACTAGTTTGCAATCTGATGAGATTGTTTCTTACTTATACAAGCATTGTTCTGGCATCTTGCTTGATGTACACCATAAAGTATTCACATAAAGAAAGGTGGCCCAGAACATTGTTTTCAATATCTTTTACTGAAATCAGCTGGAGTTCAGCCAATTTACACCCAGTGAAGATTTGGTCCTCGGTTTCATTTTGTGATTTATCATGTTTTTTATGGTTAGCCAATTCCAGACTCAAGCAACCACTGTTTTACCTAATAATTTTAATCACATTGGACCTGCTTCTGCGGCAGTATGTTTCATTGTGTAAGCTGCACAACTAAATATTAAGAACCAGATGGAGTTGATTTAAAGACTGAAGAAAGGAGCAGGAGTCAGATATACAGTGTGATTAATAAGAAGTGTTGCTTTCATCTTATCTATAAGCATTCTTGTGCTTAAGGGTAACTACAGTTAGATATTCTGATGAGCCACGTCAGCTAAGCTCACAAAAGACTCATTATAAAATTTGATCATTTAAGTGCACCTCCTACTAGTTTTAAAAACATTTTTACAGAGAAACAACTCTGCTACATGTAAAATATTTTCTGCATAAGGCAGTTGTTGGTGGTTTGTTTGTTTGTTTACACCAGTTTGGAGAAGCACTAAATGCCCATAATGGTCAAAAACAATGTAGATGTCATCAAATCATAAAATCATTGAGGTTGGAAGAGACCTTCAAGATCATCCAATCCAACCGCCTACCTACATCACCACTAAACCACATCACCCAGCGCTACATCCAGACACCTCTTGAACACCTCCATGGATGGGGAATCCACCACTGTCCTGGGCAACCTATTCCAATACCTAATCACCCTTACAGTGAAAAAACTTTTCCTAATGTCCAATCTGAATGTCCCCTGCTGCAATTTAAAGCTGTTTCCTCTTGTGATTTCATTATGGGCCTGGCAAAAGAGACTGACCTCCACCTCACCACAACCTCCTTTCAGGGAGTTGTAGAGAGCAATGAGGTCTCCCCTGAGCCTTCTCTTCTCCAGACTGAGCAACCCCAGCTAGCTCTGTTGTTCCCCATAAGACATATTTTCTAGTCCCCTCACCAGCTTTGTTGCCCTTCTCTGTACACGCTCCAGCACCTCAATGTCTTTTATGAAGTGAGGGGCCCAAAACTGAACACAGCACTGGAGGTGCGGCTTCACCAGTGCCGAGTACAGCAGTCCTACAGTTTTAGAAAACAAAAACATTTGCTTGAATTGACAGGCAACCACTCTGTGCTGGACACCTGCAGAGTGTTTTAAATGGTGGAGAAAATTTATTGTTAAATACTCTGATAAGTATTAAAATGAGATTTAAAAGCCAAGGAAAACTGCATATTGTGAAACAATGTCTGCAGGAGATATCACCATTTTTCACACTCAGTGTAATTTTACTGTGTTTTGGTTTAATACTGTGAGATAAGTGTTATAGATATTAAGCTAGTTCAGGGGAAATTTTACAGATCCATCACATTTCTACTCCATGTTTTTATGTTTATAGTTATTTTGCCTACAAATCTCTTTCACATCAGATAATGTATTTTTAACCACCCTTTACTTGTTGTTTTCTAACCCGTAACTTTTTTTTTCCAAACTATCTCTTGGTTGCAAATAACCCCTATGAAAGAGCCCCACAAACTGGATGATTGTGCTTCTCCATATTCTGGTTCAGATACTGGAACACCTGAACATGAAGTTTAAATATCTCCCACACCTTTCTTCTAAAGAAACACTGAGCTCCCAAGTATAATGGTACAGCCCGTGGTGAGGCACATTTCTTCACAATCTAATGTTTTTTATTTCCAGATAGGACCATAGCATGTCTGTGGTGTGGCTTTACATTGCTTGATTAGTCCACAGGTTTCTCAATCAGCCTTGTTTTACATGGGCCATGTGTATGTAAAGGATGTCTGGGAAAACCCATGTAAAAATAGGTTTGCTACACTTATTACATATCAGAAATCAGAAATTAGATTATTTTCACACATCCATAAAAAGAAACACAGATAGGGATATAAATATAAAAAGACAAAAAGACATTTATATTTCTAACTAAATTTTTGCCTTTTATTTGACTCACATTACAGAAAAGATTGTGTTTGAAACATCTAACTGCAACTGTGTGGAGCTAAAACAGGTTTTGACTAGCAAGAACACAGGCATAGATTAAGGTATATTGGATAACTTGTACTTTTAATTATTGTACTCTAACAAAATCCCCATGGTATCCAGTCTTGGGCAATTGCCCTTGGTTACTCACCCCTAAAACAACCTCTGGTTGAATCTGAGACTGACTCATTATAACAACAAAACTGATTTTCCTGTTTTGGAATTACTCATTAAATGCTTTTGTAAATATTTGGTGTTAGGTATACTGCCACTATAGTTTCTGTGAGCACATATCAGGAGTATCATGGGCTGTTCACTCAGTCAAAGAAGGGCAAGACAAGGGCTGAAATAATGTATAGGCTTTGTTACTTAAATTCCCCTTTCCTTCACAAACTTCTTTTAGTTTGCTCAGTAAATTTATTGGTTGCAATACTGTCCCTGCTAAAATCAATGGCAAAATTCCCACTGACCAATAGGCCAAGATTTCACCTATTATTTTTATTACAGGAAACCAACATTTACCAGGTTCATTACAGCCAAGCACTAAGTTTTATCTGAAGCCTTCCCTTCTTTGGGAGTTTTGTATTAAGTGTACTGAACCTTAGACTGAGCTTTGTTTGTGGTTAGTTAAAAAGAATAGCATCCATTTAACAGGTGATAAAAGGATCTTTGCAGGGTGGCCTCACAGAATATGTGACACACAGAAATCTATTTGCAGAAGTAAATTCAAGAACATTTAGGGGTTCAAGTAATTTTTTTGGAACCCCTTCATCCTATAATTAAGTTAAAGTCAACTTGTCCAGAGACTGTGCATTAAACAGTAAATGTATAATGTACCATGAAATGCTCTTTTCAGGTGAATCTACTTGTTGCTTTTGGATTCTCAAATCCTTAATTACAATTTCAGTTACTTTTTAATGAGAAAGTGAAACAGAATTCTTTTCTGCATTTTTCCCCCCATCCCACCCCTTCCACTATATGACTTTCTATAATACATTGGTGTCCCTGTTATTAATTCCACTGCATCTGCTTTTGGTAAGGCTCATTATGTTGTACAGGAGTTTTCAGTAATGCAGAATTACCGGTGGGACACATAATAATGTTATAACATTCTCAGAAATAAAACTGTCAGAAGGTTGAGCATTATTGTTTAATAAACATTCCAGAGGATTATGCATTAAAAGCATCTAGCTTTTTTCTGGACAATGTTTATTGAATAATCTTCATAGAAACCACCCAAACAGTAAAAGAACTCTTAAAATGGAAACTGTAACTTAGGACCTAAGTAAATGATAATGGTTTGTGGTGAATGCCTTATAAATAAAATAAGAGTTTTTTCTTTTACTTTGATCAAGTAATGTTGGTCTCATGTAATTATGTGGTAAGGACTGCTATGATATCCAGATGACATTAGGTTTTCATATACTGCCTTAGAACAAGAATGCAAGTTAAAATAACAATAGTTTCCTCTCCCTCTCCTACCATTAACCATATATTGCACATCTGCCGGAATAATAGAAAGACAATACAACAGAGATATTCTGTAAGAGCTGTTTTGTCTTGTCTTGCTTTGCCTACCTGAAGAGGTACTAGTAATACGATACCATAACAACCAATGAAAGTTCTTTTATTCTTTGTTTTTGTGGGGGAGGGTCATACCTCTCTCCACTGACAGACTGCTTTGGGGAGTCAGATATAAAAGTGACATATGATATAAATTGGTTTTTTTAAATACACAAACAGCCTTAGTGGGAATAAGCTGGAAGAAGTTGAAATATATAGAATACCATAGAATGTCTTCGACTTTTGCAGAAGCCAGAGGGATTAGGAAGGAGTTTATCACCAAGAAAATAAATTTTATTTATGTATTGAAAAGGCCAATGTTACATGCATTTAAATATATAAATTTTCTAATTCTTCTCAGGTATTTTGTTTCTTTACTTCATACCTAAACTCACAGACTCAATATATGAAATCAAACTCTATAATAAAATCTCCACTGGACTGAGAAGAGGTTTGGAAAACTCATCTCCTAATGTAACTTTTAGAAGGAAGTCAATAAAAAATAGGAGTACCATGAGTTAAAGACACAATAAATTAAAAAAAAAAAACAAACCACACACATAATGATACAAATAAGAGGAACTGTTCTGTATAGAACAAATCAATAAAATGTAGAAAGTCCCTGAGGATGTTTCTGAATGTATGAATACATGTCAGCAGGGACACACTCTGTAGAACCATCTTAGAAATTATTGTATGAACTAGCTCTGAAATTATGAAGTGAAAGCACTGCATTGCACTCAAGTTAATTTTATTACACTGCTTTAGAAACTACAGTCTCTGAAAATCAATCAATTTGTGGATACTCAAGCTTGTGTCAAAGGTAGTTTGGCATCTATACCATGTTATATTTCTCAGTAAAGTACATAAAATGTGATAGGCAATAATAGATAATGTTGGTGGAAGAATACACTGTATGGCATCCCACTGGAATCTTGGGAAACTAGAAGCAAAAAGTATTTTTATTAAGCATTGTACTTTAATAGGAACAGAAATAGTCTTTCCTAGACCAGTCAAGACGAGATATGGGGAACACAGCGTTCTTTGTTTCAAGATACCAGAAGACTTTCCTAAGTCAAGTTTGTTCAATAGGGTAATATTCGATATATGGGTAACTTATGGAAGCAAGAAGGTGGAGTTTCACTTCCTCATGAAGTATCTGGCATATCAAAGACAGTGTATTGACTTAGGCCATGTATTGATTGTTTTGGCCTGGTAATTCAATCTGAGCTTTCTACTAAGGCATCTTCAAGAAATCTTTCCAGTATGTTTTCAGAGTTTTATATCACTCTAAATGCTTGTCCACTTCTAAACCCCAAAAATCTGTATAAATGAAATTTATATGTCATTTCAAATGTAATTAATTGCTGTTACTACCGAAGCATACAAAACAGTTTAAGAGTCTATTTCAATTACTTTTGAATTAATATTAGATCTCTC
Source organism: Aegotheles bennettii (assembly GCA_013398125.1). Lineage (NCBI taxonomy): Eukaryota > Metazoa > Chordata > Aves > Caprimulgiformes > Aegothelidae > Aegotheles > Aegotheles bennettii. The sequence goes on from VZRW01005211.1 coordinate 177,171, forward strand.
TTAGTTTGTTAACCTTAATGCTTAATAAAGTCAATAAGCAGCATAACAGAATCATCTCAAATGTGATTAAATGGTCCCATAAGGAAGCTACTTGTAACAAGTAAATCAGAACAATATGTCCTATTTTCTACTGATTATTAATATTTCTGGTTCAAAGAATTATCCAGTTTAATGTTAATATTTACAAACTTTATTACAGTGTCAACTGTGTTTTTCTTTCTTGGTATAATTTTCCAAACCACTTAATTTTATAAACTAAATTAATTTATGATTATACAGTTGACTGCAAATCTGAACCATCCCCAGTACACACTGAAGGGGAAGGCAAAATTGTAGAAAAGGTGAAATCTGCAATCTTACCCTAAACAAATTAAAATCTGGGGGAATATTTAGAAAAATATTTGTCTTTTGAAGTGTGGAACTGATTAATTTTTTTGGCAAAGATGCTTTTGGTGAGGAGTACTTTTCAGAATGACTAATATTGTAATAACTTCTGTGTAAAAGAATATTTAGATACCTTACGCCTCATTCCTGAAGATGGACATACGATTTATAATCAAAGTTTCACAGAAATGTCTCCTCACTACATTACATACAGTTCTTGAAAAATGTAATCTTAAACTGCATAAATAGTTCTGATTGCTATATTGCCCTGCCAGCTTATAGCTAAACTTCCAGTGAACTTGGGAATCTTATATATAACTTTTTATTTGTGTTATAGGAGGTAGTATAATGTTTTAACATTGTGTTAGTTAATCTATTTTAATCTATTTTATTCTTCTTGTTTTTTTATATTCATCACTATGATATAAGACTTGGTATTCTGTGTATGAAAACACTTTTCCAAGAAAGGTTGTGAAATTAAGACTCAACTGCATTATGTCTTAATCTTTGCATGAGTTTCTTCCTTCTGTAGTACCTTAATAAGTATCACAGACTGGGAATCACTTTATTCACTGCCATGAGATCTGCCTTCAGCTTTTAGATTCTCTATCTTAGGTCTTCCCTGATGAAGAACTCACAAACCCTTTTTATTACCATTTGTCTGTCTTTTCTGTGTAGACTGTAACTTTGTTGGAGATTACCTTTTTGCCTTTCATCAGCACCTGATACAAAGTCTCAAAGACAGCTGAAGCCCCAGGACATTATATTATGATGATGACTGCCAATAATCTACAGTCTTAATTTGGGATCTTTTCTGAAAGTATAGATGGGACTTTTAGATGCACTGAAACCAGTAGAAATACTTCAATTTCAATGCATATGGGGCTACAGGAATGCAAGGGGATCCCCTGGGCCATCAAACACCTTCTCCATTCTTCCAAGCATCCACTTATTTTTATCTTTATCCCAGAGAGATCCACAAAACATCCAATCCCTGTGTCCCACCAGTCTTAAAACAGTCAGTGGAATTCATGATCTGTGCATTATGCAATCACATTCTCCATGTGTGTGCTTCTATTATAAATAACTTAGAAGTAGGAAGACTGAAGTGATCTCATATCATTTGCTAGGTGACAGGGAATAATTCAAGCTCTGTAAAGCTTCAGTGCTATGAGAAATGTAAACCTTATTGTGTACTCCTGGTTCGTGATGCCTATGATGCTTCACAGGCACCTGGTAAAGATTGAACTATGGCAGGGTTTTTGCCTTAACCAAAGACAGGTGAAGTGTAGGGCCAGTGATACCTGTGACCTTGATTAGTGTTCAAGGAGCTAGCTTTACCTCGAAACACAGGGAAAATAGAAGCAGAATATATCTGCACTGACAGTGTGTTTTGTGGTCTGATTGATGGCAGAGCATGCTGCTACCAACTTGTGACTCTCATTGAAGCCTTTTACAAGCTAGTGAACTTGAGCAACCAAGGTGTTTGTAAGTAGATGAGACCCCTCACCTTAACATGTCTTATTTAGTGTAAAATGTTTAAAAGAATCTTATCTGCACTACACAGAATGAGAATACATGATCAAGGGCCTCATAACGGCAAATATTTTTTTATTTTGCTTAATGTCTTGTGTTCAGCATTTGACTTCAACATCACGATTCCAGACTATACTGAAGACTGATATTCTTGTCCATTGATACCTAATACAGCAAAGGGCAAAGCCTCTATGTGCTGTAAAATCCATTCCCCCACAAAACCCAGGGAGGTAGTGGCCTGAAATCTGCTGAACTACTTCAGACTACCAGCAATTAATATCTAGACAAGGGTTTATATATTTTCACATGCAGTATTTATGTACATAGATTTACATGAGTGTACACATAATAACTCCTTTAAATTATGAGTTATATATGTAGGTAGACAGCAATATTCATTTGAGTCCTATAAAGTTTGGCTGTATTTATGGTTCTTAACTTTCATCACAATGATCTGGGCATAAGTGGCTTAATGATAGATATTCTGGATACATGAAAATGTTTACCTTAGTTTTACTACGGACATTAAGAAATGATATTGATACATCTCTGCTGGAATCACTGTATAATTTTAAGGCAGAAATAAATGAAATTTCCAGAAATATCTGTAGCAGTAAACTAAGAACTTCAGTTTCTGACAGCACTATAAAAAACTAGTACAAATTCTAACACCTTTTCTTTCCATTCTTGAAATTCTATATATGCCCATTAATTTCTAAGTGCCTCCAGACATACCTATAATTCCAATAAATATTAAAATGAGAAACATGAATAAAGGTCTCACACTGAAACTGTTACATGTTCAGTATACATGTACATATCTTTTCATATACACATACATGCATTTATATATAAAATAAGGATGAGTTCATTACACTAAATAGATTATAAATCCCTCTTTTAGAAGCAGTGCTGGAAAGATCTGAAGCTCAGTAAACAATATGGTGAAATACCAGGTTCCCAAATTAGCTTGCAGAACAGACTATGAAACTTAATAAGACAAAAGTGCCTGGGTTTATCTGAAATGGCATAGTTCAAGATATATATCCTTTTATGGCTTTAATAATTGTATAGAAAGATAAGACCTTTTTTATAGGAAATATGAAAGCAGCCAAAGTGTATAAAGACAATTCCGGTCCCTCTTTTCATTAAATTCCTCTCGGGATTTTGAAAGGGAGCAATCATAGGTTTCCTTTAAGTGAATGTGTGCTAATACAATCTTCTTCATCCCCAGTTGCTGGAGTGAGATTCAGAATATGACTGTGGGGATCAGTTTACTTCTTTACTACAACCCCAGTTTACTTCTTGAATGGTACAGCCTCTGAGTGAGAAATGTAAAACTGCAGGTTTCTCTAGAGAGCTCATATTTGGGGAATAAGTGTTATCATTTCCATTAGCTGCTGAAGGAATAACTATATTGGAGTTGCAATGATGAGGAGTAGATTCGGCTGCACTTAGCACTGAGCACAAACTCAGTAGGAGCGACAAAAAAAATGGGTTGAAAATCTCTTCTTTTACTCTGATTCTGTATCACAAAAACTGGTCCAAACAAGTTACAATTTAGGTAAAATATGAAAATTTAAATCCTTTCGAGATATTCCTGCACTTAAGTCACTGTAAAGAGGAGACAAATGAAAAGCAGTGATGGAAAAGTCTCCCTCCTAAAGCCTTGTTTTAGGAGCAGCATTTTTTCCCATTTTTCTTTTTCCAGGACCTGGCAAGAACATTGCCTCCTACTTCAGTTTATCATAATCACAGCTCTTCCTGGAAGTCAATGTTATCGTGAGACATTCCTCTGTAAGTCGTGAAATCATGAGCTAAAGTGGGGAAGCTTTCAGCCTTCAGTTTCATATCTGCCAATTCATTGTCAGTAGTTTCTCTTTCTCTGGCTGATTCACAGTTCCTGTTTGTTGTTGCTAACAGACAGAACAAATAAAGCCATAGATTAACAATGATTACCTAAGTGTATAATCACACATGCAGAACAGATGTAGCAACAGATATACACAGGAAGAGGGGTATATATTAGGAATGGATTGCTAGACAAAGAGATGGGCAGATTGTATATGGCAATTTGAAAGTATATCTGGTTTTACTAGGGAAAACAGAAGCCACCAGACATGTATTCACAAATGTTATGCTTAATAAGCAAGTTAAAAACAATTAGACGTGAATGGTTTAAGATTCATGCATACTCACTACAGATTCAAAGAGTTATACTAAAAGCGAGGTGGAATGGTTTTATTTATTTTTTTTTTTAATACTAAGAAACTGTTTGTATGTATCCCTTGGACTATCTAAATATCAATATCTTCCCAGTGATCTCAGGAGTACTGGCACCCGTGCCTGCTCCTGCATTCTCAGCAAGGCGACAGCGTGGCTGTCAGGCTCACTCTCTCACTGATTAAGTTGCTACTTTTGTTTGCAAATTTCCACACAGTGCCCCTGTGCCCGAAGTGATAACAATCACAGTCATTTCCGATTTGTAATCCAGGAACATGTACTGGCCCTTGCCCTGATAGAGCTTCACAGTTCACAAATATAAACTGACAGTCCTTTTGGCATGATTAATGTAGTGAAAACACAGAGGAATGAGTCAAAGACAAGACACACCAGTTATTTCAAGTCCATCCCTCACTCAGATCTAATATGAATTCTTAGCATTTATCACTGGTTTTGCTTTCTCAATCTTACTTCTACAATACTTTTAATTTTACAATAAATCCCAAGTAAGTCATGTATAACAATAAGACTAATGTTTTCTTGCCAAGTAAAATTCTGAAGAGTGGTTTTGTAGTAACTCAGAAGCATTTACAATGTAATAAAAAATACATTGAATAGTGCAACATATCAGAATAACAGGCCTAATAAATGAAAAGAAAATATCCCAAGCCTTTAAAACATACTGTAACTCTTCTGAATCAGAGATGGGCAGGGCCCAAAATCAAATACAGATATTCCTAAACTTTCAAGTATTCAGATTCAGGATCTTAGTTCAATCTCATTTTCATAATGATAGCCATGTGGTATCATTCTTCTCCCTCAGGGGTAAGGAAAAATATCTGTTGTACTGACTTTGTAGTTGCTGTACATAAATGCAGACTTTCAGGTCATTAGTTTAACCACATGTGCAGAACACAGGAATCAGGATAAAGTTTCTCATTACTGCAGCTGTTTGATCAGAAGAAGAATTGACATCAATAATGCTCATATCTATCACACTTTGTACCATAACAATAGAGAATAAAGTGTTCATGGTTCCTTAGGAAAGTTTGGCAGATGTTTCACTGAGATGTAGGTCGCAGTTATGTTAATAGCTATACATTCTGCTCTTAGCTGGCAATAACATTCATGCCCTGTAGTCAGAACATTACAGCAAGGCAATGTCTTCAGTACTGAAAACAGATGAAAAATCTTGTCAGACAATAAAAGAATGCTGTGACTGTGACTTTAATCATACTCATACCTGTTGCTCCCAGAGGACCTAAAGAAACTGTTTGTTACTGCAAAGCACATATAAAACCTACTTGGAACACATAAATCCTAAATATATTCCATGCAAAAGTCAGGAATAAAGGTTCTGTAATGTTCTCTTCTTAAGGACACAGGTTTTCTATCCCTGATATTGATGCTGATAGAAACAGTGTCAATTCTATGAGATGCCTGAAGGTCTGATCAGGTTGTGGGGAGATCAGAAAACAAGAGACCACAGAGCCATACAGGAGATCTGTGGAGTAACAGGCCAAGAAACCCCTGATTCCCCACTGCATCCCTGTCTCATCTGGATCCAATTCTTTCCATTCAGAGGTAACGCTGTGGTTTCATTTCCATTAGGTCATATAATGTGGGGTGAGGACACATATGGACTTATTTGTGGGAAAAAAACCCCACATGATCCTCTATTGGGATGACACAGGAAGGTTAGATAAAGTCTGGAATCCAGACATATTGAAGTCAACAGAAGTTTTGCAGTTAACCTCAATTTGGCCAGGATTTCACCCCTGAACTTCATTTGTCTTTTTGACTTTCAGCTACAGAACAGGTAAAAATATCTTCCCAAAACTAACAAGAATGTTATTTTATTTATTAGCTGTTTGCAATTCTAACCTTCTCTGAAACCAAACTTTGGGGTTTGTCATCTTCCTGTAAACATATCAACATGCTATCCAAGATTGTTTTCCTGTGAAAAGTATGCTTGTTAACATTAGTGCTAATGTGCACATAGGGATTATTAACCATTATTACATTTGGACTAAACTGCTAGCATCTAGACATGAAAAGAAAGCTAAAACAGAAGTGCTTCTGTTCAATGTGAAATAAATTACCGTGCTACCACAAATTCCCAGCAGGAAAAGGGAACGCATAAATTTCCACGCAATGCATAGAATGTTTAATGGACTTCTGTGTGATAACAGTGGAAGTAGTGGCATTGTTTCTTTTGCCAGTGTGATGACAAAGAAGTAGGAAAACAGGACTTCATTCCTGTCTTTGCAATTGGACTGCAAGGCCATCATAAAGGTATTTTCTTTAAAAGGAAATATACAAGGATTATGTAAAATGAGCAAAAGCTGCAGAGTTCCAGTTGAGAACTGAACTTCCTGAAAGGTCAAGGTGTTGGGGGTTTGTTTGAAGCTTATCTTTTTGTCTCTCTGCATTTCCAGTAGCAGATCTTTCACAGCTGGGCAGCAGCAATAGCTCTGCTTGCATGGCACCCCAAAGGAGAGGCCATTCCAAGTAGACCTGCAGTCCACTGCTGACACACAAGAAAAGGTCATGGTGTGAAAGCGTTGTCTTCATGATCATCCACAAACCTGTGGTATGTGGGACTAAAGGCTCAGCTGGAACATTGCAATAGCTTTGCTGATCTGAACAACTTTTTCAGGTAGGACTTATATTACTTGCCAAATAAAACTAGATAACAAATCTCAAACTTAATATAAAACTGTGCTCTAGTTAAAGATTCCTTACCCAAAGCAACAGCTGAATGTTTAGAAAATACTTCTCTCCTTTTGTTCATGCTCTTGTAAACATTTGTGTTATTCTGGGTTACTGCAAGGTTCCTTTTTATCTGGGATGGTTGCACAGCTTTTCATTGACATACAGATGAACCAGACTGCTTTCACGAGTGAAAGCAAATTTTTGCAAGAAGTAGAAAGAAACCCCTCTAGCAGTACTACCAAAATTCCCTACAGATTTCTTTAGGGACATTACAAAAATGTAACAGAAAAGTAGTCTAGCTTTTTTTCCCTTGTTCCAGTTCCCAGAAACTCAGTGCTGATCAGGGATTCACCCAGCCCTACTTGATTGAAATGCGTTCACGGTCCTGCTTCTATTTTTGTTAGACAGAAGGGATGTGGACTTTGGTGGTTGGAACTGATTATTCTTGAGAGAGCTGAATACAAAGGTTTAGTCTATTCCCCACTTTCTTGGTCATGAGAGTGTACTTATGTATGTGACAGTCGATTCTGTAATGTGTAAGAAGTAGCTTTTGTTCCCATCCTGTCAGAAAAGATTGTGTTCAACAGATGAGTCAGTGAATTTATCAGGTAAAAAGGAAGCTGAGACTGATAACTCATTTGATGCTGAAATTTAGAGTGTGAGCCCCTGGTCAATAGTGATGATTATAAAACATATTGAAACACAAGGAACAGCTAAAAAAACAAATGACTTTTGAACTTAGAGCTCCCTGGCTTCCATGAACTTTCCACAAGGTTCCTAGCTTTTCTTGCAAAACATCTCTGATACACCTGTGAAATAAGAAACTAAAACATGGACTGGCCCAGTAAGTTTTCCTTCATGAGACAGCAATAATTTTCTTTTGTAAATACAAGGTAAAAAGTGACTTTCTGAAGGTAAGCTCTGTGTGGACTACCAAAATCACAAAGTTTCAGTTACATGTCACGTAAGTGTTGACAGAAAAAATGTTTTCTAGCATTTGTTTTCTATTCCAGTGCTCCTTAGTATTGGTTAATAAACAATTATTCGACAAGCATGAATGGAACTGTGCCATGTGCAATTCAAACATGATGCCAGCCCAAGTTGTCCTCTTATTACTGAGATGCTTCAAACAAACAATTAGTGACATTTAAAAGAACCAAGTAACTGGTGATAAATGTGAAGAATGGCTTAGTGGTGGATGTGTTTCATTGTTATGTTTAAGAAAGATGGAGAATCTTGTCACAAATGGTGCTGTAGATCAGCTGAACCAGAACAAAGAAAATTGCTTGAATCCTTTACTCCAATGGATCTTCATAATCTCCATCTTTTAACACATGGTTCACAAAACCAGAGTGGTAAGAAGGCTTTTTAATATAAACTGGCTTTTGGAGTCCTGAAATGTTAATCAGGCTGGTATTTAATTTTATTTCTTTTATACTTAAAGCCTATTCTGCTCTTGTGTGAACCCTAAGCTTTTATTGAGAGGAGTGAGATGACTGTTAAAAATTAAATATACAGTATATATTTAGCTTTAGTGAACTTAATGGTTTACTTTAGGAAATAATCTTTAATTGTCAAGGAAGGAACTAGACGATCAAATAGTTTGATTCAATCTGTACTTCCTAAGATACTGTGAATAGCTACCCTTTGGTACATCAGCAAAATAATTGCTTAATAATAAATGTTTGCTTAATAATAAATAGAGTGAATTTTAATTGCTCTAATAATATTTTCAGAATAGTTTTGTGTAAAAAAAGATACAAACATAAAAAGACACTGGTTTATTGTCTCTTGCTTGGATGATTTAAATTTTGTTTAAACAGCTACAGGTTATTTAAAAATAGAATAGTATAGTTTCTGCACAGAAACTTTTGTGAGAGAAATAATTGGAATTCAAAGTGTAGGCCAGTCTTTCTGATAGAAATAGTTTATCTCATTTAAAAAGGAAAGAACATACAGCAGATTTCAGAATTGCTGAAAAAACCTGACATCTACACTTTGGTATATTTATGTTAACTTCCAAAATCAGATTAAATTAGTTATTTCAACTGTCCTCTTTCTCAAATTTAGTGAAACTTTGATACCATTAAAGGAAAAGTTCATTAGCTCATTAAATTAAATTTAAATTTATACAGTTTTTCCAACATAAATAAATAATCAAATATTTTCATCAGACAAATCAAATGTGATGTTCAGTTAAGTGAACAGAACATTCTGTAAGAATTTAAATCCACAGAGTGACTTGAAATATTTTTAGAAGACAATGACAACTTAAAGTCAACCTTATGTTTAGCCCTTTTTTACATTACTTATACTCTTTCCAAGTAATAACAACAGTGATATGTAAATGAGTGGTGGAAGAAGGTGTTTTTGGTCATTTGGGGTTTTTTTCACAGTTAATAACATTTTGTCTCTGTTCAATTTCAACACACTTTATTGTGCCCAAGAAGCCAAGATGACCATGCCAGTCCACACATAAACCCAACACTTGCCATATCCAGTGCAGACAAAGTTCATAAACTGATACATAAATTGATACAATTTTTGATGTTTGTTCTTTGAAAAAGAGGCAGGACTTCTCAGTCCCAATGTTTTCATGCACATATAGACCAATATAATCAAGAGTTTATGTGGGGGTACTTGTATATTTGCGCATGGCTGAAATTATAAGCATCTGTTATTTTACAGTCTCCTTCCATGAAGATGTCAGTACAGGATCAGGGCATATGAACTGAACTGAAGCCACCAAATTATTTCATTAAAGCCCTCTGAAATCTAGTAAATGAAAATACCTTTGACCGTTATTGACCTGAGCTGTATTTTACAAGTGAGCTGTTTGTGATGGGATCTCCGGACCATTAATAATTTCCTGAGTCATGCAGTTAAATCATAAGCATCTTTCTTTTTTTCTTTCTTTGTTAACTGCATAAAAGGGATAATCATGATCTCATTAAAGACAACGGCTCAAGCAGATTTGTTGTTGTTGTGGTTTTTTTCTTGTTGGTGATCTCCCCTTTTACAAAGTAGTTAATAGATCTTTTTTGACTGTGGGAATCCACATCAATTAGCTCTTCAAAGAGACCCTCAACTTACTTAAAATCAGCTCCTCAAAGATTTATATTTACTTGAAAAATCTTAACATCTGTTTAGAAAGCCTTATTTTGGCTGAATTTCCACAGCTGGGTTTTTACTGGACTTGTTTCTGCCACTGCAACTCAGTACTAACTTTGTTAGCTTCAACCACAGAAATGTTATATCACCATGGGTACACAGAATTAGGCATGCTGGACATGGTGCTGCAAAGGGCTGGACACTCAGCAAAGCCTGAGGCCAACACAGGCCTCATTTTAAAAATGGAGTCTTTCCACAATCACTGAGATGATTCACAGGCACACACTCTTATGTACATAATGTGGGGAATGAGGAGCAGAGAGTTCAGAAGTTTGGCAGATTCAACTGCCAGGCTTCCATCCTATGTGCCCCCTTTATTTCAAAATTGTCCTCAGTGTGTTTAATACTTCATAGCTTTTCCCTCCTCACATCGTCAGCTTTTTTCCAGTTTCATTATTCACTTGGAAAACAGAAAGTTAAAGTTTAAAACCTTACTTTGATCTGAGATGTCATAATATAAACAACAGATGCAAATACTTCTTAGACCACTAATCTCTTTGTAAATCTCCTGTTGAATCAGAGCTAAAAATAATTACATTCTGTGTTATTTGGCATAATTCATCTCTTCACTTTTATACTCTGGGAAAACAGAAAAATACTGCTAACTTTAAGGAATTTGTGATTTTAAGATGTCTCATAGCTAGTTCGTTATATACCTTAGTGCCATGGAGGGTGTGGAGGAGGGGGTCTAAGCTCTAATTTAATATATTTATAAAGGATAGAATTTTGCTCTCTTTATTTGCTTTTCTCAACCAGGAAAGAGTGTGAGTCACTCTGATAAGTTTGCCAGGATTAGCCCACTCAATTCACCTCTTTTACAAGGATATTGCTTTAGGTTTGTGAGATGAGGGTACAGCTTGACTGTCATGTTTTACTATTTCCTGTATCCTGGGTGTTAGAACAATTCAGTGTTAATACTGTCATTTCACTAATACATCCCAATAGGCCATGGCAGGAGCAATTATGATTAATGGTTTTAGAGATGGTTGTTGAAATCCTAAACTACTATTAAAGTAGCCAACCTAAAACCAAACCAATATTACTTTTCAGCCGAATGTTGCCAAATACACATCGATTTAACAGTGCCAAACTAATCTGTATACATAGTGTTGTCTATAGAACATGCACCTTGATTTTCTTTCACATTTATTAGTCTAGTTAGAGCAGGTTCACCATCTTGTTCACAAAAGATACTCCTGTACAGTATAGAAGCTATTAATTATGTCTCAAGATAGTCTGTTTTATATAAATGAAAAAACACAGGAACATTTTTAAGATTAATCTTTTAGGACAAGAATCTCAGAAGTGCCAAAATTTAGATAAAGGTGATACAGATATCTGGTGTCCTAAGGGCTTATGTCTTTATCCAAGACTGCTTATGAATTTTGCAACAACCATAGACTAAATATACAATTTAACTTCTCCCAGCAATTAAGTGGTTAAATTATAGAAAGGATGCCACTGTATTTCATGGTGAGTTTAACATTTCAGGTATACATTAGGCAGTCTCTGAAGACAGTTTTTGAACATAATTGTGAAAACTTATTAGTCTAAGGTTTCTCAGGTTGGATAATCTCATGCCAAATCCATCACAGATCTGTAAAATGCTTAAAGTGCCTCCATACCACCAAATTTCCACAATAGGCATCAGACTTTTCCAAATCTGTGGCTTAAGGACATACTGTGCTTCTGTACCTGATTCCCATAGATTTCTTATTTGGACAGAGTTTAAAGTGGGAAGATATTCAGAAAATTGTTCCACAAATTTTCTGCATAAATAAACTTTTGGCTCAAAATGTGGTTCTAAGGAGTTCTCACACACCATATACACAACAGTTGCACGACATTCAATTCTGGCAAGCCTGTCTTCCAAAGAAATCAGAAAAGACAGCTACACACACAAACTGGACATCAAGCCTGTGATTCTTTTTTTACAGATAGAGCTAGCTATACTTACAAAAAATAAGGATTTAACAGGATTTGGACCTGATAGGATTTCTTTGAAACTGTCTATTATGCAGATATATGCACACAACCACCTGAGCCCAGAAATGGTCACCAAAACTACTCAATATTGAGTCACAGACATGTTCAACACTAGAAGTGATCCAGCACCTACTTTTAAGAAAATACTTTTTCTATACAAAAGCGGCATTGAAAGGGATAGCAAGACACAGCCAATACAAACAGGTTTCAAATGAACTGCTTTTTATCTGTCATCGCTTAAATGAAATAGAGCTTCCTGCTTTCCTTTTTCCAAATAATGTGGTTTCTGATGTTGTGCCCACTTGAAAGTGGTATTATCAACTTGTGATTACCTACATGGGTTATGACTGTGGAAACAAAACTGACAACACAGTCTAGATATCACATGTCAAAGTTTTCATTATTTTTCAGAGAATCCATTTAGTTGTTTCAAATTCTAGTTGGTGATTGTGTAAGAGGGTTTTTGTTTCCTGTGATTCAGTTAAAGAACATGGGAAATAAAAATATCAAACTATCATATTTCATGACCAATTAAAGCCTTCACCTTCAGTAGTGACAGTATGATTACTGCTGAATATGTTTAACTAAACAGACCTTTAGAGCACGGCTGTTATGATTTGATGACCGAGGACCGCATCCTCAAGTGATGCTTAGCATCACTGAGCTCTGTGAATTTGCTCTCAAGGATCAGGAACAGAATTAATAAGTTGAGGAGCTACAGGTTTCCAAAAAGCCCATAAATGTATCACCACCTCCTTCTAACAAATACATAGTTTTCATAGATGAGGTAAATTGTAGATGTCAGATAAACACCTGTCATTAAAGCAACCATGTAAATTTTCTTTCTCTTTGCCTCTCCTTTTCATTTTCTCCCTTCCCCTTCTTTTTCTCATTCTCTTCTCCCTTTCTCCTCCTCTTCATAATGTAAAGCAGGGCTAGACATTTCTGCCACCTTTCCTTGCAGATGAAGATACTTGCAGGACTATCAACTTCTTCCAGCTATCAGAGCAGTACATAAACATACTGATTGGTCTGTTTTAGTGTAAATACTATTTGAAAAAACAAACAATCCACTGACACAGTTAGGCTGCAGGAAAACATATTGAAAATTCAGGGCTGGTATGATCAAATCAGATCCCTCAATCTGACAGCAACTGAATTGCTCCAAGAATAACTCAGAACCAGGAAGTGTGCCCTAGTCTTTACTGCTAGTATATTTTTTGTCTACTGGCTTCTTAAACTGTTTTTCATTGCAGAATTTATAGTATTCATCTCATTAATTTATCCATTCATTGCATTTTCTTCATGAAGACATGATACTGAATACAGTAAATTTCTGCCTTCCCTCACCAAAATTTCAGGTTCCCCAGAAATGTTAAAAGATAAAGGATGCTATAAAAAGCTGGTAGTTAGCCTTTTAATTGGCACTTCTGTATTTAGCGTTTTAGGGGATTTAGGGACACTTAGAATCCTGCCCTCAGGCTGAGAGTGCAAATGTACTTATTCATCACTTGGTAGGTTTTGTCTGCAGCAGATCCTAGAACAGCTCAAGCACTTCAATTAATGTCAGTGACATTGGCAGTCTTTGGGTTGAGGCAGTGTGGTTCCACACATGACATTCAAGATATTTTCAACACCTGTTTATTTAAAACAAGGGGAAGGCATAGATAAGCTGATATGGAGATTGTTTCTCCTCTGTGATTTTCTGCCAAGATATTTCGTTAACAAATTATGGTGACAGAATTTACAGGATTAATACAGTTGTGGAGATTTGCACAAAAAAATGTGACCAACCTCATTGATTCCAATACTATTTTGCAATCTCTCTGATGAAACTAATCCTACATAGTTTACATTCTGTTATTTACAGCATAAGGTTTTCTTTCCTGCCACATTTCCATTCTTCTCTTTCCTTCTAACATTTTCTTTAAAGCTTTGTCTTTCTCTGTGGATATCTGACTAATTATGTATCCTATGTCTACATGTTTAAGTAAAAGCATTTAGCACCATCTTTCAGCACCTCATTATCTCTTTTTACATAGGAATCTCCAGTCCTTGTTTTAGAAAAAGCATGATTTATTTCCTTCAAAACCAGCTTACTTTAATGCTGTGAAATTGAGACTCAGATTGTATTTAATGGAAGAATGAATTTAAGTTGAGAAGGTTTTACTGAAATGCATAGTCACAGATTGACAGTCTTTACTGTATCTGCCTCCTGGAAGTGGTGTTTTCTATCTGAATTTAATACTTACTAAAATAACTATTCTCTCATCTGTGCATGTGGCTCTACAGTGTAAATACCATTACTGCCACTTGAAATTACATAGTTAGCATCCATAACTCACGTACACAATTCTTACTGATGTTAATTGGAACACTATAATTGTATGGAAAGGCCAATGTATGGTCCTTAAATTTGGGAGGGAGAGTGGGAAGAAGTCAAAGATTCAAATACAGCAGAAGAATGAAGCTACAGGCCTAATTCTGCTTCCATTACAATCATTTGGATTTGGATGACTTCATCCCAGCTTACTTCACCAGCAGTTAAGTTATTAAGAATTTCCAAGATCAAGAGGGGTAGTTTATTTTGAGGTAGAAAATATGACTTTTAAAAGTGATCAATGAGTGAAGAAGAAACTTTTAAAATATATTATTTCAACGCTTCAAATGTCTTCACATGACTTTTGTGTGCAATTTTTCTAAACAACATTTGTTGTATTATTATTCAAATTTCAGATCTTATCCTCAGCTGTCTTACTTGGCTGGAGATGGTGGAGTTGATTTGTGTCAGATATGGATCTGCACCTTTAACAATAACTGATAATCATAAATCTGTAGCCAATTACACTCTGGACAAGCTTCCCTGGGCAGTCTGTGCATGTAGGTCCCAGATCAGTTCCTGTAGATTTTACAGTTGTGTAAATATAAACCAGTTCAATATTTAGTAATTTTTAAAATTATAGAATTTTTGTAAAGACTAAGGAAGCATTTCTTCTGGTTAAACTATTGTGTTGCAAGTTGTACTCTTGTTGCACAGGATTAGAGACTGGTTCAGTAACATGGCTTCCATCATCTGGTAGGGTAAAAAAATCTACTGTAGAAATCTGAGGATAATTTTATGCAACTAGTTGACATTCTAATAACGTTTTCTATTGATTCATTGCCTTGGGAAATAATTTTGTGGGTTAAAGGACAAGATAAATAAGAAAACATACTGGGAGACTTTAGTATTGTCAATAATTAAAGCATTTTCTTAAAAAAAATTAAAAAGACAAGGACAATGGTCTATAGTAGAATCCCTATAAGAACAGAGCATGTATAAGCTCTGCAGGACAGTGTATTCTCCAAGATATCCACAGCTTAGGAACTTCCTGAGATAAGTTTATATGTAGACAATTCTACTTTATAGTCACTGCTGGACCAAAACCCTCATACATTTATCTAATATCATTTAAAAACCATTTATATTTTTGGCCTTCACAACATCCTGTGGCAATGAGTTCCATAATTTTATTATGCATCATGAGAAAAAGTACTTCCTTTGGTTTGTTTGTCCCTAAGGGAAACAGGGACAAATGAAAAGGCACTGTGGGTAATGCTTCTGTGGGGGACACTTGCAGAGCTACACAAAGAAGATACTGATTCTGACCACAGCTTTGCAGCTGAGAGAGTGAGGGGGCGGTCACTGCATGGTCCAAAGATTGAGCTGAAATTTTGCAGTAGGGGAAAGCAGAGAAACCCATGCTCGTAATGTGTAGTAGAGTTTCTCCTTTTGTCAGTACTCTCTTTTCAGTCCTAAATATCTGTGTGCCACAAACCAATGCCAGATGTTTATCCAGTGAGAAATTTAAGTGACTGAAAAAAAGGCTTTATCTCACATGCATTCCATTGAAGAGCTCCAGCCTGCTATGGAAATACATGAACAGGAAATTGTATGGATCCTAAAGGCAGACCAGAACACAGCCTGCGGTGTGGCGAGCAGCATGTTTTCATGCGCTGTGGTTTGTCCTTTTTGAAGTGGTCATGTAATGAGCTGAAAATATCCACATGTTTAGATAGTAAACAGGCATGTAAGACTGCTGGTAGTGAATTTTCCCCTTTGAAGAGTGTGACCTGTTAAATGGACAGCTACAGCCTGGCAACTTCACACCTTAGCTTTCTAGAACCAAAAAGCAATAAAATCAACATTTTTTCCTCAGACTTATTCCCACATTTCTCATATTTACCAAATACAAAACATATATGCCCTACTTAATTTTTCAATGGCGAAATGATTAAATCTTCACACTACGAACCATGGAATTTGAAAATTGTCATAGCTTAACTGGAAAGTATTCTAAGTGCTTTCAGACAGCAAGCATGTCTTCATAGGCAAACTCTAAGGAGTGAAGGCAGTGGCAGTAGTTTGAAATATAAGCTATATTCTATAAGCATTGATTTTTCAATAAAAAGTAATTAGTAATCACCAAATTGCCTAATGTCTCTGTGGGTTAGATTCTCTAGGCTTTTTCCAGACTTGAAAAGGAGGACTACAGTACATGGTACCAGGTAGAAAATACTGCTTTACAGCTTTTAGCTGCATGTAAAACTTCTGGTAAGTATAGATAAAATATTAGCACTGCAAGTAATTGATGTAGAGAGTGAGATAGAAATACTACTCTGGGTTTCCAACCAATGGCTACTGCTTAGATTTACTCTAGGAACCCGAGTGCCTGGAAAGCATAAATTACTGGTAAATAAATGCAGCTGGTGATCTCTGGTGCTTGGGAATGTGAAACAGCCAATTACACATTGCCATTTTTTTATTTTTTGCACTACTTCAAGTAGTTCAGATCAGGTCTGGATTCCAGTGTCTTAGTTTCTGTAGAAACAAGTATTAACAGACACACCCTGTACTAAATAGCTAGCATGGGGAAAAGGAAGAGGAAGGCAATAGACAAAGGTGGTTACATAAACTTGGTATCATATATGTCTTTGCTTATTCTTAATATTTTCTGAACAAGAGTGTAATAATGACAGTGACAAATCACATAAACTGCTTGTGAAATCTGAGTGAACTCTTCCTTAGTCTTGACAGCAGAAAGGTATCCAAAGAAGATATATGGAAGAAACCAAAGTATACTGAATTTCAGTATACTTATGCCTCAAGAAAGTAAGGGATGATATAAGCTTCTGCACTGAAATTTCTTACTCCTAATTTTATTATTGTCTTTAAACAATTATTATGCCATGTGCCTACATACAAATAAAACTCTTTGGGGACAATGTCCCCTGAATTAATTATCATGCATGAAAGTGAAAAAAACCCCCAACTTAATTCAAGAAGGTAATTCACTATTGGGGCTAGACAAATACAAAGTCCAATGACAGATAATATTATCACATTTAATTATGCTAATGAATTGCCAATGACAAGTAAAAGAGGAAAGTTTACTCCTTGTAGATGCAAGCAGATATTTACTACTTTGCCAAGAACGTGATAACACCTAATAAAACAAAAAGACACCTTCAGGGAAGTGAAGAAATTATTATTTCTGTTGGGAGGAATAGTGAGGGTAATTCTTGTAGTTAGAAGGGAAAGAAATTAGTTTGAAGGCAAGAGGTCAAAATCTAGACTTCAAAGAAGATTCGAAGAGGACAATGCTGCAAAGCTAACTTGCATGACCAGTGCATAGTAAATATTTATAGATTATCCTCCTGAAAAACCCCTCTAATGGAAAGCTCTCAGGGCTTTCTAACAGAGGTGCTAGGTTAAGTGTTCTGGATAAAGATTACCACCTTCCTGGAAGCTGAGAGCAATTTAGCTAGGCCCAGGGAGAAAGTCCTAACCAATAAAGCCTTAAAACACAGGTTAATGTACTTTCTTTTTCAATTCACTTACATATTTAACAAACTTATATAATTGTATTATCTATTTTGAACACAATGTCTTTATTTAACTGTTACCTTAAACTAACTTAAAGTAAATGTTCTTTTAAGGTAACAAATCTCTTTAGGTGGTGTGGAAAATTTATAAATGGGGGAAGCAAAGCACCTTTTAATTTCCCTGTCTCCACAATATTTCCTCTACTATATTCAAAGAAAAATAGAGGACATATCATTTTTATGAGTCAGTGGCAAGTTATTAGCGTGCAGTAGGATATTGGGATATAAGCTTGAACACAAAGGTCAAAATGTGACAGATGTGACAGGCTGTCTGCAAAGAACACTGATCTAGATATTATTCAGACCGTCCATCCTAGGCATACCACGTTGATGTCTATAAAGTCAGGCTCACGGTATAGCTGATCTGCATTAGTGTTCACAGATCTCTCCTCTCTTCACTGTTTATATAAGGCTTCTGCTCCTTATATACCCACACAGCTCAAGCATCTGGAGCTGGACAGTACACATAGTATGTTTCCTGTTCCCATTCCCGTTCTGGATGTCCCATCAAATAATAACTGAGCTGGGGTAGTTACAGCTTGTTTTGGCATGATTTGCTAACTCCTTTATCATTTTAAATAGATGTGATTTTAATTAGCTTCTAATTTAAGCTGTTAGTAAATGTGATCATATGGTGTTAACTTTGACATGGGGCTGCCCATGCCAATAACAATCACTGCATGACAGTGTTTGGCACACTGATTGTTGAAAGGACACTGAAAAATGACATGCAATTATCTGAGATAAACAAGCACAGTGGAAATGCTCATTTTATAGTGCCAAGCTGAATAGACACAGAACAAATTAGAAACTCTTGTGGTCTTACTGTGCCACTGTCTCCATTTGACATCTCCATGCTTCAGTTTCCTTTAGGAAAAATGGGGGATTAACTCACTTTTACATTTGAATAAAATAAATCTTGAGCTCTAAGTATTCCCAGTAGGTGTTTTTTATTGAACTTTCTTATTTGGGACTGGGAATATTTTTTGTTACAACCAGGGACAATGGAGTAAGTATGAAGTAGAACAAGTCTATAAAAAAAACTTGTTGCAGAATAACAGCTCTAAGTACCAAAGCTCTCATAACTCAATAGATTGAGAAAACAAAAAAATATTTTTAATGGTTAATCACTCTTATAAAAAGCTCAAACTACAGCTGGGGGTATTAAGCCATTCATAAAGGCATTCTAAAAACAATTATAGGGTATGTTTTGACCTAAAGTAATTACATTTTTCTAACCAGTGAAGGCTGGCAAGTAAGATAAACTTTTAGGCATATTTTTTTATTCAGCTCTGTCTATTTCTTGGTCCCTGTGTTTTCCGAAACATTCCAATTTAGTCTGTAGAAAATGCAAGTCAGTAACTGAAATTAATTAGAAGAGTCCTTTTGTTTTCCACTTTCTAGTATAATTAAGGCAGATAATATCGAGGCTCTATTAGTACACTTCTGATAAGGATACTACTACATCTGGAGTATTGTGTCCAGTTCTGAGCCCCACAGTTCAAGAAGGACATGGAACTGCTTGAGAGAGTCCAGCGCAGAGCCACTAAGATGATTAAGGGAGTGGAACATCTCCCTTATGAGGAGAGGCTGAGGGAGCTGGGTCTCTTTAGCTTGGAGAAGAGGAGACTGAGGGGTGACCTTATTAATGTTTAAAAATATGTAAAGGGTGAGTGTCAGGACGATGGAGCAAAGCTTTTTTCAGTAATGACCAATGATAGGACAAGGGGCAATGGTTGCAAACTGGAGCGTAGGAGGTTCCATGTGAATATCAGGAAAAACTTTTTCACTGTGAGAGTGACAGAGCACTGGAACAGGCTGCCCAGAGAGGTTGTGGAGTCTCCTTCACTGGAGACATTCAAAACCCGCCTGGATGCGTTCCTGTGTGATGTACTCTAGGTGACCCTGCTCTGGCAGGGGGGTTGGACTAGATGATCTTTCGAGGTCCCTTCCAACCCCTAGGATTCTGTGATTCTGTGATACTATAAAATAGATTTTCTAGAAAATAAAATGAATTAACAGTAGATCAGAGAAATCTGTCTGACGTATATATTCTTACTATAAGATAAATGTGACTTTTTTTTCTACATTTTTTTGCAAAGGGATTTAGTTTTAAAGAGATAATATCACTGTGTGTTACAGTTCTAGTAGGCTTCAGTGTGGATTTGCAAAGGCTTGCACCCTAACCTTGGCTAAGTGATAGCATCAATTTTTTCAACTGGCTACTGATTGAAACTGCTGTTGGTTTAATGTGTTGCACTTTCAGATCCCTTTGTGTTTCATTCAAAAATTAGACTATCAGAGAACTCTGCTGTAGGAAGTATGAGTTTAATCCTTTCAGACTAGTCAGTAAATCATTGAATTTACTGGATTGACTAACCTAGACCTTGAGCTCACTAATTTTTTAATATTTGAAAAAATGAGATCCATACATAACTATAGAATCATAGAATCATTAAGGTTGGAAGAGACCTTCAAGATCATCCAGTCCAACCGCCTACCTACATCACCACTAAACCTTATCCCTCAGAGCCACATCCAGACACCTCTTGAACACCGCCAGGGATGGTGATTCCACCACTTCCCTGGGCAGCCTATTCCAATACCTAATCACCCTTACAGTGAAAAAACTTTTCCTAATGTCCAATCTGAATGTCCCCTGCTGCAATTTAAAGTTGTTTCCTCTTGTCTTTTCATTATGGGCATAGCAGTAGAGACTGACCCCTGCCTTACTACAACCTCCTTTCAGGTAGTTGTAGAGAGCAATGAGGCTCCTCTTCTCCAGACTGAACAACCTCAGCTCCCTCAGTCATTCCCCATAGGATATATTTTCTAATTCCTTCACCAGCTTTGTTATCCTTCTCTGGGCATGCTCCAGCCCCTCCATGCCTTTTTTGAAGTGAGGGGCCCGAAACTGAACACAGCACTCAAGGTGCAGCCTCACCAGTGCCAAGTACAATGGGACAGTCACTGGCTTATTCCTGCTGGCCACACTGTTCTTGATGCAGGCCAAGATGCCATTGGCCTTCTTGGTCACCTGGGAACACTATGGCATAGAGAAGTTTTATTCCTGAGTGTGTGTAAATCCATTGGCTTATCATCTACTGTGAAAGTGTCTAATAACAGAAATGGACCTAGCTGCCACTGATGACAATCAATCAGTCACATATTTCCTGCAGTTCAAGGATTTGTCATTTCAGTGATCCAGGGCTGACTAAGTTCTCGGTCCATCATTTTGCCAATTTCTGAATGAATGCAGGAGACTGCAGCTGGCATTCTTCAGCTTAAACTCCATGAATGCCATTGGTATGCTCCAAGCACACTGCCATGCCACATAGGTATGGGGATACCCACTTTGAATACCCAAATAAATTCACCTGAAAATAGAATCTGTAAGGTTTGCCTTATCCAAGGTCATCTAAGCATAGGCAGCAGCATAGTCTTGAGCATCTGTGTGTATTTTAACCATTAAATACTACTTAATTCCAAGTACCTAAGTAGTCTAAGAAGGGAGGAGAAGTGAAGGACTCTGTACCATTTGCTTGAATGTAGGTGCTTAAGTGTTGCTTAAGTTACAAAGTTTTTAAATCGAGTTATGGATCTGAAAAAAATATTTAAGTAAGTGTTCAGTTGTTCAAAACTCTCTACAAGCAGCAGTAGTCTTATTGGCACAGTCTGATACATATAACAATCTAAACCAGGGTAAATTGTTCATTACTTCCACTGAATAAAAGTATTGTATCTCACTAACAAATATACAAACTTACATTGTTTCCTCTATCATTGCAATACAAATAAATTCTCAAATATAATTGACTTAGTAAATATCAGTATACTTCATTATCCAACTCAGTTGTGTGAAGTAAATTATATACTCTCTAGGAGAATATCTGTACTTGAGTAGTGCTTCCTGAATGGGCTTACTACTTCAGACATCACCAGCGATTTCAAATAGGTTATAAATATTTCAACAACTATACTTCAATTTATTTTATAAATATTTATTGGAAGATAATTGCAAAACCTTGTGCAAGCTAGATTAAAAAATAGGTGGCTGATTCTGTTAAAAATCCACTTACAATATGTATCCTGTGTCTAAACCTAAAGGTAGTAATTCAAGTCTGAAAATAACCACTTTCAACTTCACATTTTGGTAATAACATCATGATTGCTGTTTACTTCCCCTTGTGTTATATATATTACAAAGCATCAGCATTTGGAGGACAGCAATTTAACTTGCATGGGATATCACAAAATTCAACAGATATTTGCATATATATAGAAGTATAGCTTGCATCATACTAAGCCTATTTCAAGTTTTACATTATTATCAT
This sequence comes from Aegotheles bennettii, assembly GCA_013398125.1. Lineage (NCBI taxonomy): Eukaryota > Metazoa > Chordata > Aves > Caprimulgiformes > Aegothelidae > Aegotheles > Aegotheles bennettii. The sequence goes on from VZRW01005211.1 coordinate 199,445, forward strand.
TCATATATATATAATATATATACATACACAATACTTTTTACAGTTGCTATGTACAGTGACTCACCACTTAGTTTTTACATTTGAGCTTTAAAGAAACCCTGTATTTGTGTCCTTTCCTGACATAGTTGATAAAAATGCATTAGAATATTTATGATCCATTATACTATAACAATGTTCTCTGGAACCTGTATAAAATAAATACCTGCTATTTTTACCTTACTGACATAGGTGTCTAATGAAGTATTTTCAGCCAATACTCTATTCCTTATGATAATTCCTATCTTTTCAGTAATGTCATTGAGAACTATTAATATTAAGGAAATCTAAAGTGCCGTCTTCAGTGTAACATTATGAAATCAGGTAAAATGTAAGCAACTCAGTCAAACCCATAGGAGAAAAATATATAAATGTTAAATTTTATTGGCTTAAAATATTTATTGAAAACCATTTTCTAATGCTTGGGCTAGAAGGGATTCACACGTGAAAGAAAGGCCAAATCAGTCCAAGTAATTTATTCTCCACTCCAAATACTTGTGAATGTAATTTTGCCACCCTTAGCCACAGAAAATCCACATCAGAAAAATGTCTCTTTATTGGAAAGTATAGAGACCAAAGTCACAAAAAATAATCTAAGTGGGCAGGAGCAAAGCTGAAACCCCTGAGAGCTGGATTCCATTCCCATTTTAGATGAAATTTTTGTCATGATAAAATGAATTAAACCTATACTGCAACTTAATTTTCTTTCTCTAAAATAGGGCTTGCAACTGCCTATCTTGCAGAAATTGTGCCAATGGTCTGGAGACACTTACAGTGGTGAGAGGTGTGGAGGTTCTCAAGGTAGATATAACTCTGGGTTTTGTATCAGAATTATTTTATTTTTCCTTTACTCAGAGGGGATGAATTTTATATGTAGATTACACCACTTGTATGATTGCAGTCCAGTGCTGTAATTCTGGTAGAAACACAGTAAAACACCACACATTCAGAAAGAGGAGAGAGACACTACTGTGCCTACACTACACACACTACTGTGGTGTACTGAACTGAACACAGTACCCTTCAGAGGCTGGGTCACAATTAAAGTCTGTTAAAAACATAATCATTTAAACACCTAACTGTATTAAGCCACTAGATCTATAGTGATGATCCTGAGAACAGTATCTTTCTCTGACACATATACTTCAAAAGACTGGTCTGGATGTGTTTCTCATTGTCATTAGCAAAAAATCACTCCCAGAACAATTGACAGTGTCTCATTTAAACATCCCCTGCCACAGACGATGGTGCAGAAATCTGATTTGTAATTCTGAGGAGTTCGTTCATTTCAAACTTCAAACTGACCCATTTAGTTTTGAGGGTTAGGGGGTTTTTGTTTGTTTTTCTGTTAGTTTGGTTGGTTTTTTTACAGTGAGCAAACTGAAATAATTTTGTTTCAGTGGAAGAAAGTTAGAAAGTTTAGCCTTTGAATATCTGGGTGCTGAGCCATACCTCTTAGATACACACTTGAAGATGTGAAGGTAGCTTAAAACCCTTGACTGATGCAGACACACTGTTTTTTTAATAAAGGCCCTCTACAGATAAGTGGCTTTCTGTATACATTTTTGGAAGGCACAATGATTCTGTGCTGGCATTAGGGAGAGTACATAAATGTCTGTGAATCTAACCACCTTCAACTATGTATGGTTCTTTTTTGGAAAATAGAAGCAAATTGAATTGTTTAAAAAACATTTTTCTTTCATATTTTATTAGTCAAATAGTTTCAGTCAAACTGTACTGTATTATTTAAATAAAAGTGCATCAAACCTCCTTATATTTATTTAGGGCCAAACGGATCATTAGCTTAGACTCTTCTAACTATGGCCTCATTATTTTCTTATCTCATGTTCATTAATGTATGTATTTATACAACACCTTTTGCAAGTAAGAAAATGCCATTATTCATATTTTGTCACAGAGAAAACTGGATCATGACGTCTCGAGTTCATACAGTAAGTTAAATAAATGCAGGTTGGACCCTATCTGACACATCACATGCAGCTAAGACAGGTCCATCCTTTCAAACTGCAGAGATGACAGCAGTAAGTTAATGGTCCCATAGTGATGAGAGTGCACTAATAATGTGCCAATATAAATGTGATCCAAGATGAATAAGTATGGAATATTAACACAACAGCCAGCAGGAAAATCTGGCTGGTGCACTGAGTTGACAAAATATATTCTTTCATCACTTGTCAGTTCTACAAAATCAATGATACTGAATAACAACAACAAAAAAGAAAATCTGGATGCATTGTGCTGTCTTACAAAGATAATTATCAAAGGATCAAACAACTGGACTCCAAACTCCCAGATGACACAGACTTATCTCACATTTTGCCATAAGATTCAAACTATCCTGACAGCTAAAACTAAATATTGTTAGAATAATATTGGCATTAAAATGTAAGAAACAAACACAGACATATAGAAAAGGAGCATCTGAGGGAGTCTCACAGCTTTGTATCATAAATATGTTGCAGATAGCTGGATAGTCAGAAATAAAAAAGTAGTGACAATCCAAGACATTTCTAGTCCCCACAGGAGTCCACAATGATTGAATGAGTTTTGTTCCTTGCCTGCACAGCATACTGGAACTCCTGGAGTGTTGAAACACCATGAGGTAAACATAGAGAGATCCTAAACTTAACAAAGTCAATCCATTAAATAAGTGTTAACTGCACTTCTGTAACACATTAGATGCTGTAACAAGCAAAACATTAAGAAAATGTTCCATGAAATATCTTACATTTAAATTCAGTATCAGTTTCATGACGATTAACACACTAGTGTTTGATAAATATGTATGAAAAAATGGCACAATTAATTTACAGGCCTATTTTATTTGTTCCATTGAGCTGAGATTATAAGTCCAGTAAGATCTATATCTATAAAAAGTGGTTAATTTGAGCATTTAAAAATACACATATTAACCTCTGACATTGAAAAAAAACATAATTAACTATGACAAATCAAGATGTATTCTAAAGGCCTTTAAATTAAAAGTGGGATAACAAGGTTTTGTTAACAAAGTACAATCTTTCTGAAGCTAAACAAATGCAAAAACATATAGGAGAATGTATATAAGAAAGTTAAATGCATAGATGTACAAGGATCACCAGCTATGTCTACATGTTCAGTCTCTTGAATACTCTAAATGTGTACCAGTTTTACTCTTTCAGTGTACAAGGAAGACACAGCTTTATCTCATAATTAGTATGAGGTGATCAGCTCTGTCAGGCAGTGATGCAGGTCAGCAGTTCTGGCAGCATGGTTTGCTGAGCCTTTCACAATTTGCTGAAATTTCCCGGATTGTGCTGATGGAGCCATGTCTGAAGGTGGATTGGTACACAGAAGACTTTGTGAAATGTAGACATGTTCACTGAGAAAAACCTGTCTGAAGATAAAGCTAACTGATGAAATGTGCCACTTTCTGGACGGGCTGCTGCAGAGCCAGGCACAAGGACCAGAAGCCACTGATCTGCAGCAAGTCCTGAACCTGCCAAAAAAGTGCATCTGTGGCAGCATGCATTAGCATGTGTCATGAGATCCTCTCCAGCAACATTCAGTCCAAGTGAAAACCTAAAGTGTAAATAAGGATCCTAGTATTACGAAAATCCTCCTTCTCCCTTTCTGTGGAAAAGACAAAATGTCACCCTGGCAGAGCTATCAGGGAACAGGGAGCTGAGATTTCCCACTCAAACCTGTCTGTCTACATCTGAGACGGTTCCTAAGGCCAGGCACTGAGCAGACGACTGACTCTCAGCATTGCCATCCTTCATTCTTTACTCAGCCAAAATGCCCTTTTGCTTCCACTGGCAATTCTTCCAGTCAATCCTGAAAGCAATAAATAGCTGGGCGCTCTAGACACTCTGTATCGCTTTGCCATTCACTGTCATGCATCAAGATGGCATAGCAACCTTCGAAGGAGTGACCAAAAAGGTGACTATTTTTGGCTGAAATGCTAATAGCCATCTTAAAGTGATCTTCACTTGTTTCCATAGTGATGTGCCACTGAAGAAAAAAGGGACTGACAAGAAGAAATATGCAAATTGTTTACTTTTTCAGTCCATTGATGCCATTTTGTGTATTCTTTCATTCAATCCATTAAAAATCTGTTGTCTCTGTGCAGTCATTGAACTGTGTGGAAAGGTAAACACTGAAGTCTTTATTCTTTTGGTAGCTGACAGCTTCTCTCCTTGAGGAATTAAAAAAATTGTCTTTTTTTCCTCTTGTCAAATAACAATAGAGATTACATTAGTCACAGCGAATATGGAAATCTGCCAGGAAAAGAAAGTAGTATTCCTGTAGAAACCTAATAAAAATGTCCATTAGGCTTTTGGAAATGACCCTTAACTACCAGCCAAAGCACAATGAATTTGGCAAAACACGTAAAACAAAGTCTCACTTTGCTTTACAGATTTCAAATGACCCACAAACCTTGTTAAAAGGGATCAGCAGTGGCAATATAGACTCTGCCAAAGTTCTTTGGCAACATGTCCCAAAAATCTGAAAGAGAGCAGGTTTATATAGAAGCAACAAGCTTGCTGGTAAGGTTAACTGCTGTCAACATCTCCCACTCTACAAACAGAAAAATTCCTTTTGACTTGTTTTCTTAATGAGTTATCCTGTTGAATTTATTTCATCCACAGTCCATGGGATCAGATCCTGCAGTTCTTTATTCAGATAAATTCCAGATGAAACTAATGACGGGGGTGCTGCCTGAGAAAGGAGGATAGGATTGGACTTTCTGGAGCAACAGCTGTATGTTAGTTGTGAGGAAATATTTTTTTTAAAGAACAGTGCTGTATAGCATTTATCATTTCAATGTCCACATTAGTGTTATTAGTGTTCATAAATTATAATTAAGGACAGATTTTACTTTGAATTAAACCAACAAAAAAAAAATGGAACTTGATTCTCCACTTCCCACTAGCTGTTTTTGTCTGCAGGAAGGCAGGATCAGGATTACACCTTAGATTTCCTTCTAGAAAATACAGTCCAGCTTAAGTGCAGGCTATTGGTTTGTACAGTACCTATTTATGTTATGAAGGAGTTCTGGCTAACTGTTCCACTAAGGTCTCAAAGTCTGTTAAATTTTGAAAAATTCAATTTTGATGTCAAGTTGTGAGTGAAGAAATCCTGAACAATTTCTTTACAAAAAAATTGAAAATAATGTCTCGCAAAATCATTCTTATATGACATTTCATATGTTCCATTAAAAAAAAAAAAGAGAGAACAATACATATGCTTAGCCATACTGAGGCAACAGGATGAAGGAGTGAATAGATGTATATTTGGACTGGCGGGGTTTTTTGATGAGTCTGCAGAGCTGATAATCCTGAGGAGTCCATCACGCGATTGAAGACAACAGGAATACTAGTGAGAATATGGGTTTCAAGACTGAACAATCAGGTTATACAAAAGCATTCTGATTTTCCCTGGAACTCCCTATTTGCACAGACCTTTATTCATTGTGTGTCCTGCTCTGTTCGTGGACCATGGCTGCAGAATTTTAATGAGCCTCATGCAGAGCTCTTTTCAGAGCCAGCTTTACAAAGAGACATGTCACACCGAGAAATTCCTTGTATGTCACTTCTTTATTGTTTTGTGCACAAATTTAAGTCTATTTTGACTTCAGTCCATACACTTCCTTAATCCTACTGTATAGAACTGACATATTGTCCATCTCTGAAGAAGCTCAGCTTCACAGTTTTTCATTCTCACCCACCCTCCCTGTTTTCCTCTCATACTGAGGCAGGTAAAATTGTCTTAGAAATATGCCGACCTACACAATTCTAGGATTGTATTGGAGTTTGAGCATTTCTGTCCTTGTTTAAGACAGCGGTACTAAATCACAGAAAAGATTTAGCTATAACATTCAATCTGACATCAACCAGAAGTCAATGGATGTGTCTTTCTGAGTAAAGATTAAAGAACAGTAGTCATTGACTACTCTAGAGACAAAAGAGGCATGCTAAGCACCTTAGTAATTTGACTGTTTGTGTTTTCCTTTAGATATCATGCAATAATACATACGGTTAAATATGGGGCAGTATAGCACTTAAAATAATTGTGTACAAGGTGCCTTTTTTTCTCTGCACTTCATAGCACAATAAGAGTTGTACTTTCCACCACAACCCTAAAAGCAGAAGGAACTGGGGATGTGAGACCAGGATGGGCACAGAAGAAGGAGAAAATTACACAGGTCAATGTAAGTGCTGTGGCTTGGGTGTCTAATCTAGCACACTGGGGAGTTCAGACACTGGCTGTGTCTCCCAAGCCCAGCTTCTCAGGTGGTCTTCTCAGGGTACAATAAATCCACATGATGTTTCCATGGTGTGCAGACCATAAAGGCAGAAAATATTTGGAGTCACCTTCTTGGTTTGAGCCAGGACAGAATAATTTTTCTTCTAGTAATTTTACTTTACAATTAAATCTATTCTAAATAACTGCACTTGCTGAAATTAACAGCATATTTTTCTGTCAGTGTCTTCTTCTAGGACTGTTGACACTCGATGTTTATAGTTATGACTGGAGATGGTATACAGGAACAAGGATACTGCTTGGTTCTGCTAAACATCTTATGTTCTGGAAACAAAAAGGAGGAAAGGGATTACACCTGAGACCCTCCTACAGGGAGGAGTGGACAGGACAGGTGACCCAAAATTGATCAAACGAAATATTGCATCCCATACACGTCATACTTGATTTAAATCTGAGGGAGCATGAGGGTCAAGATCTCTTTGTTCATGGCAGCATCGTGACACAATTTCATCTGCCTTTGACCCTGATCCATGCGTTCCTGACTCTGTGAGTTCCTGACTCTGTGAATTCCTGCCTCCAGCTCCATCTGTCACTGACTCCAGGAGTCCAGTCCAGGGCTTTCCCAGGGTTACCTTGCAGCCTCAGGGGTGATGTGAGCGTTACTTGTAGGGGGAGTGCAGTATTGGTTTTATATTTATTTCTATATATTTCATTATTTTCTGTTCCATTAAAGCTGTATAGTTTAGTTTCCAATCCATGAGTCTCTCTCCCTTACTCTCTTTCCTTTCCCTTTCTGTGAAGGGAGGGGGGTAATAGAGAGCATCTGTCATTTGTTTAATTGCTGGCCCAGCATTAAACCGTGACAGTCATGTTCTCGTTACAGAGGAGACCTTTGTGGCAGCATTAAGTTGTGGACAAGACACCAGGATAAAATCATCTGCTGATAAGCATTACATGCCTAATTAATAAGGAAAAAGAAGCATACACTTGATTTCACTCCAGATTCAGCTTTAACTTTGTACAAATACTCTTGTATTATTCTAGCTTTCTGGTTCCCCTGAACTTCCTGCTTAGACTGGAAATGGAAGGGCCAGACAGTTCTCCTCTTCTCAAGGGATTTTCAGAGCAATTCTGAAGAAAACAACATTCATGTTTTCAAAGTTGGCGCTGACATTCCACTATAAATCATAGCTCATCAGTGATTCTTAGCAGTGAGCTGAGCTGGCCAAAATCCATAAGAACTATCAAAGGCAAAAAAATCTTCATAATCAACAGGGGGAAAATTGGGATCAGGGTGCTTGCTTAAGTTTTGTATGATTGAGTGAGATATTTTCTTTGAAAAGGAACATTTGTTAATAGGAATGGCTTATTTTATTGTTGAGTCAAACTCTACACCCTCTGGACAAACAAAGACAAGAAATCTCTCTTAGAAAGCAATTTTACTGAAGTACAACATGATTCTATTTCATTCTAATCCACCTTTGCTTTTTACATGATTTAACTGCCATTTTATGTGTACTGAATATACTTTTGGTACAGAATATATTTTTGGCAGTATTTATGAAGTATATTCTGTTGATTTTTTGGTTCATAGCCTTTGTCTAAAAAATTGGTGAAAAATATCAAAGAAAAATATGTTAGTTTCAAATCAGTATACAAAGGTTCTCATCCACCAATAAACATTGACAAATACTGCTTTGCAAATCCCAAATTTTTTTAATCCTGTTAGGTAAGCAAAAGAAGAGAATAGATTTTCAAATGCTCACTCAATTATAAAGTTACTCAGCTCAGCTTATTAACAGTTAATTATTAAATATACATTACAGTCATTCTGTAGCTGAAATATTTGGGAAACAGATGGCTGCTATCAACGGAGTTAAAAATAAATAAAGATTGTCTTCAGGAACATCTGGTACTGGCAACTGTCAGAAACAGTGCCAAGCTTCAAAATTCAAATACAGGCATGGAGTTTGAGTGCTTTTGCCTCTACCTTTACAACTGAAAAGGATCAGGGAAAGATCTAGCTATGAAATTTGGTATGGAATCAGATTCCAAACTCTTTCTTCAAGGTATTTGCCTACATTGAAACCAAAGCATTATTTTTTCCTTGGTTCTACCTACCACAGCTAAATGACAAAGTAAAGATAAATCTGTCACTTCATACTTTCTCTTTTGACTGAAAAGAAAATGTGTAACTTGAGGATTTTATTCTGTTACCTTTTAGCAATTACACTTCACAAAATCTGTTTAATGTTTGTCAGGTTCCTGAGCCTAAACTCACTGAGTCTTTTAACCATCTCTCTCACTGCAATTTCATCAAACTTTTCTGATAGGAAGGGAAGAGTATTATTTAGCTTATTGATATTTGGATTAGTCTCTAATTCATTTTATGGTAAGGGACAAAAAATACCTATCAAATCAATTTAGGTGTTTCAGTGTCCTCTTATTATTTTATTTATATTTCCAAAAGGATAGTCCAGTTTCCCCCGAAAGTATGTCAGCCTGACCACCTATGGGTGTAGTCTTACCTTTCCAAAGAGTATCTCCAATTTAATCATTCAATTTCATGCTGAATCAGAGCCTCCACTTTGGAAATTTATTTTCAAAGAAAACAGAATGGAGGTGGGGGGATCCTGATCAGGGTCCATCTAGAAATGTTCTTGCACTAGACCATCAGTTAGACAAATGAATTCCAGCATGATTCTGCATACACAGGGGACAAGTCTTCCAGGAAACTACAGCACTAATGAAGAACTCTAGAGCATATTTTCCCATTCCTATTATGACTTTTACCAAATACATGTTAAGAGTTTGCAACTTTATTGTTCTGGAGATTATGGAAGAAAACTTCCTAGGGAACCAAACATTTGAATTACAACATTTATCTCACTGTAGCATCAGAAATACTAGAGTGCTTTGGAATTTGGTATTAGAAAATTTCATATACTTGTGGGAAACAATTTCATAAACTTGTAGGAAAACAGTATACTTCAGTGGCTCCTTTTCAGCTGTTTACAGATTTACAAATGTAATTGAAACATTATTAATTCTTATCTGAAAAAAAGTATAAGAATTTCAGAGGAAAGTAAATTTTCAGTATTTCATTTTGGTTTAGATTTTTCATCTTATTCTCTAGTAAATGTATGTTGCATATCCATATTTTTTTCCCCTAAAAATATGAGTGACTAGTCAGGTAGTTTATTTCTACATGAAAGGAAATATGTTTTCATAATATGGCAATTCCAAGAAATTGGGCTTTCTGGGGAAAAAAAAAGACAAAGAAAAGAGATTTTTACACTTAGATGAGAACAAGTAACACTTGAAAGTGCAATCCTATACATGCAAATCCTTATCTACTAATTATGAAACAATACTGTGAAATAAAAGTACTCTCCTTTCAGTGTTAGAATTTCATAGCATACTATGAAGGGTGAGTTTACTATTCATTCATCTCAAGCTTTTGACAATTGGCTTTAAACCACTTATTTGTACCATTTCTTAAATAAAAATAAAAACAACTCAAAACCCTAACCAAAATAACTTCACACAACCTCTACACTTATTTTAACCATATCTGACATTCAACCTAACAGTAACAAATTAGGTGCTGTGATAATTATGAATATAAATTAAATTTCACATATTTTAAAGCCAAACATTAGTTCCATAAATGGTCAGCAGAGGAGTGTAAGATGGACTAACCTTGCCCTATAAAAGAAACTCTGGACATCCTGTTGCTGTTTCTCACTTGTCCTCTGTTAACTTAGTGTGTCTCAACAGTCTCTACCTCTGTGGCTCCCCCTTACCCAGAGTTAAATGCATGAAACAAGATAAGTGGCAATCTGTCTGTCCTACCCAACCACCCAGCTGTGGTAAGAAGGTGTGAGCTGTGGTACACAGCCACTGTTCTGGTCAGTGCTGCATTTGGATGACTCTGTGACTACCATGCATGTCACTGCTAGAAACCACACAAGACAGTCACCAGTTTCTCCTGTGCCACCCACTGCACAATCACAGGCCACTGGGGGTATTGACAGAAGTCTTTTAAGACTTTCAGGTTCATTTTTTTTCTTTCTTCCCCTGGTGTTGTCTGTGCATGTCAAGACCAACCCTAATTAGAGGGGATTGCTACTATTTTTTTAAAATGTTCTTATACTGACACAGAAACCGTGCTGCCAGCACACCTGAAAGCTGGCCCAATGTGCAGTGCTGTTCAGAAAGTTCCCTCCTTGTTGTCCCAACTCACATCAGATGGTCCCCTGTGATGAACCTTACTGTATATCCTTCAGAGCTTTTATTTTTGCAGTCAGCCAAAGTACAAGGTCCTGTGCACCTCTGCTGGAGAGTAACTGTGGAAGGGATTGGAAGTCCTACCACTTTCCATTTGAAACATTCAGTTTGACTTTTTTTCTCTCAGCAGAGTGTGCCTCAGGCCTGAGCTTTGGTGGTCTGGTGGTCATCACTGCAATCTAGAGTTTTATGGTACTGGACTTCTGCTTTCTGCTTTACCACAGATTTCCTGTGTCCTTGAAAAAGTCACTTAATCTATTATTCTCCCAATACTGCAGAGAAAACCATGCTATTTTTCCTGAGTGAGCGTGTTGTGAGGACAGTTCTGCTCCCTCTCAGAGGAGAAAGTATGGCACCATGGCATTTGGATAGGCAGAAAACCAGAACATTCTTAACTCGTTGAAAAAGTTTGGACATTCATTGTGACACAAAGTCATCTGTGAAAGACAGAAAGGACCATCTTGTCTGCCCATAGAGGAAGTGAAATTATTATAGAATTCATTTGTATGTGGATATTTCATTTCATATTGGCTTTTTAATGTAAGATTTTTTTAAAGAAGTTCTGAATATTTCCTTCACTATAGAATAAATCCCTAATAAAAATGCAACACAGTTGCAACTGTACATGTGCAATTATCTGTGGAAAGTTAAAACAAATCCAAAAGTGCCCTTCAGCCAATGAATGAGTCTTCAGCTGTGAAAGGATTTTTTTAAAGTAGCTTTTCCTGACCCTGCTTCATCATAATCTGTCACATTTTGTACCTAAAAAGCATGTTGGTGCTTCTCAGACGGTGGGACACAAGTTCTGGCCTGATACCCTTTGGAAGTTGCATTCATCAGACTCTCTACATTCTCCTGACTACTGGCAGTTTGACTTGGATGAAAAGAAGTCCTAATTTGTATTCAGTCCCTTGATTTTAAAGCATTAGATCTTTGGACACACAAATAATGCAGCAGTTTGGATTTGTTTCAAGAAGGGATGTTTAATTTTCCGAAATAGGGACTGAAATGACCTAACTGCTGGGGTACTTTGACCAAGAGCTTAATCAAACTCCAAGGGAATGTTTGAAAGAAGTAAAATTGAATCAGTTGCCTGTTGAGGATGCTGGTGTGTACCCAACTATTTCCTAAAGCTGAATATTTCAAAGTGTGTAACATCCAACATTTGATCATTTACATACTACAGATGTTTACATACTAAAAAGAAACAGAAAATAAAACTGTATACGAGTTACAGATTGCTGTAACAATGCCTCAATTGGTTCAGGTGACTCCTACTTATCTCCTCTGCTTGGCTCATGACAACACAGTTGGCTGTGGAGACAATGGGACAGTAGCAGGTGTTGTGTACCTTGACTTGGCAAGGCTTTCAGCCTGTGCTCTCAGTAGCCACACTGGGGAGGAGGGGACTGGGTAAGTAAAGTAAAAGACAGGCTAAAAACTGGCTGATCTGCTTCAGCTAAAATCTAGCTGATAGGTGGCTGCAAGTGCTGTTCCTCATGGTCCACAATGAAGGCCAATACTGCTTGATGTCTTAATTATCAACTAGTAAAAAGAAAACAAAAGCATCTTTAGCAAACTTTCAGATGACACAATACTCAGAGAGCAACCGATATGCAGAAGCACAGGACGGCTGTTCAGTGGGACCTCAGCAGGTTGGAGAAATGGGGTGATGTAAAACTGATAAAGTTCAACATTGATGGGTACAAAATCATCCACCCCAGAGGGGACAGCCCAGTGCATTACTACAGGATGGAAGTCAACTGGCTGTGGAGTAGCAGAGGAGGCCCTTGGGGTCCTGGTGGAGCTGATTGAGGATGTACCCTTGCAGTGATGAAGGTCAGTCAAAAACACATTAAAAGAGCATAGTTTGCAGCCTGAAAGGCTTCCTCCGTTTAGCACTTAATAGCAAAAGACTCAACTAGGTGGAACTCATGAGACAACATCTGGAGCTCTGCATCGCAATTCAGGTTCCCTGGTACAAGAAAGCCATTCACAAACTAGAGCAGTAGTCTTCAAGCAGATCCACGGAAGCAGAGAAAAGACTTTGTAACCTGTGACTTCAGAGAGTAATTGAAACTGTTACACTAAACTACCTTTGAATTCAACATTTCCATTTTTCCTGAGATGTCTTCAATATTATAAACTATTTTTTTTCTGTTTCCACAGTGTAGCCACATATTCCATTTTAAATAAGTACATTATGGTATGATTTATAATAAGTCTTTAGGTGCCTATTTAATGTTGTCATATATACCTACAGCATAAGCTCAGGAAAGAGAGGAGATGAGAAATAAAAGAAAAAACCCCCACAAACTACTTACAGAAAAAGAAATAAAAATAAAAATAAAAGCACACCACAGAGAGAATGAAGTAGAGTATCCTGAAACTAGTACTTGGATACATATCAGGTAAATATCCAGACTAAGAGTTTACTTGCTATCTTAACTTGGATAAGTCTACCTTTCTTCTCCAGAGTAATTAGCTCCCTTAACAATAAATCTAAAGGTTTTCAATATATCCTCTTCACATAGGAAAATATTTCGTTCAGAAAACTCCCCTTCTAGATCAGATATTCATTCTCATGTTCTTGAGCCATCAATGGTATGTAATTAAATATACTTTTCAATCTGTTGTAAAAGTAAATTGATTAACTGAACTGTTAAGTGATGAAAACCTGTTTGTTAAAGTTTCCTTTCTCTGTAATGTTTTAGTTCCTTCTGCTGGATGAATAGACAGGAGATTGTAATGCTACTCATTTTTTTGGGTAGTTGCAGTGTTGTGTTGTCTTCAAGCAAATACACTGTATCATTGCACAGCTATGAAATTGCAACATTTAATGTGTTTTTTAAATGAAGTAGCCAATTAAAAGACTAATTTTTTTTCTTAACAATGCAGTACTTCCTTTTGCTAATGCAATAACAATTATTTGGAAGTATTGTGATATGATTTCCGCAGAATGCATAACAGGCTCATGAAATATGAAAAATTTTCCCATCGTATTTTTAAATTTTGTGAATGGTTTTTGCCTGCTCAAGCAAACCTCAAATTTAGTATTTCATATACTAAAGAACGTTGCCTAATCTAGCAATCTTATTGTTTGGAATTCGAACCAAGATTACTCTGCTTGCCAGTGGCTTGGTCAAACATGTCACAAAGATAATCAGAAGGAATTATTGTAATAATCTGTATTTTAAAAGGTTGATTTCCCATTCACACTCATGTGGCTATCTTGTATTTTCAATTTCAGTGTAAAGCGTGGGAACTTTTCAAATCTGGAAAAGTTTACACAGGACACAAATCCTCTAGTGACCATTTAATAATATGACCATTAATTTTTACTTTTTATCATTTATTAAGCATATGAACAAGCTAAGAATTTTGCAGGCCCAAAGGAGTAGTGGAGGGAAAACAAAAGAGACATGGAAGGTGAAACGGGTTGTAGGGAGGAAAACTGGAACTCAGATTTAAGCTAAAGCTAAACTTAGCAAGGAAACATCTCAGCTATCTTTTCTTCGGAACTTCCTCCTACTTTCCCTTTTTTGACCACATTTCTCAGCAATTGGTAGAAAAAAGATATTCTCACTCTAGAAAACAAGACTGAAAATGAAAGTGGTGGTAGAGAAGACCATATGTGAGAAACTTGCAGGGAAAAAGAAGTTAGGCACAGATGACAGATACATGTTGGAGCACCCTGGCAGATACTCCGGAAGCATGCAGCCATAGCCTTCCCATTTATATATGCCTTCTTCCAATTACATTTATGTAACTTTTACAATTTAAATATTTTTCTACTATAAATATTTTCACTTTTTTAAGTTACATTGACTTTAATGCATAAATTTCTCTGCATAAAAGATTTTTCTATGTATTCATACCCCCCAAATATAATTGTGTTTAGAGTTTTCAGTGGTAAGTTTTCGAAACACCCAGTAGTTAAGGTCAAGTTTCTTCTATATAAAGGTATCTGTCACCTAAATGTAGTAGATTTTATCTATCTTGAAATAAAATCACAAAGTCTGCCTTTCCAATACAGCTAGTTTCACTAGGAGTGACAGATTCATCGAATCCTTTCACATTTAAAATTAATATATAATAATATATAATATTTGAAAATTACTTCTATTGGCAGAAATAAATTAGTATCCAAGCATTTGCATCGCTAGTTTGTTGACAAATCCTGAGCACTGCTCATCTTCAGGCTCAGATTTTTGTTTCTTTAAAACAAATTCTATACATTCTATGAAATGGAAAATCAAGTATTTAAAAAATGTAAATACCCTGCAATACTTAATAGTTTCATGACAACTGCATTAAGTACACAGAGCTTTTTTTTATGGCTATGCTTTAGGACACGGTAAAGTGTTAAATGTGCAAGCAATTATGAACTTGGCACAGTAGCAGTATTTATTTTAAGCTCTACTTGTGCTGCTTTGGTGGAGGATGTTTACTTAACCAGATTCTATTAAACATGCTGAAGACTTTGTACTCTAAAACATTTTTAATTGATGAAACACAGAAGCAATCAATCATCACAAATGGTAAAGAAAGGCAGGCGGGTCCAGGCAAACAGAGTAAGATCTGTAGGTGTCTTTTTATCTTTTAAGAAAAAAAAAAAAAAGAGAGAAAAAGACTATTTGTGTTGCTGAATTAAGTGTTTGTGAAAAGAGAAGACTTGATAGTGGTGGAGACTGAAGTCTTCTATTTATTTACAAGTAGGGCATAGCGGTGGGAACTCTTGCATGGTCTCTTGCCTTTCCTATTCAACCTCTGACCTAATGGACCTGATGAGCTTATCCTCTCTCGTGACAGGAAAAATCCTTGCTGAGTATACAACCTGTGGGTCTAACTTACCCATATAACCTGTGGGTCTAACTTACCCAAACAATGCTGAGCCGCGATGCTTTTCATGCACCATTTGTAAACATATGAAAGCCATTGCACTGCCTCACATTCCTGCTGCAGGAAGCAAATTCAGTATAATCCTGAGCACCAGTAGACAGGAAGTGTTTATCCAGCCACCTTACTCAAACTACATCTGTCCTGAGCTTCCAGATGTTCATTTCTAAATTATGTGCTCATAAGTGTGTTTTTTAAGTGTAAGTTTAAAAACAATAAATTAGCAGAAGACAATACAGAAACGTTTTCAGACCACAGTCTTTTCTTGAAAAGGGGATTATTGGCAGCTATTTCTCAATAAAATGTTCAAACTTAAAGCACTTGCTCAGACTGAACAGCTTCTGGTTTCAGTGGAAACTTTGCCTGAAAGAGAATGACAGGACTATATCCACAGTAGAAAAAGATTAAACTTAAATCATACAGGGAGGTATTCCAAAGTCATATAGTCACTTTTGCATCTCATAACTGTGATGCTGACAGGAAATATATTTATGTTAACTGTATATAAATGTATGTATTTCCTTCCAACTTCACATGAGTAGATTTATATTTATAAAAAGTGTTTCGATTTTTTTTTGGTAGACTGAAACACAGAAGGCATATATATATATAAGCACACTCACAAATTCATACATACATTTATACATATATCCAAAACAGTTTCCACATGAATAAGCATTTGTATCCTAAAATCAGGAAATATCAGAGGTTTTTCTGCAATTTCTAAACACGTAATATAGTAAAGACAGTCTGCTTAAAATTTCTGTAGACATTACTATTTTACTGCTAGATTTTTCCTTGTATTAACGTTTTTCTTTCTATTTATCTTATATATGACTTTCACAGTATTTATGTAAATTAAAATTTCTGATTACTACTTTCTTAGAAAATTAGAATGCCCTCTGCTGTTAAACACTCCTAAGTTCTTGTAAAAAATATTGAACTTTTTATAGGAAAAGTTATTCAAATTGCTGTTTTCTGTTCTAACAAGTGTGATTGTAAATCTTGTCAGACGTATATTTGTTATTATGTCTTATGTGTTTTCCCTTATGATAGAGATAGCTGAAATTTTATTTTTGAGATCTTGATCTGTGAGAGTGAAGGGTAATAACACATTTCATCTCTACCTATGTTCAGAGTCAAAAAACATTACAATTTTATTTCGGTTTTCTCAGATGTAAACAAAATGTCATGTATATAATGAGTTTTATTTCCCCCAGAAGAATGTACCTTCTCTGTGGATCACTAACTGAGATCATAACATTCACAGTAGTGCTTGCTTGTTCTTGGGTCAGCAACAATACATGAGAAATTTCTGAGAGTTTTGTTTCCCTTTTTTTATGGAAAATTCCTATCATGGAACAATTAGAGATAATGAATGCAGTATGTCATTTCAACTAAAATTATTTTAAGTACTGATTTATACTTATACTTTTTAAAAATTAAATTCACAATGTAACATGACATCCCATTTAAGTTTGCAAATGGATGTGACCTGCAACCATATTTTCAAGAGCAATAGATTATTGTGTACTGGTCAAAATTAAGGATACGATATAATATTTAGCAGATATAACTGATTCAGAGATCTGTTGCGTATTATCACATAAAATGTTTGTTCAACCACTATTCTAAGTAGGTCGCATATATAGGTACAGTATGAACTATTATATCCATGTTTCATTAAATTCATATGAATATGAATATGAATCTTAGGTAGCAGTGAAATAGTTAACTCAATGTTTGATATTGTTTACAAAATAACTTCTAAAAAGAATTAGCATCATGTCTGTGTTATCCAAGAGTTAGTCTATATAAAAGCTTCTGCCATCCCTCAGCTGAGGAGAAAAATCAGCCAGATATACAACTGACTATTTCATAACTGAAATATAAGTATTATTCTCAAAAGCTTTGGTGTTTATACTAGTTTAAAATTGTAGTTTTCCACTTTTTGGCCTAAAACCATAACTTCTTAACTTCTTCACTGTTGACACATTGAAGAATATAACATGAAATGAATTATTACTTCATATTTCTTTGATATTTTCCAACAATTTTATAGGGATTAGTTTCTTTAATTTCACTTTTTTTTCTCTGAATGAGTCACATAAGAGCTGTTAGTTACAAAGCAAGGCATATTGACCTTTAAATCTCTGTTCTCAGAGCAAAATTTTCCTCTTCAATTTTTCTCCAACAAAAGTTGAACAATCATCTCCAAAACAAACCGTTTTATAAATCTTGACATTACCAAATGGAGGGAGAATCCCAGGTCAATGAATCTAATCTTCTGCATTTACAAGTGACAGTGTAATAGTGTGCAACTGTATTATAATTTCATTTACATTTATTTTCTATTTTGGCAGAAACAAGCAAACAAAGCCACTATAGTGGTTTCTTGACTTTGGATTCATTTAGCCTGCCAAAACAAGTCAATTATTTTAATCTTTCTTTTTCTTAGAGTAACCTATCGTATGTGGTTTGTATCTATCACTTTTCCCATACCACAGCAGCAGCAATATAGGAACATGAAGACACACATTGACTCCATCTCTCTCATGTAGTCCTCGAGCACAGATCCCTCCAACAGGGGGTAGTACTCTTTGCTCTGCTGCCCTCCCTCTGAACACACCTGTGTGTCCCTGTGTCTAGCATGCTCCCCTGGTGAGAATCATAAAATCAAAGGATGGTTTGAGTCAGAAGGGACCTTAAAGATCATCTGCTTCCAAACTCCCTTCCATGGGCAGGGACACCTTCCACTAGACCAGGTTGCTCAAAGCCCCATCCAACCTGGCCTTGAACACTGCCAGGGAGGGGGCAAACACAACTTCTCTGGCTAACCTGTGCCAGTGTCTCACCAAATGAGAACAGCTAAGCATCAGCAGGAGATTGGGACTGCGGTGCACACCTATCTCACCACCTAGACATGGCCCAGGACTGAGTGATTGACCTGGTGCTTTAGGGGATCTGTCAGGAGGAGGCAACCCTGAGAACGAATCTGCTCCTTAGGCAAATGTACCAAGAGCACATGAACAACACAATTTTCACTGCAAATCAATTATAATATTTTGTGAATATTATCTAAAACAAAACTTACTTTTTTCAAGTGTTCATGAATCTCATAAACATCTGTGATACATATGAATTAGCTTATGAACATTAAAAAAAGGAAAGAATAGCTTCAAGGGAGGTTTATAATGGAATATATTGTAAGTCCTTAACTGACAGGTCATGACTAGTGCCCTGTAAATTAATATGAACCAATCTGTGTGATCTACAGTGTTATATTCCTCCATTTTATAATTTTAAATGTGTTTCCTGTGTTCAAATCCTACAAGAGTGATATAAAATAAACTTTAAAAGAGAGACTTTTTGTATAAGGACATGCTGGTTTATGTTTTAAAATCCGCCACTGAAGAATAGGGCTAGTCATTTATTAGCTTCTAAGAAAGACTCGGCTAGGGTCTAGTTCTTCGTGACGGAATATTTCCCACTGTAATATAAGAGAAAAGGAGATACATTTTATCTAGGTTGTTCTGAAAACCAGATAAGTTTATTATTGCTATTTATTTATATACCACCCCACAAACAGCTTCCTCCAAGTCCCTGAGTTTATTTTCCTTAGCTATCATATATGTTCATGGTTACTCATGTCCTTATCTGACTTAGCTGTTTATGTGTCATCTATATCGAATAATCTCAATTCCCATTCGTGTCAGCATGATATAAAAATAAAACCTTAAAAGAACTATTTTTTTCTAGTGTGGTCAGGATAAAAATTCAGATTTCATTGTCAGACTTTAGTGACTTACTGAAAAAAATTTATAAAGAATCTCCTCAAATGAATGCTCTCCCCTCTATGTTCCTTAAAATAATACAGAAAATAGCTGTAGAGAAACACTTTCTAGCTGTTTATTTCAACTGACAGAAAGCAGAACACAAACTTTGTAAATAATGCAAAGAATTCCTAGCCAGGACCTCTGAAATTGTAAACTTTTCTAAAAATCCAATTAGTGATAATCAAATAGTTTGACATCTATTAATGTAGACATTCAACACAAACTCTCAGGAGTATTTTGCATTGCTATTTTGCTTGTAGAACTTCTGCTGATTATGTGTTTTGCACCATTCCATAAAGCAGGCAGAAGTAAGATTTGAATCAAATAAAATAATATTCTTGTAAGGAAGAACAAATGAAGAGTTTCACAAAAATTTTTACAAAAATAGTATCATTAGCATTTATTTCAAATTTTTATTTGATGCTGCCTTTCATTTCTTTTTTTGTTCTGCACTCACTATTGGCTTTTTTCTTTTCTAACTACCCAATTAGCTATGTAAACATGAAGCACATTATTATTTAGATTTGTATTTAATAAGACATTTAGGTATCTGCATCCCAAGCACTGAAGCTATAGTGATACAACCCTAGAATACTGTTTGAATTCAGAGTCTGAGCCTGTGTTCCAGCACTTGAGACATGGAATTTATTATTTATCAGGAAATAGTACAGTACAGAAATGTGTTTCATTTCTTTGTGGTGCCTTTATGAGTATGAGACTTCAATTATCTTCTCAGCAGGTTGGGCTATGACCCTCCATCTTCTGTCTCACACCTTACCAGCTCAAAGTTGAGGCTGAGACAGGTTCTTAAATAAGTCTTTAAATCATTAGAAACATTAAAAAGCTAGTAGATGTTTTATAAAAGCAAATTGTGAGAGATAAGATAGAATATTTATTTTTATTACAAGAATTTAGTTCCCTATTAAAGAGAAACCCAGGCAGAACAATAAGAACCTGTTTAAAAGCAAGAGGACTGTAATACTATCACTGGTCCTTCCATTTCCTTCTGCATGCAATCCTGGATCTACTACAGTCACTATAGCTTTAGTTGTTGCTTTCACTAAATATGCCCTATATGTTAATATGTAGTTTAAGATTCCCTATACTCATCTGAGTGATTTTAAAGCGAACAGTTAACATCCACTGAAATTTTTGTTTAAAAGATGACCATAATGAGTCTTAAGTATATTCTTAATATTAAACTTCAACTTTAATGTTTCTGAACAGAATCTTGGCCAAATAAATTTTTTTAAAAAAATAATAAACATAATAGTTTCTGCTTTATCTGACTTCATTTAGCTATTCATAATATCCTCTCTTTTGCAAAAATTATTATTTTGATGTTTCCTTTTCATATCCATCTTAGTAATTGCATACTGTGACATGCAATTCTGGAGGTCTCTATTAAGCAGCAAGTATATTCTTAGTAATCCAAACACAGACTGCATTGCTTGCTTTGACAGTTAAAACAGCTTACAATAGAAACTCCACCACATCACACACTTTTTTCCTCTACCTTTTTTAAGGGTCAGGTTGGGTCTCAGAATTGGTTTCTGTGCCTCACATTTTTAAGTGTTTTCCTGCTCACTGGATTTTAATAATAAGCCGGAGAAAAAAAAATAATTAGGGTTCTAAACTGTTGTTTCAAAGCCTGTTTTTCCACTGCATTGTCCTAATAGGAAGCATTATTTGAGTCAACAAAAGTTAACTGAAATAATTAAACAAGGGATCTGGCAGAGCCCTGTTCCACAGCAGTGCATGTGTTTAAATTGCTCCTCTCCAGGTGCTCTCCCTACTTCACAGCATACGACTTGAGAAACCAAGGCTATGGCTTCTCCCTCAATTCAGGATTGACAGAGACAGTAGCAGACTGGGATGATAAGTCATTTTCTCCTAAAAAATGGGTGGATGTGCCAATACTTGTTGGGAGACCCCCATGTGTTAGGACAGTGGTAGGAATTCAGGACACGCAATTTTATACAAACAGCAACTGCCAGAAGACCCAAGAGTCCAAACAGATTGGACTAAGCAGAACAATATCTAGCCTTTTCGCCCCCTCATATTAGATCTTGTACTGGAAATTTCAGAAAATTCACAGCCTGGTAAAACAGCATCAAGTTCTGAAAGAAAGATTGTTTCACAAGCTTCTGGCTCCTCAGGCAAAAAAGGATTAGAAATCTTAAGGATAAAATGCTTTTCCTGTAGGATTCTTAGCTCAGATTTTGTGTAGCAGAGAAGCTGATACAGTTCTTACTCAATAAGCACTCAAATATTAAAATTCAGTAGGCATCTGAGTGTTTGGAGGCTAATCTAGATTGAACCTGAACTCTGATCTTGTCACTAAATGTGACTTTCACCCACATACGGTTCTGGTAATTCTAAATGCTAAGGAAGGGTAACATTCTGCATCTGCAACCAGAGACTAAAGATGCATTTTATTCCTTTATGGAAAAAAAAAAAAAACAGAAACAAACCAGTAAGTATCCACATTACTGGAACCCTAACAACCTTGTTACTTTTGTTCTGGAATTCTTTTCCATTTTAGTTTATGTCCATAAATTACACAAATCACATTCCAGTTTTAAAAAACAACAAGCCTCATAACCATTGTGAAAAGACACAAGCTCAACATGCCAAAGAATCTGTTTATTTCTGAATTAATATCTAGTTTGTTTTAACTGAAACCAGTTTCCAAACTCCAGATGATTTTAGAGGAAGTAAAATTATGATCATTGTGTAATTCTATCATAAGCACGTATTATACACACATCTTCATATACCTTTATAAGAAAATAACCTTGGGGTCATCAAAAATCATGGACATGTCTTGCTCTCTAGGGAGAATCCAGAGCGAGAGTTGAAATCAAACTTCTGGAACCATTGCAAGATACCTCAAATGCTCTTCTTCCACACAGCATTTCTGAAAGCAAAACATCCAGAAACTTGGAGAGACCCTTCAAGCTAACATGTTTAACACTGCTTCAAAACCTTTCCCCTTAAACCATTCCAAGTTATTGTTGTAAAAATATTTCATGAAAGGAGTTCAAATAGAAAGTTGCAATGACAACCTGCTTTCCAGGTAGGATTTGTCA
Organism: Aegotheles bennettii; assembly: GCA_013398125.1. Taxonomy (NCBI): domain Eukaryota; kingdom Metazoa; phylum Chordata; class Aves; order Caprimulgiformes; family Aegothelidae; genus Aegotheles; species Aegotheles bennettii. The sequence continues at coordinate 221,865 of VZRW01005211.1, forward strand.
CCTCCACTTCAAGGTCCCCAAAGTGTCACACAAAGACACTTCCAAGCTCCCAGTTCTGAAAAGAGCCACTGAACACGAGGGTCTATGACACAGAAAATCCTAGGACTGCCAGATGCAAAGGTCCAGACTCCCAGGTCCTCCAAGGTTAGCAAGCTCTTGGCTTAATTTCAGCCTGGACAGACACAAAGCCAGACATTTTGAAGCTCCTGGGAGACACAGCATCCAAGTGCCAAGGTTTCTAGGTCAGCTTTGACTCCTAGGCACTCCAGTTCCTCTGCACCCTGGGATCTCAGGGAATCCAAGACCTGTGGCACAAAGCCAGCTCATCAGACTGGCTGTTTCTGAGCCAGGATTGCATTTCCTTTCACAGACAATTACCTATAATAATTCCTGATCAGACTAAAACTTAATTTTAAAATACTGGAAAATTCTTGAAACTACCTGAATACTGGAGTGAGAACTGGAAAGTTACCTACAATGAATGACCAAAGGAAAAAAACATATTAACGAGGAAATAAAACAAGGTCATAAAGAATAGAGGCATTTGAATAGATCAACTAATGTCAAGTTATAATAAATAAAAAGAGAACAAGGAAAAACGAAACAAGACAACTAGGTGGTAAAGAAAAGGCTGAAGATTTTGCTGAAGGCTGAAGAATCTTTACATGGATCTAGAACTGAATAAACTTTTGGCTTCAGTTTTCCATAAAAATATTTATATGGAGATTAGGGAGGCAGATGGTTATTTAACATTTAGAAATGGAAGGTTCTGACATCAAATGAAAATTATCCCCAAGCATTTTAACAAAGGCAAGTGGTCTCTATTCAAATTCTGAAACGATTTTTACATTAATCTCCCTTATGAGGAAAGGCTGAGGAAACTGGGTCTCTTTAGCTGGGAGAAAAGGAGACTGAGGGGTGACCTCATCCTTGTTTACAAATATGTAAAGGGTGAGTGTCAGGACGATGGAGCAAAGCTTTTTTCAGTAATGACCAATGATAGGACAAGGGGCAATGGTTGCAAACTGGAGCACAGGAGGTTCTATGTGAATATCAGGAAAAACTTTTTCACTGTGAGAGTGACAGAGCAGTGGAACAGGCTGCCCAGAGAGGTTGTGGAGTCTCCTTCACTGGAGACATTCAAAACCCGCCTGGATGCGTTCCTGTGTGATGTACTCTAGGTGACCCTGCTCTGGCAGGGGGGTTGGACTAGATGATCTTTCGAGGTCCCTTCCAACCCCTAGGATTCTGTGATTCTGTGATTCTGTGATTAAATGTAATTTAAGAAATAAAAATCTTTATACATTTATCAAATTAGGAGAGTGAACACATCATATTTGGGCTGAAATTGAGACTAGAAAAGTGGATGACATGACCAAAGAAGAAGACGACTACACAAGTACTAGACAATAAGAAAAATCCAGTTTTTTACTAAGTATGTTAAAACCAAAATCTGGCTTAGAGCACTCGTGAGATATTTCTGATATCCCCATTGTTGGGAGTTCAGAGAGTCCTGCTAAAAATAAAAATAAATAAAAAAATTAAAAATTTTGTTCTATTCCTTAGGCACTCGCTCTTTGAAAGAGCGTGCTGAGCTAGATGTGGCTTTGAATTGACTCCATACAGCTGCTGTCATGCTTCTTATTGTTAAGTGGGGGAACTATTTAGAAAGAAGAAAAATGGTCAAAATAACCGTTAGCTTTGTGTCAGTAGTACCTTTGGTTTTTAAATTATTAAAATTCAGAGATAAATGGTGAAATATAACATCAGTGACCAACAAAGGCATTATGTTTTTTAATTTATCCTTCATAGCTGTCATTTATCCATATAGGAAATGCAATAAAAGTAATTCACACTGAATACCCTAACCCTGTAATACTTATTGATACCATATTTGTTAAGGAAGTGACCAAAGATGTGAGTGTTAATAGAGTTCTTAACTGGTTAATTTTGTGATCAAATTTATTTAACAGTGCTGTTAATGAATCTGACACACAGAAGAAAAATTGTAATGAATTTTACTGATGCCTAATCATTAGGACATGATGTAAATGGACAAAACAGTACATTAAAACATCTGACAAGAAGTGGATGATGCTGAAATTGGAACATCAGAGGAGAGAGAACTATACCTTGATGATGTCATGTGTCTGATAGAAAAAGAACATGTCATCATTGTTACCTGAAGTTTTCTAGAGAAAGAAAAGTGTAGAGCTAGGACTAATATGTACAACTCTGGACATCTACACTCAGATTACATAAACAAGTGCAGAAAAGTGCTACTGTGATATTTGGAAGTATGGAGAATTAACTGACAAAAAGTTAAAAATGATCAGCTTATTTTATTCCTATTCTACTTCTAATTGTTCAGGATATTCAGCAGAGGAATTGAATCTCAGATTGTGTTCTGCTCTTACTGGTATATAACCTCTTGAAGTGCATAACCATGCCACAGAATCACATCACACAGAATATAAATCAAGATTTAAATCACACTGTTAATTCCACCAAATCTGATAGACTGAGAATAACATTCAATGGCAAAAGAAAAACATGTCAAACTTAAATCAAAATTGTGTTACTAAGAGCCATGACTTGTCCTCAAGGCAATGCAGGTCAGTATTAGTATGATGAATACATATAAAATTGTCAGTGTTTATATCAGAATTATTAAATGTCTCAATTTCCACTATCACCAGGTAAAAATATGTATTTTCTAACAGGATAGTTAAACAGCACACTCTGCCACATTATTTCTGATGATTTTAACATTATGCCAACTTTCAACCAAATCAGAAGATAGATTCTATTTCATATTTGTAATGCAGGGATCAGTATAAGTGGTTTCCATGGGAATAAATAATAAACACAATGCAATAAAAGGATTCTTCCAAAAGATATATTCTGTCATTCAAAACTGCAGGTATTTTGGATCTCGTTCATTATCCTTCTGTTACAGCACTCATGAATTCCTAGATGCAACATAATCCTTCTTGCATCTTACTCTGCTTACTTACTCTTAGTGTGCTCAACTAACACAATTTAGGTATTTCTGGATCATAACTGGAAGACAAAAAAGATCATATGTATCCAAATGTTTCTTTTGTGCCAAAGGGATACTAATGTCTGACAAATTGTCTTTGGATCATCTGTTGAAATAACTTTCACTCTCTCTGGTTTGGTGAGTATCTGAAAGAAAATTTGGCCTCACCAGAAGTTAGACTACCTCCAGATGAAAGCTGATCTCAGAATCTCCCATTCTAGTAGAGATTGTTAAATCAGATTGTATTCACCACCCCCACTCCCCACTTCTCATTATAGTACCTTGTACCAGGCAACCTAAATATCTTTGGATGCCTTCATACACTAGAGTTTTCTAACTGTCTTCATTTAGTCCTTCTGGGTGTTGCCCAAAGAAGTAGCCTTGCAGCTGGCTGTGAATTTCTTGGGCAACAAATGTAAAACATTAAAGTAGAATAAAAATTAAAAAGAAGCACGCATTGAAGTTAGTGACAATTTAAATCAAGAATATGCTTGGAACCATATGTTCAAAATTATTTCTACATGTGTAGTTACATTTTGTTGAACTCAGAGTTGCTATACTGGTCTACAGTCAACATATGCAAAAACAGAAACAAGGCCAATGGATATTGCAGTAAATATATGAAGAGAGAATATCTTACATCACTGAGAGAAATTCAACAAAATCAAAGAAGCATTAACATCCCATAGGCTTGATAACATAAAAAAATATATTAAAATATAGATAATCCTACAATTTCACTGAAAGCTTCTTTTTGTGTTGCAAGGAGTATTTGAGGTATAGATAAAAGATCTGATCATTTCTACTCAGCACTGGAGTAGTGTCTTTATTGATGATGTTCTTTACATTTTAACCAGATTTATTGGTGCTTATGTATTTTAATAGCTCATTCCCTTACATGCTATGTGACAGATAACAGTGATAACAGTGGCTTGACCTAACAAGCTAGCTCTTCCAAATTAGAAGGCATTTGAAAAAAATTGTAAATCAAAAAAAGTATGTTATGCTAAATATTTGCATGAACACAGCTTTTCTAAGACCTATAGTAGAAAACATGCAGAAACATATTGAGTCAGCTAAAATTGTATACAATATAGTAAATGTATTAAATTTGGAAATACACACATAATAACAATATATAAAACCACACTGCTTTCCTTTATGTCTGAAAATTCATAAAATCTGGGTTTAGGCAAATATGTGGCAAAATCAGATTCACTCATAAAAAAATCAATTAAATATCCATATTGTCATAGTTATTTGTACTGCAATGAATAACATTTTGCCTGGGAACCGAGTCAAAATTATCTATCAAGAAATACAAGAAGAGTGTTGAGGAATTTGGATAAAAACTTTGTGTAGAGACAAATCCCTTTGAAAATGTTCATATTTTGTAATCATTTTACAACAAGCTCATGTCTGTTACTATTCCACTATCTCTGTTAGAGCTATGCTACCACAAGCTTGATGCAAAGTGGATCCATTTGGTGGTTTCTATACTGAAAATAACTCCTATTCATGGGTTCAACTTTTGTTTTCAGTTGTAAGTGAAAAAGCAGAAGCAGGTCTGTTGAAGGGATATGTACTGGAAGGACGCAACTTCCCACCCAGCTCTGCAGCAGACCAGTACTCAGACTTGTACTTTGACTGTGCTGCAGGTCTTCAGACTAACCTGGAGATGTGTGGCTTACTGCAAGCAAAGCAAATTTATCTTCAAACCTCCCTCCCTCTGAAATATTAATCAGTTGTGATGAATTGTGAAGGACTATTGGTTTAATTCTGATCTTTTTATCTGTGCTATGAAATTAAAATACATGTTGAAAAATTTCATTACTTGCTTTCAGGTAGTCATACTATAGAATAACTTTGGGATTTAAAAATTGAGCAAACTATTTTCTTGCATACACAAAAGAAATTCCAAAGGAAGGCAGCAACAGTCAAATTTTTTTGGAAAGTACATCTTCAATAAACAATCATTTTGCAAAAAGCACTATATGAAAAAATCACAGATACTGGAATTTCTTCATTTGTTAGCAAAAATAGCACAAGTTGAAAAATATGAACAGCTATAAAAATTCAAGTAAACAGATCACTTATGGGGAGGGACACTCATATAGCTCTTACTATTTTTAAGATTTTATCTGGTCACCTTCACAGTAAGTGTTTCATTCAGCTTGTTGCAGTGTAGAAATAAAAAAGTAAAGTGGCTTTGTGATTGGCATACAGTATTAAAAGGCATCATCATCATAAAATGGCTAAGGGATGACATATAGTCTTATCATCAGCCAAGACTTCATCAAGTTCAGAAAAAAAGAGCCCCTGGTTTTCAGATCATCTCTTCAACATCCACGTATGCATTTCTTGTATATTACTAAAGGAAACACTGGAATATCATCACATGTTCAGCATGGATCTACTTTTTTGTTAAGCAATATTATTGCTATAAGAGTTTTTTCTTACGCAGTTTGATGATTTTTTTTTTCCTTTAGCAAGAACTAAATTAGTCAGCTAAAAAATACTTTTCTTAATTAAACCAAAAACCAGGACAGTGGAGAAGAAGTTACAAATAGTTCTCTTTGAACTCAGATGGCTCTAGTTCAGTGGAGACAGTTTGCATGATCTTTTCTATATCAACAACATTCCACACGCATATTCTCTCTATCTTTTTCAGGAGAAAAAAAAAGAAACTGCAGAAGCAACAGTTTCCAGATAAACAGAGGACATCAATACAGTGCATCACTTTTCCAACATCTCCACTGTGCATGTACATGGATATTACACTCAGACTTCTCCTTCATAATCCAAAGTAATACTTCTTAATACTATTCTACTTTCACTCATGCCAGCCCTAAAGCAGTCACTTTGTAACTGTTGATTTTCTCTTTATCAGCAGAAAAATGTTTCCCAGTGACATTTTTTTCAGTTTATTAAAAACTCAATGTTTTTAAAGAAAGGGAAAATTAATTTATAAATAAATAAAAAAGAGATGGATGACATTGTTCAACCAAGAATTCTAATCTTTTGGCTGAAAACTACAATGTTTTGGATTGCAGATGTTGCTTTCTGTCACCTGGCTAATTTCACCTGAGGTCTCAAGCCCTCAGGTTGGAAGGTCTCTAACTGGATTACATCTGCTATGTAGCAATTCTGTCACACAAATATCTCATGGCAATGTCCAAATAATCTGCAGAAAATGTCAACAAAAAGGATTTTTCTCTTTTAAAACATTTCAGAAAAAGAAACTAAAACCTTTCCTGATTGGCTTCAGCAAAAGAGCCATGAAAAACTCAAATGTGCCCTGAAAATACAGGCCACAGAGAATCTGAGATCAATATTAAATTAAAATAATCTTCCTGATCAATTTGAGTGTTTCTGTTTCAACAGGAATCTCAGTTCTTTGGTGTTTTGAGGGAATGGAAAGAGGAATATTGAGGAAAAACAAAAGGGTAGGCGAAGTTGCATTTATGTTCTTTTTGATGTGAACAACAAAGGAAATAATTGTTCTCATGAGACATAGATCCCACTTTCAGGCCAGAGGAGCACCGAGAGAAGGCTGTGCACATAATAAAAGCTGCATACAGAATCCTATCTTTGAACAAAGAAAATCTGAGTTTGTCTGCTTCTCATAGATTTGACTTAAGTCTGCTTTCAGCTGCAGCGGATTGACATTGGCATTGCTCCACTGATGCCATTGGCATGGTTTCTGACTTATACTGCTGTACCAGGTTTTTCTAAAACCAGTCATTTTTGTATTAGAAAACCACCACTGCAAGTGGTGTTAGCTGGTATCTTTCTAGGCACATGGAAGAAAGAACTGGCTGGGGACAGAGCCTGTACTGTCATCTCAGTTCTTGATGTGGTACCCCACAAATTTATGCTGACACAATCCTGCAATTGTAGAGCATATTGTGAGGAAGCTCACCATCTGTTTTCTGCCTCTGTTTTTCTATAAATAACAGACTTCAGTCTCCATGGGTGCCAGGCTAGCATTTTGCAACATACCCCTCTAGCCCTTAAAATTCCTCTTGACCATCTGGGAATTTCCTGTTCTGCAAAATAGGTTTGTCCGGACAAAGCTGAGATCAGTCTCTTACAGTCAAGAAATCCCCTTACACTATGGGAAAGAAGTTTTCAAGTAGGTGAATCTAGAGAGCCAGTGCCAAAAAGTAGACCTAGAAATTCTGCCACCTCTGAAAGCACTTGGAGAAGGAAAGGGTGAGGGGTCAGCTTCATCTGTGTGGGCCTGAGGTTGGGAAATACCCTTTCCTGGACAGGAACTGAGCTCATATTTTAACTGCTGATTCACTGTGAGCAACATCAAGCCAAGCTGCACAGGAATTCATTAGCATCACACACTGAGTGAGAGTCGAGAGACTTTCTTTTTTTCAGTTTCTAATCCTCTGGAGGTGATTTAATGATAACAGTTTGAGTTTGTGGAATGTGTTGAAAACCTCCTTTGGGTTCATGTTCCCATAGGAAATTACTGTTTTTCTAGTCTTACTTTCTGGTAAAGGTTCATGATAGGAACACCTGGAAAACATGTGATAACAATACTGGACTAAGTCTGATATAAGCAAGCTCAAAATTAATATCCACTCTGATAGAAAAAACACTGAGCAATTGTGACTTAGAATACGAAACTGTGTCACAACATAAAGCTTGTATTGCATTCTGAGTATTCTAAAATAATCTTGCTGCAGCTTGCTTATAGTCTTTCAGAAAGATTTTACTATGGAGGTGAAAACATGACAGTATTCAAAACCACACTGATGTAACTAACACTGAGGTGTCATCTTGAAACTTAAGAAGAATGAAAATGAGAAATTTACCCTAAGATGCATTTCCAGATTTTCATCATGATGAGTTACATCCCAGAATAAAAAAAAAAAAGTCTAATTTTAGTGACAAAGGACAGAAGTTTTGATCATAATTCCAGGACCTCTGCATGATTTTGGCAATAAAGTAGTGAATGAAAATGTTCAAGTTGTCTTTTAAAATGCACAAAAAGGAAAAGGATGTCACATTTGGTTCATATTTTACAAATCAAGAATTCATGTTGTATCTTCATGCCCATAACAGTGCAACAAAAACATTTTCAGTCTTGCTCAATTCTGCTTCTAGGAAACACCCTGGGGGGCAGTGGCCAAATTGCTAGATGTTTCCAAGATGTGTAGGAGTGTTAAATCCTGGAGCATGGAAGTTGTTTGCATTTATTCTTCATTTCTAGGGTTCATAATGCAGTTTTTTTGTGGGAAACACTGGGAGGCATATTAGAAAGTAACAACTGCTACTGTTTTTTGGCTTACTGGTTTAACATTAAAAAATACAACCAGCAATCCTAGCTTTAATAACCTGAATTCCAGACAAATTCTTTTATATTTGTCTGTGTTTAATTTTATAGCTGTTTCTAATGCTGGTACATCCACTGCACTTCAAAAGACAATATATAAATATGTTTTATAAACAGTTAAATACATAACTCATTAACTCACTGTATACATAAAAATAATGAAATTGTTTTATGTTTTTAAGACATTGGTGGCCAATATACCATGTGTCATCATGGTTATTATGCATTGGCAAAAAAAAGGTATCTAAGGTCATATGATCCCCTAGATAGAAGGAATAGAAGGAATAGAGGAATTATAATTCATCTTTTTTTGATACTTTAAATTATGACATTGCTCTTTATAGGAAAGCTTCTATAGAGAATCTCTGGACTTCCCATTCTCATCCACTTATCCAAAAGTATAAAATAGGCATGTGCTTGTTTAGAGTAATCTCTACTTGGTTCTACCTCCTCTTGAAGTCTACTGAAAAGTAGGTACATGCTTGTGATAACGCTCTCCAATGTTGAAATGAAAAGTATTTATTTTATAGGGGTAAAGCTTGTAATGTGCCAGGTGTTTCCTGAAAGTTCTGAGTACCATCCGCTCAAAACAGGATGTTTGGCATTTTCAGGATCAAGACCTTAGATCTAGAAAAATCTAAAGTTAGCAAGTCTGGACAAATGTCTTTCTAGTACTTCTGACCTCATTACAGACTCTCCATCATGCTTGCTTGATGATGGTAAATTGTTTCTTCACATAATGGTCAAATATGCACAGCAAACATAAACATTACTTTTGAGGTTGGCCTTGACAGCTGCAAGAGCACCTGGTAAGAGAGTGACACATTGGTGACTATCTGCACTGTCACATGTGACATTCTGGTCCTACTTGACATTTCAGCTGGGGGGTGTTCTTTAATAACCAGTGAAATTTGGAAACTTCAGTTTCCTCCTTAAAACATGCTGTGGAGCATCTTTGCCTCAATCCCCTATTCTTCTTAAATTTAAAAAATAATTTTTCTGTTCTTTTTTTTAAAAAAAATGAAAACAGTTTTATTTTAAAATGCAATCTTCCTCAACTATGATGAGTTTTTCTTCAATAGACTGTAATACTACTGAAATAGATAGTATTATGATCTTTGCAGGGCCACACAGCCAGTAAATAGTTTACAGCTACATTGTTTCAGGGCATTTTACTGAACATAGTACTGTACACCAGAGTAATTTTTCAGACTTTTCTGTCGCTGCAGGAGAAGTTATTTTATTTTGTGTGCTTCAGTGTCATGTTGATACCTTGGGCAGCACACAGATTTATGGATTACAACAGCAACCTTCACCCTTCCTGTCAGATTTTAATGAAAATCCTCTATCAACCTCAAATAGATTTCTTGCTCTGAAGCACCACCCTGACCACCTACTTTATGTTTAGCCTTTCCAGTCTTTCTTCAGGTCCCTTACACAGTCTCTGAGACTACCCTCTCCAAGACGCAATAGTACACAGTTACAACCTCATCTTCAGTTTCCTTGGGAGCTACTTGTTGCATAATTATTTTGTGGAATTCAAACAAGAAAAACACTTGAAAGTTATATATATTGTTACTGCATTTACACTTTACTGAACTCTCAAACTTGTCACAGATATTTCACATAGTTTACCCAGCCATTACAGTGTGTCTTTAGAGCAGTGTATATAAGCATACAATGAGGTGTAAGCATTTTGTCAGTGAGGTGAGATGCAGAAACTCGGCTAATACCCTCGTTTCAAGGAAGTCAGTGGAGTGTGAAACGAAGCCATCTTCCTCAGCAAAACAGCTAATGAGGGTTTGAAATCAATCATTCAACAGGATACTTCTCAGTTGCAGATAGACCCATGCATTATATCTTTGCCTTTAACGATAACTTGCCAAACTCCTCTTGCCTTTTGTGCCTCTACAAATACAGTTGTCTTGCTTATGCTTTCCTGCTTAAAACTCCAGTATAGTAACAGCTACAAACAGTTCTTTAACAACTGACATGAAGGCAGACACCATAACGGTTGAGCTGTATGATATCATGGAGGTAAACAATGTCAGAAGAATATACAATAGGATATTTATTGCATCAGCCAGAATTCTTGGAAAAGCTGAGAGAGCAAACTGGATCATTCAGGAAAAATGTGAAGAGAAATGACCCTAATCATCGCCCTGTAGTTAACAGGCTAAAGTGATAATTTTGCAGTCCATATCTCCTTTGCACAAAAATAGCAACAAAGAAAAACTTTCTAGCAGACCATTGATGGCCTTTCCCATTAACAGGATAGAAGTGACGCAGGAAAGATAGGTGGCCCTTGACCATTTATCTCTACTATGGTGAGTTACACACAGAGTGAAGTATGAAGTTTCAGTCAAGGAACAAAGGGGAATAGTTCATTCAGGAAGAGATTAAGTCATCTCTTTGAGCAATTTTCCTTCAAAATTCCAGGCAAAGCACCAAAGGCATCATAGTTTGGGGGCTGTGTTGACTTGATGATGTGGCCTAGAAGGCCACAGGAATTTCTTGACAAAAATAAATATACTTAATACTTAAATGATAATAGTAGTGATTCTAAATCCTCATTTCAGCTACTTTTATCTACATATCAATGTCCGATTTTCAAAGGTTGTAACAATCTTCATTGAGTACTTCCGTGTTTGAGGAGACTTCAGAGAACCAGGCTGTATATAAAATGTTTCTGTGAGATTTCAGAAATATCAAGTCATTCCTACACATGTTTTTCATAGAAAATACTAGGTTTTTCAGAGAACTAGAGATCTGATAGTGATAGCGAGATAATTATCTGAAGATTTTTGCCTTCCTGAGACACAAATAGATGACTCAGAAGAGAGAAGAGAAAGGCATGTAAATGACCCTGTTATTAACCCAACTGTTACCCACACACTGAGCTGATGGGAGAGTTTTAAAAAAGATAATTATTTAATACAGTTCTCTTTCCTGAAAAAGACTTCTGCATGAGAACTAAAACTCCCAGAAGACAATTATTGCTAAAGTTATCCAAAGCTGAACGTAAAAAAAAGTAAAAATCAGCACATTTAAATAGAGCAATAGGTGGCTTAATCCAAATTGAAAATTCATTCCATACAATGCTTAGGAAAAAAATACAAAATCATCACTCAAAAACAACTACAGTATTTTTTCCTAAAACTTCACTGTGCAAGGCCATATTTGCTGAGAAGATTCAGAAAGAAAAATAAACTTTTATAAGTATAGGTTAGAAACTTTGAAACATTCATAAATAATATTGTAGAATCATGGAATCACTGAATCATAGAATCATGGAATGGTTTGAGTTGGAAGGGACCTTAAAGATCATCCAGTTCCAACCCCCCTGCCATGGGTAGGGACACCTCCCACCAGACCAGGATCCAAAGCACAGGCAAGTTTACCACAACTCTGAAAATAAATGTAGAATCATCTCTAGAGATTGTACTAGGACTGCTCCTTTGCTTTCTGAGTCTGAAGGTTGGAGAGCCTTTGATAATGACTGAAAAATTGTTGCAACCTTTAAATTAGTGTCCGGTAGCACACAAATGACATTTTTCTCTTTGAAATCTTGCAAGTTCGCTCTGCAGGTTTAGGCTGGTGTGGATCATGGATGAGGAAACTAAAAGTCTGGCCTGCTCAACAATGTTATCATTAAGACGGAAGTTTTGTAACATATATAGTACCTTTCAAGAAAATCCTCTTGCACACAGAAAGCCTTTAAAGGAAGTTTAGATGTGAAAGAAGGCAGGATCAGTCTATAAATGGTATATCAGCCTGAAGCAGAAATAGTTTCTAGATTCAAAATTGATTAGCACCAATCTGATCATCTATGCTCTAGTGTGAAAGAAGCAATGTTGTCAAAGAGAGACAAATTACCCTCTAAGGTCATCTGCTCATACTTCTAGTTTTCTCCTGCAGTTCTCTAGTCTTGACTTAATTTACTGGCAGAGGTGTTCTGATTTTATCCTATCTCTAGGATAATCTCTCAAGCCTATTTGCCTGCCTGGTACAGGGAGAGGAGAAAAAATGCCAGGACCCAAATCGTCAGGCAGAACAGTCAGAAGTCGGTTCTGCTAACGGAAACAAGTGGATTTTGGTTGTTCCCATACATTCCTATTGCAGAAGGAACACTTGATACATTATTTGCAACAAGACAACTAGACAAAACATGACTAATGGCAAGAATTTATTCCAACAAATAAGAATTCCCAGAAGACCTAATGAAAATTTATAACCATATAGTTATGCCAGGTCCTATTAAAGAAGCAGATGCCATGCATGCACAAAGCATAATCAGGTTTGTCTTGCAACATATGCACATGTAAGGACAGAAACGTGTATAGCATGGGGAGTACAAAAGTTTCGTATTTTTTCCAGAATATATGAAAATTTTTGCTTCATATACATCCTGGAAAGGACAAAAGCAAAGACACACTTATAATTTATCAGCAACACAATATGGGGACTCATTCACACACAATCAATATATGTACAATACACAAGATTTCCTCTTGCTACCAACTTTTCTAGCTTTTCTGAGCCAACAGATCAGTTCCAGGAAAACAGCAGATTGACAGCAGGTAAGTCGTTATAGAACATAAAAATGGATTTAAAACACAACCCTTAGAAACAGATTTCCATGTACCTTAATACAAAACACTTCAAAAATCTAAATGTGTATATGTGTGTATGCCCATGAGTATGTGTGCACACACTAATGCACCAGGGCAAGGTGTTCAAGGGAAAGGAACTCTGCAGATTTCTTACAGAATTTTTGATCAACCATATTTTACTCATGGATCTTCAACCCAGATTTTCCAACTGCAAGATCCTGTCTGCACTTGCAGCCTATTTCTCTCTCTTTTAAGACAGGAATAGTAACATTGATCGTATGACTGACCATGTACTACCGTATAACAGACCCTTAAACTACCTTTGCTAAATACACACCAATTCCACCATAAGACTAATGTATTCCTCTAACTGTTGCCCTTTTCTTAATGGATTTTTTTTTTCTCTTCTTCATTTCTGCTCCTAGAAGCTAGTCAAGGGAATTTCTTTCAATCCTGTAGCTCCATGGCACAGAATACTGATTTTCTGTATGACTTCTTCTCAAGGATCGTAAAATTATCTTAATGTTTTTTGGTTGGTTGTTGGTTTGTTTCTTTTAATTCTGAAAGCAAACCATTTTTAGAAATGTAGAATAGTGCAACTTGAGCATCTTTCCATCTGACCCTATACCTGTCTTGCTTTGACTGTCTGTACCCATACGTTTGTTCAATGTTGACCATAGCACCAATGTTAGGTCTTGTTTAGACAAGGAAGTTGCACTTGTTTGACTTGAATTAGTTTTAAATAGGGATAATTAAACTGGTGCAAGTTCTGGGTAGACTTTGTATCCCAGTTTAGGAGTGACTTACACTGTCTTAGATTAACCTGGTTCCTAACTAAGGTAGTGAAAAGCGAGTCTTGATCTTTGTTCAGGAACATTAATGAGAATGTAGTCCAAATGTGCAATGATTTATGTCATTTCTAAGTTGCCCTTCCAAGTGAATATTCACCACCCTGGTGTTTCATAACACTGTCAAAAATATGCACATGTGGTTACAGAATAACCTTGTGTTAAAAAGGAATCCTTCCTATAAAATATTAAACTATTTCAATTTCCTTTTCCTGATCTAACTTCAATGATTTAATAAGAGAGGAAATCCTTATGCTACTGGGAAGACTTTTATACCAGGGCTGTTTATTCCAGCCACTTGAGCTGCTGGTGCTGAAGATGAGGTTGGCAGCACAGCTGAAACTATGATACTGGTTCTAGAAGGCCCTCGTTTTCTAGCTCTTCCCTGTGTTGGAAAAAGGAATACTTAAAATTTATGATTTCCTTGCAGTCACAAGGGTAGTCTATGCTACAGCCATGGACAGAAGTACCCACTGAGCCATGGCCTCATCCCACTTCCTGATTTAAATCAGGAAGCAAGCTACTCAGGATTTCCCTGGAATCAATGAAGAAAAGCAGGGACTTCCGCAGGACAGTTCAGATGGCTGGCTCTTCCTCTAAGCTTGCTACTGTGTCTTGACACTACACTGAGAGATTCACCACAGCAAACGAAAGCCTGTCTTGGGTATCTCTGGGTTTTGGCCAGGAGTCTGGGTGGGATGATGCAGGCTTAAAATACCCAAGTCTATACTTTTCCCGCATGGGCTCTTTTTCTTTTTTCCAAGACACCCAACACTGTGAAGTAGAGATTGCTTCCAAACCACAGAACAGAATGGGAACGATGAGTTCTCAGCACCCTCATAATGACACGCCATTTACTTTATATCAGTTTCATTTAGAGAAGTTCTCAGTGCTCCAAATGAGATCTCCCACTGGGCATGTTGGTTGGACAGTTCTGATGACTAATAAATGTAATATTTTATTGTTACCAGAAAGTTCCTAATTACAGTTGTCAGCACTGAAAATAAACACGTTCAGGTTGTACTGCACATTATGATAAAGCCTTCTATCCGAGCATGGGAAATATTTTTTTAAGTAATTTACTACCAAATGTAGCAACATACAAGAATGTCCTTCGGTCTACTTCTCTGATTATTCTTCTTTAAAAAAAAAATAACATTACCAAATAGGTTATTCCATAATACTTTCTTTCAGGCATTTTCACATTTGAAGTCTTGCCTCTTTCTCGTGGGTACCTCAGAATATCCCAAGGACTTCAACAAATGGTTTACTGGAGCTTTGAAATGCATATTATTGACCAAGAGATCTTTTAGAGGTCAATAAAAAATTTTGATTTTACATTCAAATGTGAATTTTCTTAGAACCAATTTGTTTCCATGAATTTATTTTTGCTCCTTAAATTTGGTTTTTATGTATACTTACCCATTGAATAGTACATATTATATAAGTAATCACACTAATTTGAATCCCACTATTTGTTTCAAAGTTTGTTTGTGGGAAGTGCATTTCAAATGTCACTAGATTGAGGCTCTGCATTGGATATTAGAATTCACTGACTGCAAAGCAAAAAGGAGCATCTAGAGTAGTAAACAACCTCTGGGTCTGGACAAGACCCAGGTTCAAGCTGGATGCCAGATAGGAGTCTAGTGGCCAGTTTTGGATGAAGCTTTCTCACTGTTTCTTTTTAGCCCTGCTCCACCTTGAAAAATAAAAGATTTACTGGAAAGTCATTCCTTACACAGCCCTGTTAGCAGTGCTCATACAAGCCAAATGGCAGATTCCAAATCTAACGACCCATTTTTATTTGTGGAAATTAACACGAGTTCATCATGGATCTCCTCATTGCAT
Organism: Aegotheles bennettii; assembly: GCA_013398125.1. Lineage (NCBI taxonomy): Eukaryota > Metazoa > Chordata > Aves > Caprimulgiformes > Aegothelidae > Aegotheles > Aegotheles bennettii. Next base: position 237,567 of record VZRW01005211.1, read on the forward strand.
TTCACATCCAAATATTAAGTGGAGTTTAAGATCACACATTGCATTACAAAACGCCCAGTGAGATATAGCCATAAATAAAATGAAATTTTAATTATCAGTTGTAATAATTCTACTAGGGAAAATCGGTTTCTTAATGTGACAAAATTTTACACACACTATGGCCACCTCCATCTTCATATTAATGTAAATTTGCCTCATAGAACATTATGACAGCTGTTTAGATCTGTCCTCTTCAGAGCAGGCTCTGCCACACTTCGCACAGCTTCACATCAAGAGTGACATGTAAGGAATTTTCCCATCTTCAGCAAACCCATATAAAATCCAAGGCAAAATCCAGGCACTCCACACACATAAGCATATTCTTTCTATTTGATTGCAGTGCTAAGTGCTGCTGGTAAAGACAGCAGAGAGGGACAGACTTTCCACGGAACCACAGCACACAGTGAGTGTACACCAGTCTTTCCAAAAGCTGTGTTTTCTATAGAAAGACTGGTGTCCCTCAAAACCTAGATACCTTACATGTTTAAAACCCAGGTAAGCACTTGCAGTGTTGCTTCTGCAAAATAAGGAAGTGAACAGAGAGCACAGGGAATAATTTATCAAAACCATGGTAGGAATAAACTTAAAAATAGGCTATCAAACGGCTACAGATACCCCAGAAAACATTGCTCTTAATTTCTTTCTTTAATGACTTAATCCAGCTAACCATTCTATACTATTTTAAATTCTGTTATAGCTGGTGACAGCGCAGGCACTTTGAAGGGAAAGGGAAATGACTTGAAGTTTCTTTATTTGGTTTAAGTGTATTGGTGTCATCAGAAAAGAAAAAAAAATGATGTAAGTTTGGATACTGACTGAGCAGAATGATTGTGGTTCACTTCCAGCTCAAAATTGTACTCTAACTTCTGCTAGCTTCTTATAGTGTACTACTACTAAGCATCCACTTTAAAAATTTATGATGTTCTGCTTAGGTAATATTCAGCAAAAAAAGAAAGTGTAGATCATGTGAAACTCACTTATTACTGTAATAACAGTTATCACTACTATTTGCACTGAGGGATAAATATATGAAACAATCATCTATGCAGCTATCCTGAATGTATACTGAGTCCACCGATACCCCAAGTTAAGCAAGCTGGCTAACAAAGTTAGACAAGCAAGACATGATGATAACATTTCATGTAACTCCTCTTTGGCAATACTTAGAAACTGCAATTAAATACCAAAATATCATGTGTGCCAGTCAGTTACTGCAAGAAAGAAAATGTGATGAACTGTTTGTTTTGAACTACTAGTATAAACATCTTGCAGAAATGAAACCCAAGCTTAAACAATGGGGAAAGTTATCTGGTATTAAAATAAACAATTCTAGGAAAATCTCAAAAAATGTTTACCAAGTCATCTTCTTTTGAGTCGTTTCTGTGCATAGTGTTTTGCCATGTCCCTGGTTTGCCAACCAATCCCAAATCTGCTGACTATAGATATGCAAATGCTAATGGACAAGCCTGGGACTTAATTGCTTATAATTGTCTCCCAAAGCAAGCACATTTTTATCTACAATCAAGCTGGTAGGTCATCAAAGAAACACTTTTAGTATTAAGCATAAAAAATTTCCTTTAAAAAAAACCCACTTGTTTTTCTTCTAGAAATCTGCTAGTTTAGATACCAAGAGAAAACATTTTTAAATTAAAATACCACAGAGTTCAGCAAATTATGATTCTTACAAACTTAATAGACAGTCTTTCAATATTGCAGGCTAGCATTTGTGCTGAGAAAATAATTCACCCTTCCAAACATTGCCTACATACAAATTTAATGGAAGTTATATATATTACTTGAAGTAATAAATGTATTTCCTTTATGAAATTCAGAATATATCTCAAATTCTGAAACAGTATTTCTTATTATAACTATTTACTTCCAGTCATAAACCTATAACCATTAATTACTCTTTACATTGTTCACAGCAGGTGCATTGTAAAATGCCATTTAGTGTAGCAGCAGTTACATCTGATATTAAAAATCTAAAGACAAAAATAAATGAGTGCAAAATGAGTGTAAAAATGAGATGTGCGGTATCTACAAAACATATTCCTTACAATTAAGCATTATGCTTGTTTTGAAAGAAAATGAGATATGGTTGAGATGCTTTGTGATGGCAACAGCAACAAAGCAAATTCAGTATTCAGAGATGTTATAATGGAGCTGCATCAGCCTCATTTGTTCAGAGTGAGCCGTACTCTGTCACACAGAGGAATGGGTCCTTTCATTCCAGAGAAAAGTGACACATGGGGATGCGTGCACAATCCCAGTTTTATGTAAACCCCTGGGAGCAGAGGGTTGGGGGCTGGGGAAGAAAGTGGGCGGGTGGCAGCTCTGCCTATAGCCAGTTTTACAATCACTGCAGAAGAAAACAGTCCTCAAATAGAAATCCTGTTCATTGAGCTTCCTACCTGTTTAATAACCTCCCTCCAAAGTGTGAGTGACAGACCCTAACTCAGACATTCACACTCCAGAGAATCATATTTCTTCAGGTTCAGTTCACAGTGAAACAGTGATGCTAGTTCAGTCTCTAGTGGACAAACACAGAATAAGTGAAGTCTTATAAGCATGATTCAGCAGGCAATTTGCTCAAGGAAAATTATGTGTGCATAAACACAGATAACAACTTTTCTCTTTTTAGTGCTTGCCTCAGCCTCCCAAGGCACAGTAAAATAATTTCTTAAGAAATGCTTTCCTCTACAAAGGATATCCCCTCATTTCCAGCCTTATAACCCCCAAACCAAACCAACATATTAAAAAATGAGAAAAGTAGTCTAAAAAAGAAATGCCTGGTTATATTTTATTTTATAGTCACAAGTTTACTGGACAGAGTCTTTTCTCTCTTGCTAGAGTCAGATATATGAAGAGCAAAATTAATTTACCAAGAGATCAGGAAATCATCTCTAAAGTTTTTAGTAGTGTTAGGGGGATGGCTGTATATGCTTTTTAATATATTTCTCTATTGTGTACACTCTGGATGAAACAAAACTTGCAAATGAGATAGGTAACAGTAACTATGCTAATAAGTTCTCTCCCACCCAGTACATTAGTCACAAGATTTTTATTGATATTCATTCTTAGTATGAGCTTGTATTACAGTTAAATCATGTATCTCTCAAACGGGTACATAAGGCGGGGTTTTTTTGCCATCTTATATGACTAGTTGCATCACTCAATTGCTCAATTTTCTAAGTTTTGCCAGGTCAAAATGCCACTGTGAGAATGGGACTATTACGAAGAGCTATATGCAAAGACTGTTTATTTATTTTTACTGGTCAGCTATTCCAAGACATTTTCATTGCCAAGGCATGGACAAGATCCTGTAAGGTATGTAATTTTACACACGTGAGTAATCCTGTTAAGGTGAATGGGACTGCTCATATGGATGAAATTATTCACATATTTAAGTCTTTTCAGGCTCAAACTTCAGCTCATACATAAAATACTGAAAAGATCATTAGAAGTTTAGAGCTATTACACAAATTCTTAAAAATAATTACTTCTGCTACATCACTGCAACACCTTCAAACCCATTTTTCCCTTTCTATGAAAGAATGCACATATACACACACAAATTAAAACAGGCTGTTTCAAGTTCAGTGTAAGCTTTAAAAAGTTTTACTGTGATGCTTTAGGAGTGTGAATGTCTATACACTTTTTTCTTTCTTTCCAGCAATTAGCTGGCTAGAGTAGTATTACAAGATCTATTTATGGAGGAACAATCATATTCTTAACTCAGTGCATTTAAATGCTGTTTTTTTTAAATGCTCCCACTTGCTGTCAGAGTAGCAGGTATCCCGTGTGACATCTGATCTGACACTGTGAACTATAAGTAGAGTTTACAGGAATACTTAGTAAGTTCTGTCATTGGAGTCCCTGGAGGATTTTTATGTTCTCTGGCTCACAAACATCCATGATCTCTTAAAGCTTTAAGAAGTTGCATCTTTCAGTAAGATGAAGAAAATTCTTCTGCCAAGAGCAATGTCACTAAGGGTGCACACTGGCTGAAACATTTCTCCTCTGTACAGCCAAGAACTGGATCAATACTTATGACCTCAGTTCTCATAGAAACTAATGGAAACTTTAAACAGCATAAGCATCACCAAAAAACTCCATTTAGTGAGAACTGAAAAAAAGAAACACTTACTTTTTGCAGCCACTGAGTGTAATTTTCCATCACATGTTCCAGATGTTGCAGTTTTTGGGAAGAGAAATCCTGTTCCACGTGAGGAGCATCTCTCTGAAGAGCATTTGTGTTATACTGGTCTGTTGTGCTTTCACGACAGTTCCCGTCCTGTTCTGGCAGAATGAAAGTATAGGTGCACTGCCCATGCTGAATCCGGTTAAATCTTCTCCCAGTGCCTTCCGGACCTCGACGCTGGTTATTACAGCCTATATGAGCAAGAATCGCTGCCAGAAAAGCAAAGGAAAGCAAAACTGACATGTTATTATTACTTTCCTTTCCTACTTTAAGAAAAAAGTTTTTCTTCCTCTTTCTTTAAATTTGTTCTTAATTTTCCTTAAAGTCTTTTGAAAAAGGACTGGAGAAGCGCGCTTTAGTATTTAAGCTTGGATAAACTGTTATTGTTTTAATTTCACTATGAGGATAGCTTCCTTAGTTGAAAGTGGGAATATTTATTGCATAGTAGTTAAGATTTATTGTTTCCTCTCTGTTACAGTCCAGCATGTAGCTTGCTTTAGTCAGCTGCATATGCATATCCCAGTCTCTTTCCCCTGCACTATCTGCTGCAGAACTGCTATTTTCTCTCAGACTTCAGTGAGTTTTATTAAGGTTGCACTTTCAAGCCAAGCTGGAAGCAAGCAGCCTTTCACAAGATGACTTGACAGGAATGCGTGTATGAGTGCGCCCCTATGCTGAGGATGGTTGATGGCTCAGTACAGAGGGATCATCTTACAAACTGGCTGGATGCATGACCTCAATCATGCATGGCTTTCCAGCCCCTGTTGCACACAACTGCTAAGGGCTTTTGACGAATTCACAGAAGTTTAATAAATAAGGCAGTCCACCTTAATACACTTCATATGTTCACACTGACCTATTAAAATGTAGATAAAGTGTAGAAGTTTGTTGTAATCCCTCTGTAAATATACAAAGCACTCAAATTAAAAATACTTTCAGTTTTGCCCTGCTCTGTCTCTATTAAAGAATTCTAAGTCAGGCGAATGACACTTAAGGGAAAAAAGTTAAGTATAACCCTCACATGTTTTAGCTACTTTTCTATAACAATTATGTTTCTTTAGCAGAGTTTGCAGAGTTTTTTTACAGCATATAATGAAATTAAGGCTACCAAATAGTAATGGGAAATGGCATTGAGAAGGATACTAGTTTTTTATGTTTGTCATCTAAACTAAGGTAGCTAATTATGAAACAGTGAGGGATGGTGGCTGAACTATTTCAGATTGTCTCCTGTACTACTGCATAGTTATCACATGCAAAACACTTCTTCCAATTTGCATGTCTATATGGACTATACAAGCATCTCTCATTATATGTAGAAACTTTCTCAGAGGCACCTTCCTCAGAAAAAGGTTGTGGTAACTATTTAAGAAACTATCTTATACTTAAATAATGCCTTTGGTATTTGCTACAAAAAAATGCACAGATTAGAAATAGGATTAAAATATTCCTGAAATTCAGAGGAATTAGGATCTGAATTCCTGTTCTAACATTTGTTGTTGTTACACAAATATCAGCCAACACTTGTGCAGACCACTTTGGACAATTTTTCCCACGAAAATAAGTAGTCTTCTAAATAGCAATAGTGCATCACTAAAAAAAAAACAACCTGCAAGGTTTTTACCCACAGGAAAACCCACCTGCAAAAATACTGAGTGCACCTTCAGTGTACATGCAATTGCCACCTTTCACAGAATCACAGAATCACAGAATTCTAGGGTTGGAAGGGACCTCGAAGGATCATCTAGTCCAACCCCCCTGCCAGAGCAGGGTCACCTAGAGTACATCACACAGGAACACATCCAGGTGGGTTTTGAATGTCTCCAGTGAAGGAGACTCCACAACCTCTCTGGGCAGCCTGTTCCAGTGCTCTGTCACTCTCACAGTGAAAAAGTTCTTCCTGATATTCACATGGAACCTCCTATGCTCCAGTTTGCAACCATTGCCCCTTGTCCTATCATTAGACGTCACTGCAAAAAGCTTGGCTCCATCATCCTGACCTTCACCCTTTACATATTTGTAAACATGGATGAGGTCACCCCTCAGTCTCCTTTTCTCCAAGCTAAAGAGACCCAGCTCCCTCAGCCTCTCCTCATAAGGGAGATGTTCCACTCCCTTCATCATCTTAGTGGCTCTGCGCTGGACTCTCTCAAGCAGTTCCATGTCCTTCTTGAACTGTGGGGCCCAGAACTGGACACAATACTCCAGATGTGGCCTCACCAAGGCAGAATAGAGGGGGAGGAGAACCTCTCTTGACCTACTAACCACCCCCCTTCTAATGCACCCCAGCATGCCATTTGCCTTCTTGGCCACAAGGGCACATTGCTGGCTCATGGTCATCCTCCTGTCCACCAGGACCCCCAGGTCCCTTTCTTCTACACTGCTCTCCAGCAGGTCAGCCCCCAGCCTGTACTGGTGCATGGTGTTGTTCTTCCCCAGATGCAAAACTCTGCACTTGCCCTTGTTGAATTTCATTAAGTTTCTCCCCGCCCAACTCTCCAGCCTATCAAGGTCTCGCTGAATGGCAGCACAACCTTCTGGTGTGTCAGCCACTCCTCCCAGCTTAGTGTCATCAGCAAACTTGCTGAGGATACATTCTGTACTCTCATCCAGGTCGTTGATGAAGATATTGAACAACACGGGTCCCAGTACCGACCCCTGAGGGACTCCACCTTTATCGTAACTGCAATTTCGTTCTAAAAGAACTGCCTGGAATATTTAACCAGGCATCTGACCTGTTCCTGAGGAAGCTATCCCTACTCAAAACTGGGGGTGGAAGCTTTTCATCTTGCATCTGGAAAGAAACCACCACATTTAAATCAATAAGAAATATCCTCTACCATAGTATAGAGGAATGAGAAAGTCTTATCTTGCTTTAAAATGTTTGTATGACCAATATACATATAGAAAAAAAGACTTATAGCAAAGAATATCCTTTCACCTCTAGACTGTGAACCTTTGCACTCTATTTTTTTCTTTTTCTACCTCTGAAAACCAACTTCTTATACCTTGCTTTCTTGTTTTCGTACAGTATTTCTCATAATTCTCCATCATCATCAGAACTAGTTCTGCTGTGGTTTATTACACTGTCTTTGCAATTATTGTGAAATGTAATTGCAAGATATTCACTCATGTAAGACCAGAGAGCTTCAGTCAGGAAGAAGACTATAGGATCAGACACTGAGCTGAAAGGTTAGCACTAAAACAGCTATTCCCTATGAGGCAAGGCAAAAATACCAGAGCACAAACATGGTAACAATATATGTTTTTTTAAAAAAGTAAAAAGAGAACTTTATGAAAGAGCCTCAGAGTAGCTAAAAGGGGGATTCAAATGTGGTTGTACAAAAGCTTCCTAGATTTTTGGTTCGTATTTTAAAATGCTATTCACACAAATGCCTCATTCACTTTCTGCAGAGTATTTAACAGGCTAATTTTCATGCAAGCATGGAAAAATGAGATTGTAAACTTACAGTTGAAGTTTTTCAGATGAGAAACTTCACAGAGAGCAAGTTCACTTTGTTGTTACTGCCTGGCCCTTCCCACTGGCTTAATGTGACTTCCTGTTCCCCTTCTATCCTCCTCTTCCTGAAGGGTAACAGACATAAGGACCTTCAAGAAGTGCAGAGAGTTATCAGGCATCTTTAGCATTTGCTCATTTGACTTCAGCTTTTTCCCTGCCCAGCACCTGCCTCTCAAAGTCAGATTCATCTCTAACCCCAGGCCCCGAAATGATGCGTCATGGGCAGCACATAATTTCCAGGTGCCACAGTGGGGATGTGTGGCAGAGCCACGCAGCAGCCAGAGCTTCTTCCAGCACACTGCACTGTAGGTTTCCTCACTAGAGAAAACCAAATTCCTCCACTCATTCAGTGACCATGTACTGTCACATCTGTATTGTGGGAGTAGAGCATCTGAGACACCTTGTGTGCCTGACCACATGGGGTCTCATGAAGAGATGAGGAAGGGATGGCAAGAGCCTTGGGGGAAGCCCAGGAGCTATTCAGTCACTCCCAGTTTGCAGCCTTTCTAATCCAAGGGAAGGCAAAGGGACCCATGAATTGTGCTGAGTTGCACTTAAATCTTTGAGAGGACCCAGAGTGACTGCTGAAATGGAAGCAGTTCTATCAGCTGCACCGAAACTCAGCAAACTTTGCGGCCACCCCTACTGATACCAGAGCCTGAGCTAGCCACTGGGGTCCCTAACTAGAAGCACAGACACTCCCAATCCTGTGACACAGGGATCACCAGGGTCAGCTTATTGTTCCCCTGAACACATAGCAAAGTCGTTTTGACAAGGACCCTGAACCAGCCACACCAGGTTCAGTTTACACTCTTCCCTGACACACTCATGGTCTCATGTATACACAGGCAGAAGGACAAAAACAAATACAGAAAAAAATCTTGTTTCCAGATCTACGGCCACTTAATTCCACAGTGTGATTTTATAAGGAATTACATTTTATCTAAGGAGAGTAGGTTCAGAAATAAAAAGTTTTTCTTTTCTAAAATTCCTTATTTTATTGAGATATTTGGTTTTTTCTTTCAAAAAACAAACCAGCCAACTAACTAAAAACCAAAATATTGTACCCCAAGAGTTTCAATGCTTTTGTGTCTTCTACCTGATCTGATAAATGTACAGTTTATTATCACAGTACCATGTGATCTATGTGATCTGTCCCAGCTTTTTAAGAGCTGAAAATTTCAATGAAGTGAGGAAAAACTAGTTCTCAAAGTTCAGTCAAAGTCACTGTGGGCATTTCTAGAGGATCTTACATTACTATAGATATAAGCTAAACTATTTGTCCAGGATTGCACAGAAAATCAGTGGATCAGTCAGAAACTGAGCAGGGGCATGGTCGTGTTTAAGACTTTTAAAATATTTGCTTAAGACCACTTCCTCCAACACAATGACTAGTTTCAAATTGCCTGAACTCTTCCTTCTGCATAACAGGGAAGGGATGGATCCAGAGGCTTCCTTCCCACACCATGCAAAGTCTCGTATACATTGTTTATTTAATAGCTATACAAAATTCTGTAGCCCATTATGTAATCAATCCTACAAGTCAAAATAAATGGCAACTCAATATCCAGATAAAGGCTACATTCGCATGATATCAGTTTCTACATATCTATCAGTAAAATAATTGAATGGCTTTTGTCACAGAATCATATGCATGCTCAGAGTTCTAATACAGATTGTAGGAAAACAAATCTATTTCTGTTTCTTTACATTTCTTTTGCAATATGTGTTATTATTGCAGATGAGTTGCAATAAGATTGCATCATGTCACACACTGTAACTGGAGTTAGTGCAACTCAACTTCCCCAGTGTATGAAGCAAGTCACTGCAGAATGGTCCCTAAGTATAGGTATAAGAGGCAGGATTTTATTTCTAAGTAAACCAATGTTATACAGTAGGATACAAAATATTTATTCTTAATGTAGCACATTCCAAAGAATCTCTTTCTAAATATATACATTTGAATTAATAAAATGGGATTTGAAGTGCCAAAAGTCTAACTGGTTATGTGCTGATGATTCTTCAGTGAATTCAGTGAAGGTGGTCCCAACTTACCACAGTGCCAAGACCAGAATGGGATGCAGGGAATTTGCCTGACCGTACAGAATCCAGACAGTGAAACCAGATGAAGGGAAAGACTCACTTATCACACAGTAACTCTTTCTCCTACTACCTGTATGATTTCTTTTCTTACTCTCCTGGGAAAAAGCAAGTAGTCACCTCAGATAAATTACTCCTCAGGATTGAAGTTTGCATATTTACATGTACATATTTAGGGTATGATCCCACATAGTGCTGCTTGTCAGATCCTTCCTTCAAAGGAATATGACAATGGGTGCTGAGTCACACTGTGGCCCAAGCTGCCTCTCCTGGCATTTGATTTCACACCGGGGAACAAGTAAATAGCTGGAAACATTAACAGAGTGGCAAAAAGCAGCAGCTCTTAGAAGAACATGGTGGTTTACCACAGAAACATCTGAGCTACTGGTTATGCTATATGACATGCCTGAATTTTGTCTGTGAGGCTGTGAGGCTTTTCAGGGCAAAAGTTTTATCAAACTCTTTCCAAACATGTCAGCAGCTAAGAGAGCTGGGTGTTTCCTGAAAACTTGTCATGCTGTTGGGAACATAGGAAAATCAAGCTGTTCCTACATTCATAACAAATCTTCAAGCTTACGCAGGTGGAGAAAAAGCATTCAGATTAATTCTGTTAATTTTGTTCTCGTTTACAGCGGGAAGGAGGGAATGCTGCCAACATCCTCGTTACCTTTCTAGGTTAAGGTTTGTCTATAACTTTCACACTTTCAGGATACTCGAAGCATTTTCAAAAACTGACTTCCAATCCTATCAAGCAGGGGTGATGCACAGTAACTGAACAAGGTGGGCATGGCATTTTTGTTTGAAAATAATAAAAATAGATACCTTAATCTAAAATGGTTGATGAAAGGACTAACAGCAGTGATCTTCCACAGTAAACCTAGGCAAAATCACCCGGTTTTAAAAGAAAGCTATTTCGTATGGCTGCAAGCCTTCTAGCTCTATCATGTGCATGTGCCTTCTGTTGCAAATTACATTGAAAGCATAATTTTTTAGAAATTATTTATCAGCAATGTTGCTTGGTTGAACAGTTTACTTATTCTATGGACTATCCTCGGGTCTTATTCCTCCCCAGGGAAAGGTACCGGAGAGAAACAACAACCCATTGGTGCATTACTTTTAGTTTCTGAATTAATTTAACATATAGCCCCAAGTACAGTACAATATGTCTATATCTTTTTGAGGTCACAAAAGCAGGAACTATGATAGTGTGATTCGCTTGGGGAAGGAAAATTTCCAGTCCTTCAGTCAAGTGTAAATAGAAAAGGTTATTCTAAATACTGGTAAAACAAATATCTAGCAACCAAACAATCAGTTTCTTCAGAGGCTATGGGTTAGCAACTGAAAATCTCTCCTTTAGAGTCTTAGGGGTTAAGTCCTTTAAGGCTACAGCCTTCATGCCTAATGGAAACCAAAATACTGAATCAGGTGTTTAAAATCCCTATTCATGAGAAGTATTAGATACATAATAGTTAGAGACAAAAAAGCCAACATGTCGGTGACAGAATCCCTTACATTATCCATAGAAAGAATATGGGACATACAGAACATTCCTGAGCACCCTGCTACAGTGAGCTCAGTCTTTCTGTCCCCATCAAAAAGACTTTTCTTCATAGGCTTCTCTGTAGCTCTGCTCTTTTCAACTCAGGTGCCATAGGGAGTGAAGTGATGCCATTGCCAAGGATGGTCAGTGCATTTGGAGGTGAGTCTCAGGTTTAAATCTTTCTGCTGCTTGATTTGGAGAGAGATAGCAATTAGACTCCTGCCTTTTTGACATTATATACTCACAGAGAGGCATGAATGAGCCTTCCGATTTCTTCTACTGGTTCAGCAACACCAGCCACATTCTCCATCAACCCAAATGACACCCTAATCAACCAGCTGTGAAAAACAATCTTGGCTGGTCTCTAACCTAGTTAAAAATTAGAATATAAAACTTTCTCCTTCATTTTTTCCACATAGAAAAGGACATAAATCCAGGTCAGTTCTCAGTATTTATGTCCTTCAAGAACTCAAGTATATGGCTAAAGTATATGTAGCAAGAATATAGCATTTACAAGGTAACACTGTTCTGCTTCTTTAGAGGTAGAGACTTTAGTCTAGTTACAATTGATTTTCCTAACAAAATTATTTTTTTCACAGAGCAGACTTAGCTAAAATAATTCACAGAAAATAAACTTGTAACATATAATGCTGTGGTAGAAGCTAAGAACATCAATATTTTCTCTTGAGTTTCTACGATGTTCTAATCAACTTCTATCTACCTTTGAAAATACCTGCTAATCAAATAGTCTGGGAAAAATGGCCTGGAGAAGGTGTAATCTATGCCCTGATGGACAAAGAAGAAAAAGCTGCATAGACTGCACCAATTATCCATTTAAAAACTTCTAAAAGGAATCTGGCATTATCAGTTTTTCTAGAACAATCATAACACATCTGCTTTCAGCCAAAAAAACTATGAAACCCCTCCTTCAACTGTACAAGCTAATAGTTATGTGGGTGAAATACCTGGCTTTTGATGTAGTTTTAAACTGGAAAAACAATAAAGGACTTGAATTCCAGTTCTTGTTCGAGTTCATCTTCAGAAACACAGCTTAACTTCTTTAGGTGTCTGGTAAAAGAAGAATGTTGTAAAGGCAATGATGTTTCTGAAATGTTTCTAATTCCAAGTCAGAAATGTACTAGAGTCCCAAGATATCAGTATTGCAGCTTTCTGAATTCTCACTCTTGCTGTATTTTTAATGAACGAGCACACTCAACTCCATGAATACTCTCAGCGTTCATCTAACTTAACTATTTGGTCAGAGTTTCATTCTAGCTGGAATAGCTAACAGTAATGATATTAAACTACATAAGCCACCCAGTCTTTTAACTTGGAGAAAAGGAGACTGAGGGGTGACCTCATCCTTGTTTACAAATATGTAAAGGGTGAGTGTCAGGACGATGGAGCAAAGCTTTTTACAGTAATGACCAATGATAGGACAAGGGGCAATGGTTGCAAACTGGAGCATAGGAGGTTCCATGTGAATATCAGGAAAAACTTTTTCACTGTGAGAGTGACAGAGCACTGGAACAGGCTGCCCAGAGAGGTTGTGGAGTCTCCTTCACTGGAGACATTCAAAACCCGCCTGGATGCGTTCCTGTGTGATGTACTCTAGGTGACCCTGCTCTGGCAGGGGGGTTGGACTAGATGATCTTTCGAGGTCCCTTCCAACCCCTAGGATTCTGTGATTCTGTGATTCTGTGATTCCAGCATTCAGGATCGCTTTCCTGGTACTTGTTCTGGAAAGGATGAATAGTAAGAAATGAAGCAGAGAGGAAAAAGTTAATGACATATTTATTTTTGACATTGACCAACGCAAATGAGAGTTATAGCATCGGCAACCTATCTTGGAAGCTAGAGAATTCCTAGTTGAATGGAAATACTTTAACAAAATGAAATAAATAGAACAAAACCAAAAAACCTGTCACATTCTTCTAGAACCTTGGGAAAAACAACATAAAATTGCATTTCAATTCAAACTTCAGGAAATTCAAGATCATCATGACTACATGAACATATGACAGGTCTGATGAAGCCCAGCTTTAGCAAAAAAAATCCATAAAATTTTACTTGTTTTCTTTGTGATTTTTGAGTTTTAAATATGCTGAGTCAGAATTTAGTGCTTTCTCCAGTAGTCCTAACTAAGTTGTATATCTATATAACTACATGTATTTTCAGGAATTAAGTCAAATACTAATTGAATACTTCGATAGCAAGTATTGGACTAGCATATTGGACTTCAGTACCTAAAACCTTACAATCTGTAAGACTATGGTGGCTTCCTTAAATTCAATCTATTTATTAATTCATTTCCAGCAGCTAATATTTAGGTTTTGGGTGACAGATATATCAGAGAAAAAGACAAGAATCAACCACCAAGGATCTGAAATATCAGAGGTAAGTAAACAGCTGTGTAGTCATTAAAAGGGAGAGGCACAGAGAGACAGTCTGGAATTAAGAATTGCAACTATTTCTTATTTAAGAAGGTGGCTTATAAGTAAAATTATCTCTTATATTTTTATAGCGTACTTTTCTCCCCATACCTATTATTTATTTTTGCAAACAGCTTCTGATTTCACATTCCATATATGGGTATGAGACAGAGACTTGGTTGACTTCCTGTACCCCATTCTGGCGGCATCCCTATACCACCAGAATTCATGATTAACTAATTAGAAACCTAAATCAACTGGTCAAAATTATTTTAAAAGGTCATCAGCTTCTTCCCAACTGTATGTGTCATTTTTAATTAGGAAACAAAAAATTGGACAATACAAATAAATAGCAGTGTGGCAAGAGTCTAGCTATGATTTGCGAGCAGCGTTCTGTGGAATTGCAGCAGGGAGGCATGCCAGCTCTGACATGCTAAATAGCCTTGCTACATTTCGGCTGAAGCATAGGATGCACCCATCCTATACTTAGGTAGTAAGCTGTCATGAGTTTATATGGGAGAAAATTTATCACAAGTTGGCTATGACTTATTGTCCTGCTAAAACCAAGTCATTAATAGTAGTCAGAGACAGTATTTTCCAACACAGATGGAAAATAGAGATAAGAATTCATGTCCCGGGGACTAGGTTATGCCTAGTATTGAGGCTCAGGCACTGTGCTACATAGCTATAACAACCCCTGTAACTTAGACATCTCCATGTCACACTGCAATCTCCATGAAGATATATTACCTTCCCTTTAGAAATTCCCTCCAGCACATTTATACAACCTGCTCTGGCACAGATGCCCAAAGAGGCGTGTAAAAACTCACTCCAATGCAGTTGTGGACACTGCCAGTTTTTTGTTCCTTGCAGAAAGCTGGCATAGCTGCACTGTTTGAGATAAGCACCTATAGCAGGCAGCCAGAATGTAAGTCTCAGGCTTCTGATCGCTCTGAAGATCTCAGAATACTTAAACACCAAGCAGTAAAAACAGAGATAATTAGTGGAATTACAAATATCCTTGGTTTCCTCTAATGTCAGTGGTCACATAAATACTGTATTGAATTCAAACAACATGTTTATAAGGACAAGGAGTTTTGCAGCTGATTCTTCAGCCACTTCTGTGAACACAATGCAGCATAGGTCCTGTGACACCCTGGCAATACTTCTTTCAAGCATGGTGCTTTATCCCATGGAACATCAGTGCTGAAATATAAGCACCAGAGCCTGGACTGTCCTCTGCAGCATGTGTGCTTGGGCACTAGGTCACTGGAACACCAGTAGCCTGAGGGCTTAATTTCTAAATGTAAATAGAACAGAAATCAATCTGAAGTACAATATTTAAAAATGAACACTTTCCTCTTCGTGTACACCAGTTACTGTACATCTCACATACATTAACCTGGGGTAATCAAATGACCCAGTGCCTCTAACAGTGCATAACTCAAAGATGAACTCCCTAATTCACTTTAATCATTGTAAACTCATCAGCACACTAGTAGGCATTTAACTACTCTATGCCAATAAAAATGCTGTTTAAACAGTTAACTGCCTATTTAAAGCAACAATTAATCCCCAAGATCAACACCTTTGAAATTACTGCCATGGGACATAGATAAATATTAACTTTGGCTCTTCGGGAAAGTGTTGGGCTCATGACCTGGGGAGTGATCACTCTTGGTAGTTTGGGGTTTTATCCTCTGCTCTGTTATTGAGATGTTGTATTAGGAAAAAAGCTGTTGAAAACACTACTCTTTTTTTATCATCCTTGATATTATCTTCTAATTCAAAATTTGGAGATAAAGTATTTTCTAACGGCAACTTTCTCCTCTTCTTTCCTATGCAATAAATAAACCCTATCCTTTGAATCAGGTGAGGGTTAACATTGATACAATGAAGAAGGCTGGGAGGGATATGACTAGTGAAAATACATGTTCTTCCTTCTAGAAGGACCAGAGTCCCTCTTCTGCTTGAGGACTGCGCTCAGCAGATGCCTACTGCCCAGATACTTACCAGAGTAAGAGTCAAGCTTGTGGTACTGAGTTCATTTGATTTGTAAATGCTAGAACAGGAGAGCACAAGACAGAGAAAAAACACAGAAAGCAGAGACTAGATAGGTCTGTATCCAAGTATTACTGTAAGTACTTTACATCTCTTGTATAAAAGGTATAAAACTCAGTTTTATATAATGTCATGTATTCAGTCAGTGATTTGCAGTCATTTATAAAACAATGTTATTGTAATTTATAAAAAGCACCATCTGGCCAATAATATTTTTTATATAGAAAAACATTATTTTAAAACAAGTGGCAAAATGAGCACAACTTTAGCTATAAAAATTCTAAGTACAGCTTTGAAGGGGTAATCCAGATCCAAGCAAGCCAAGCTCTGGGGAGTTTTGTTGCATGTTCCTTAGATTCTGAAGTATATAAAAGAAATGCCCTGTACTCAGCTTTGCTGCACACACATCCATGTTCAAAGTGACATGAACTCAACTTCCCTTCACTACCCACGCCACACGACACTGTATAGGTGTGTGGGACCACACCATGTGGCTGGAAATACTGGGGGTTTGTGCAGTGATACAAGTCCTCTCAACTATGTATTAATGTCAGAATTGGAAACTGCAAAAAAACAGCAGTAACATGGCAAGACCAATCACAGTGGTGAGGATTTGGTAGATGACCCTGAAGGGACAAAGTGCAGAGTGCAGTGACATCTGGTGTGGCTCTGCTTTCTCCACCCTCAGTCTGCTTCTGCAAGTTCCCCATTGCTCATTCGGTATTTTTAAATAAATGTTTTGATAAATATGGAACCATCACTCAAATACTGCCATAGGCAATAAGCAAGCATCAACTCACAGTTCCTAAAATACACATGGGTGTTGTGGGGAGTGCAAAGCAAGGCTGTGTATCTGGCAGCACTGTGTTACAGGAAGCAGGGAGGGCAGTAGGCTTTGTCCAGTAGAGTAGAAGCAGACAGAAAGATCTAAAGGGACTGAGCAATGCTGGGGAAGTTGTAAGGTCATTACGATGTTGCCATTATATTATTGTTCTGGCTTTTTGAAATAAATTTTACATACTATACATGTTTTATTGGGGCCTGTCATTGTGTGAGCCATGAGCTTTAGGAGGCAGCAGGTACCAATTGTTCCACTCTGTGCTGCACATGAGAGAAAAAAATCATACCACCGTTCCACAATTTCACCAGTACTAGATCAAAACAAGAGGGTGAACCAAATATTCTGTAGCAGGCACTATCAACAATTTCTGTTTTGTAAACTGCTTTTTTTCAAAGGCAAACTCCTGAAGACTTGAATGGGAGAATGAGTAAAAATAACACAGAACAGAAGTGATATTAAATGCTCTGAAGCAAGGCAATCTCTGTATTAATAAAATAATGTGAAGGAAGTAGAACATCAGCATAGTTATTATTTTCCATTAAATTCTTACTTAAGATTATCCCTTCCTCTCTGCTTCTGCTACACTTTCAATGGTTAAACTTCTTTTCCTCAGCCTTTCCCAATGTATCTTTTTACCGTATCGCTCACCCTTCTCTCCACCAGAATTAGGTCCTATGAAGTATATCACTGTTCAAAAGTGCAGGACCTCAGAAGACAAGTGGAATCTAAAACTTGAAGAAGCACAGTAATATGTTCTCACCTGGTTGTGTCATGGAGACAGGGTGCTGAGTTTGGGAGGCACTGATGGAAACCAAATCTTTAATTTGAGAAGTCCCTGCTCACAAGACTTTTTGTATACTTAATCTACTAGAGGATTTGTTTGACCAATTTGAAAATGTTGTGTACTGGAAGGGAATGGAATAGGGACAATAATGAGTAACAGCACTAAAAGAGGAGGAGATGATGGTTTCATTGGGTTTTTTTAAAGTGTGGAACACTCTTGCAGAAAGCTAGGCAATCCATGCTGTTTACATGGATCTTTAGTGGGAACCATGGACTGAACATTGCCACCTGTCCATCAGTACACCCCAATGTTCAGCACATTAACTCAAGTTCTTAACATCCTAACAATGCCTTGATTAATATGATTACCCAAATTCTTTCAGAGCCATGAAAGGGTCACAAACAGCAGCTATCATGATATTACCAAAGTAGGGAGTTAATCATTCATGTAGTCCATCTCCTCCCTCTGGGCTTCTCCGTGTACACCATTGTTTAATTGACAGTGTCAAGATCAACCTTGGCTACATCATTCCTCAACACCCAGTATCATACCTTTTATCCCCAGGAGAACCTTAGGGAATCCAGGCAAAGGGAAACTAATCACAGAATCACAGAATCTCACAGAATCCATCTAGCAAAGAGAAATGACAGGCTTGTTGGCAAGACCTGAGGTTGGTTGGTTGGTTGGTTGGTTGGTAAGATTATATCAATGAGGAGAGTTGCTATCAGTAACATCAATCTTTGGAAATAATGTAGTCATCCCTTCTTGACCTCTTTAGCACTAGACAGTGGTGACCATGCATTACTGATGTCTTGCTTGAGAAGTAGAAGTTCCTAGCTGCTGAACAAGCAGCTAACCTAATATGATTTGGTTTTGAGGAGAATATATCCCATCAGAAGAGATGGGAAACAACATCTCCACTGCTAGGTCTATCCACTGTAGGTCCTTAAAAGGAAAAATTCTTCCTCTAATGTTTTCTGTAATCTGTTTTCAATTACTACACGATAGATTCATTCAGATGGCCATGTCATGGAAAAACGTCAGGCGACATCACTGTTGCATCAGAGATTAGACAAAACAAGAATATTTGAAACCAGTAAGAAGACAGATCTGTACTGACAGCAAGCGTTCAGCTGTAGACTGCATTCTCCTTCACTGACATGTAAAAGATTCAATTCAGACTGTAATCCACATAATTTATGGAAAGACAACCATATGGCATCCAGACAGATAGTGATCTGCTCTTAGTCACTTTTCAGCCATATCATAGTGATTTAAGGTACTTCAGCAAGAAGTTTGAAGCTCAGTCTGTACTAAATGCTGTAGAACGTCTTGGCAATGCAGACTGCTGCAAGCAATCTGATCTTCTCTGCACTCTGACGAAATTTCATGCCAAGTTCAAGGTCTTGGTCCATTTGACTAGTGTGTTCTGTGAACTTGGCCCAAGAAATCTGATTTTCTAAATGCCATGGCTGATAAATGTCATCCAGTGCTAAGGAGCTCAAAAGAATAAAGGACATACTTTCAGGGAAAGATGTTGGTTGGTTGGTTGTATTTTAGTTCAGATAAGGAACTTTGGATGTAGAGTACCTTCAGAAGCTCAGGGGTTGGTATAGGGACTGGTGCACTTTAACATCTTTGTCAGGGACATGGACAGTGAGATCGAGTGCACTGTCAGCAAGTTTGCTGGCAACACCAAGCTCTGTGGCGTGGTTGACACACTGGAGGGAAGGGATAGCATCCAGAGGGACCTTGACTGACTTGAGAGGTGGGCCCATGCAAACTACATGAAGTTCAACGAGGCCAAGTGAAAAGTCCTGCACATGGGTCAGGGCAATCCCAAGCACAGATACAAGCTGGGTGGAAAATGGATTGAGAACAGCCCTGAGGAGACGAACTTGGGGTTGATGAAAAGATTAACATGAGCCAGCAATGTGCACTTACAGCCCAGAAAAACAACACTATCCTGGACTGCATCAAAAGAAACATGACCAGTAGTTCAAGGGAGGTGATTCTCTGCCTTTACTCCTCTCTTGTGAGACCCCATCTGCAGTACTGTGTCCAATTCTGAAGTCCCCAATATGAGAAGGACATGGAGCTGTTGGAGTGAGTCCAGAGGAGGGCCATGAAGATGGTCAAGGGGCTGGAGCCCCTCTCCTATGAAGACAGGCTGAGGGAGTTGGGGTTGTTCAGCCTGGTGAGAAGAAGGCTCTGGGGAGACCTCACAGCAGCCTTCCAGTACCTGAAGGGGCCTACAGGAAAGCTGGAAAGGGACTTTTTATGAGGGCATGTAGAGATAGGACAAGGGGATGGTTACAAACTAAGAGAGTACAGATTTAGATTGAATATTAGAAGGAAATTCTTGACTGTGAGGGTGGTGAGACACTGGCATGGGTTGCCCAGAGAAGTTGTGGCTGCCTCCTCCCTGGAAGTATTTCAAGGCCAGGTTGGATGGGACTATGAGCAGCCTGGTCTAGTGGGAGGTGTCCCTGTCCATGGCAGGGGTTTGGAACTAGATGGTCTTTAAGGTCCTTTCCAACCCAAACCATTCTGATTCTGTGATTCTATGGTTCCAAGCTTTTTATTCCAGATGGAAGGCATGTTTCTTTGGCAAGTATTTAAGCAAGGTAAATGCATGCATGTGCTCTTTTTGTTATGTTTTTAAAACTACCTGTTTGTCCAATACACTGTAGAAACACTACTTTTACAGGGCAAAGACAGCAGATAAGTGTATTATGATTCTCCAGTTTAAATAACAAGCTGATGACATTGTGATGAGCACCCCATAAGAAAGGAGAAAGAAACAAATAAGAGAAAGGAAGTATAACCAGGCTATATTTTTGCAAAAGCTTCATAAATTAGCAGTTATAATCTACTAATAAGTTTGCATATACATAATCTGAAGCTGTAATGAGTTGTATCATTATAAAAATAGTCCCTTAGATGAGCTGAAAAAACCCTAGTGTAAGGGGGGTAAAACGGGAAGTCAGGAAACTACTGGAAAGCTGGAGTGAGATCATGTCTAAATCTCCCACTGGTGGGGAATTTATAAGTGCAGAAGAGAGTAATTGGAAGTATGCTGTATGCTGCCTGTGCGCTATCAGCGCACCTATGTGCAGATGAATCTCAGACAAAAGCAGTTCTAATTAAGGTTAAATCACTCCCACCCTTCTTTTTCAAAAGGGGAAGAAGGGAACTGCAGTGAGAATACTATGTTTGTGGGTAGCTGGGCTGAGAAACAAAACATATGCACTCTCTGTAGTACATGTGTATAAGGAATAAATGCAGTTGATTTCAGCTAAATTGATTATGATTGGAAAATCATTGTCTGAATTTATACAAAAAGATAAGTCCAATAACAGAACACTGCAGTCCATTGTTTATCACTTCAGCTCTATTCTACTTCTCCACATCTGATTTAAAAGAATCACATGTGACTGTTTTTACATACTATACAGATCCTGCGATTAGTTTAAAAAATATTAAAAAAACAGTGATTGTGTTGCAAAAAAAAAAAAAAGATAGGTAATCTGCATTTAAACAGATAAAAAATTGAATAAGTTATGCTGGAAATCTCTTTCGTGTTCTTGTAGGATGTAACAGATGCAGTGGAGGCACATTTATATTTTGCTCCTGAAGAAATAATTAAAATTAAATCCCTTCTAGAATATTCACATTTGTAGAAGGGACTACTGCAAAAAGCATTGGTTGGGAGAGTTTCAGTTTTCACATACTTATGAATACAGACCTTCTGAACATGTTTCAAAACGAAGCAAGTCCCAGCCACTGCAGTATAACAAAGACCAGGTTGTCAGAAGTAAGCTTGATCTCAACAGTGTTGTCTTTAGGATTATCATTATCTTTTTGCTATGTATTTAAAATAGATCTGTTTTAACTGAAAGAAAATTATTTTTTCTGTTTATATTGTCGTCCACAAAGCCTGTTGGTTTTTTCTTTGTTTATTTTAGAGGTATTGGCAGGGCAGTGACAGAACAGTCCTTTCCCTCAAGGCAGGTAGTTTCTACTACCAATTAGCTGAAGATATACCTCTGGAGGCATTTTTTCTTTATCTCTGGTTATTAAGATGTCCCCGCCCATTTACGTGGAGTGTCCTTGGTCCTTGCCGAGCCCTGGTTGCGGTGGGGCCGGAGGCGCTCGCCGATACCCCCGGGCGCGGGCGGCGGAGCGCGGCGTGTGCGCGCCCCCTGCTGGCCGCCTGCCGCGCCCCCGCTCCCGGGACGAGAGCAGGAGAAACACGGGAGGGAAAACACTATTCCCGCCTTTGCAAAGAGTGAACACACACCTGGATACATTAGTGGCAAGGAAGATGAAAATTTACATCATCGGTGTGGAAACAAAACCCCTCATTTAAAACAAAAAAAGCAAAAATAAAATAAATTAAAATTAAGGTTTTAGCAATAGTGTTCCAAGATGTTCCATACAATCCATAGTCCTTGTAGCCAGGATAACCACTTCCTATGTCTGTAAATGTTCAAAACAGCTGCTTTTGGAGTTTGGCTACGACAGTGAAAAAGAGAACATGGAGTACTGGGCAAAGAGGCAGAGATGCCGTTCTGTGATGAGCCCCCCCCACCCCAAATAAATGCAGTAAGTATATCCTGGATTCCATAAAACCTATTTCCAAATATCAGCAGGTATCACCGGTAGGTCACTAGTAAGAATATGTTCTTTTTATACCTTGCAGAGTACATAAGAAATGAATCCTCTTCTTTTTCTGCATCTTTTCTCTAATTTACTTTTATTGTCTAAACAAAGTTTAAGAAGCCCTAGAGATTTATATTCAGGTTATCACTGGAACATACACATTAGCTTCCAGCTCATTGACATTTCTGCCAATCTATATGCAATTGGCAACTAAGAAATACCACTGATTGAGTTTTTAATTATGAAACTACGATGGAAAATCTTTCCACTTTGAGATCAATTATTTTCATGCTACTGTATGTTTCATTATCAAAAGTATTTCAGATACTGTTCTCTCCACATTGTTCATAGCAGAAAATTGTCTAAAAGATCAACATAATCATTATATCAGAATGTGATTTCACCATTAGAGACTGTCTTAGCAGATACAATCTTCATAAACAAAACTAAAATGAATCCTTTCACTCAGTTCAGGCAATGTCATATTTCTGACATTAACAAAGGCTTTTATTTTAAAACTACCCTGTACAAATGATTTGACCCCTACTGCCTCACAGTAGGGGTCAAATCTTGAAATCATTAATGTTAATGGAAATTTTGCCATGGAACCAGGTTTCTACCTAAAAACACTTATACTATTTTTTCAGCAACTCCCTGGTTACACGGTCTTACAACACACACTACTGCAGCCTTGGTAACAGGATCGACAAATGGGCCCAAGCCTCAATCCCTTATCAGACCAACTCAACTTCTTGTTTCAGTCAGCTGTAAACAATTGATACTATCACTGAAAAGTGCAAGAACTCTATTATAAATAATATTATCTGTCCTTGGAGAAATGTCATTCTCCTCTTTACACATAACACTGACCTGTATGTAATACTAAACTATATGTAGCAGCATTAGCATTTCGTTGTGCTCAAAACTCAGAGCCCATATTACTGTGGTGTGTGGCACACAAACACATGCAGTTTTCTCCTTCCAAAAGAAAGAAAGGAAGATTTCAAGCTCTGCCTTGCTATACGCCTACACAGGTCACAAGGAAAGAGGCACAAGGTATGGGGTGCTGGAAAACAAGAACAAATGGCCTAAATGAATCAGTTCCTTCAGAATGGCTTAAAGTGGTTTAACAACAAAAATATTGGTCCTGACAATTTTAGAAAGGCAAACTTCCATGCACATTTGTACAGGATTCTGCTGTGGCTTCTTTATCCTTGCAGCTTGCATAAATGTGCAAAAATCTTTTAATAGCAATGGTTTATATTTCATATCAGGTGAAAATGCAGCAAAAACTGTCATCAAGAGCAAAAGAAGAAATGGGTGAACTGCATTTAGATATTTATGATCAGGTAGCCTAGAAACTAACTGAAGTGCCTGAGTAAACAGTGGTACAAGTGCCAATGTAAATTAGCACCACCAAATACTTCGCAAACACAAGCAGAAATAGTAAGGGTGTGCTTAACTGAAGGATATGTTTATGAATCAGTCTATACCAATATGTTTATTATGCAAAGCTTTCCAAATACCAAAATATCTGTTTCTTATTAATGTAGGGGACCAAGCCCTACAACCCATGCAAAGTCCACTTACCATTTCTTTCACTAAAGAAATGGCATCACTGAAGATACTTTTAGCCATATTTTTCCAATCAGAGGTTAAGTAATCCAGCCTGTCCCTCAATACCAGGCAGTATCTCTTAGTTTCTGTCAAAAAAAAAAAAGGTTTTACATTTTTGCCATTTGTTGTTATGTTCCACACGTATTCAATTTTAATTGCATACCATATTGCTAAAGAACAATTGTAAATGCTCTCCCATCCATTTTACTTCTGAAAAGATTTTAGAAATTCTCTAATCACTTTCTCCCCACTCATTTACCCTCTCAGTACTTTAGTAAAATCTAGAGGTTTTTCCCAGTAAGAAAGAGCACTAAAAGGACTGTCATCTTTGCTACCAAGTCAGACACAAATGACTTCAAGGTTCTAGTGTAAAAGCAAGTGGACAACAATTTGCTAGTGTGAAGGACAATAAAGAAATGTAAAGTTCTACTGAGAGGACACACTGTAGGCAACGGCTCTTCTGACAGTTGTGTGCATTTATGCTACTCTAGTGACCAAGACACCCTATACAGTGTCTGAAAAGCAGAAAAAAAGGAGATAATTACGATTTAAATGTGTGTTTATTTCTTGCAGCTTAAAAAAGTACAGTCCATCATGCTGAAAAACGTGAACAAATCTATTTTAGAATTTCAAGAAATAATGAAAGCTATTGAAAAACATATAATTGAAATGCATAAAGAAAAACTGAAAAGCAGACAAATAATTTTTTATAAAAACTTTTTTCAATTCCACATAATTTTTATATAGTATCTTGAATCCCCAATATTACCATGTTTATGTTGTGTCAAATAGATCTATTATAAATCAAAATGCATGAATGGATTAGCCCCATTTGCAGTGTGTGCAGGACACAGCTTTTCTATCAAAAGAAATTACAGACAGGTTTTAAATATGTATCTCCTTCTCATTAACTGTAAGCTTTTCAAAGCACCAATACATAAATCTACTATTTGCATTTCATATTAAATCTTCTTACTTATATATTTATGATGGCCAGACTACATTAAATGTTTGCAACATGTTTAGAATATGAGCATACTTTAAAAATTGATTCTTGAATAGTGCTATACAAAAAATATTTATAGGAAAACATAATTATGAGTATTAAAACTCTCTATAAAATTGTTGGGGGTGTTTTTAAAGGAAAGAAGATGTCAAGTGTTCGAGGATTTAAACTGTAAATTTCCAGTTTTCTAACATCTTCTTACATGCAGCATTCTGGCAAAAGACCACAAACAAAAGACCTCTTTGAAAAAAACTCAGTTTATATATTAGTCCGGAGAAACTACTGGACCAAAAAATGTTCAGTGATAATTTCACTTTAAATGCCACCATTATGTCTAAATCAGGAGCACTTTTTATAATTAATTATTTAATTACTTGGAAAAGATCTCTGATTATTTGCATGTGACTGTAATTGCTTTGTGGTCTAGTTTCTCTGTTAGGAAAGTAGAAGTGAACACCTGGATCAACACAGAAATTTCTTTACTTGAAAGTAAGAGAAGTAAGTACCATTTATATTTTTTAAAACATCCAAAGACAAACACCAAAATTGTTTTTCCTAATTATATACTTTCAAACACATTTGGTCTGAGAAGTTACTACTACATGAGCTGGTTATACATATGCGTGTGTGTGGTTTATGCATATAAAAATAGATAAAAATATACACATACATATGCAACCATATATATATAAAAATATAATAGGATAAGATATATAATAGTATTTTATATATACATAGTTACATATGTAGAGAATGTAGGTATATATATAACTGCTTTGGCTTTGTTTCTTCAAGAAGGTCGTTGCTTGTGATTTCTGTGATGAGCAACTCCTTATTGGACACTTCACTCTAGAGGCAGAAGGCTTTCAGGTGCATTTAAAAAGTAGCCTTCAGTGAAGGCCAAAATTTGAATGGTCCTACAGAGCCCTTGTGACCCCCACTCACAAGTCCTCTAGTACCATATAGATGGAACATCCTAAATGAGCTGTCACCCAGTTCTGAGCATGTAATTCCATCAATTCAGAACTGCCAGCAAGCACTGTTTTCCCTTAGCACAGTTCCATCAGAAGATAACAGTCCAGCTTTTTTTGTTTCTTTGTTGTTTTTCTTTCTTTATTGAGGCTTCTGGGAAATGAAGAACATTCCCGGTGTTGGAATTCCAGAACTAATATTTAATACCCTGGGGGCAGAAACATTTTCTTCATACAAAGACTAACTTCTTTATTTTGTTATTTTAATTTGTTTAAATTGTTAAAGATACAGTGTATGTATAGTCAAAGAAGATATTTCTGACTTTCCATTGCTAACAGGGCTAGTAGCAATGTCATGTTAGTATATAATTTTAAATACATAATAGCATTATTTAAAAGAATTACATTAAAATTGAACTCTTACTGCTCAATTAAAATTATATTCTTTTATTGTACAGGACCGTGTATAATAAATAGATTTTCCGATAAAGTTATGTTATCATGCTTGTGTATTATGTTTTTAAATAACACAATAAGCGGTAAATACTTCCTAGATTATTTTAGGTCATAATAAGTACAGAAACTGAGGTGTGAACTATTTTTAAGGAGTGAAATGTAACAGTTGGAAAATATTCCTTAAAGAGATACTTCTGTTAAAGCTTTGAGTGACTGAATAGTTTGAGAGAGTTACAGTCTGCCCATGAATACTTTGGGAATTAAAGGGAGGCTATAATTGTTAGCTAAGATATCTGCTGCAAATTACTTAAGTATCCAGTGATTAAAAGCTCTTTGAGGTCTACATATAAGTGCTCAGTAAGCGTATTGTTCCTGTGAGTTACACAACCTTGGTGCATTTGTGATAACCCTTTACCTCGGAGATTTTCACTTTACTAAACATGGAGACAAATTAATTGAAAACTTTCAAGGCCTGACATATAGTTTAGAAACACACCAGACCTCTGCCTAATATCGCATTAAAAACATTTTCTTGTGACACACTATTACGATCTTCTCGACATTCTACCATTGTAGCAGCAATGACAACCCTATGCCTTTTCTGCCAGAGCCTTAATACAATAAATAATTAGGAGGATTTTTCCTCACTTATACATGTTCCTTATTAGAAGAAAACAATAAAATCTCTAATTAATCAAGTAGCAATATTTAGACTAGATAACATATATATTTTCAGAAACAAACTTTGTTATTACTATGCAGTTAGTAGCAGACATAAACCATAGAAGCAACTTCAGCAGGAGACAATAGCTACTCACAATTTCTCCACACCAGTAAGTGATCATACTTGATGCTTAAAGGCTCTTGGTCTTCAAACAAAGACAGGTCATGACAAGTCTGAAGTAAGAGACATACATTTTGGTTTTTCTTTGTGCATAGAAAAGCACAGTTTTAGTTTCTGTACTTCTCAAGTAAGATGCTGCTCTGGGACTCCAGGTAGGAGGACTTGGGAAGTTTGTAACATTGAATACAGTAATTCACCTGTGCAGCAGTTCCAGGCAGGAATGAGCTTTTAAGGACAAGTACTGTATGTAATAGCATGAGTAAAGACACTTGCCACATTCTTGGTGCCATGAGCAATTTAAAATCCAGTGTGGATTTACAGGGATGAGAAGGCTTTCACTGCTTAAGAGCTTCAGATGCTGGTAAACTAGGAAAGGTAACCATAAATTGTATCTGCTTTTTACATATTTACTTCTATTTTAGCTTATATGGCAACAGAGACAAGAAAAAATCTACGGTGTGATAATTGTCAAAGTGTACTACTCCTCTTTGTATGCATGTTTTTAAGTTCTCATTCCCTGTACACTCAAATGAGAAAGCTTACATTGGGGGACAAACTTCTTGAACAAGTTCTCACATTTGCAGAGGAGCAGACATTCACAAAGATGCTGTTCCTGTATTCTTTTCCCCGCCTCACACACATGTGCACGTGCACTTCCACACAAAAAACCTACCTACCCCTGCATTTAGCCTCAGTCACAGGCGAGGAACAAATATCCCCTAGGAGTGAAAAGCACAGTTGCCTACCCTTGTCCTTCAACTTTCCTCGGTATCTGAAGATGTCCTAAGAGATCACATGGACCCAGGACAGAATAGGGAGAGAACCAACTCAGCAACACCATAGCATGACCTCGTTTTAATTCTATAATGGATACTTTTTCCTCTGGTACAGTTACAAATTGAATCCTTTCCAGTAGGTTGTTTCCCTATGAATTCAGTTCACAAACTCCCTCAGCGGGGATAGGTTCTCTATCATCAGGCTGAAGTTTACCACCTTACCCTCTGCTGCCTGTGGCTCTCCTTTCAGTACTAATATTACAGTTTTTGGCATAACACTGTCTTGCACAACTGTGTCCAACTTTTAAATTTAGCTTGCCCTGTGCTTTCAGACTGACAGCCCATTCATCTTACCCTTTAAAATTTCCCTTTTTTTCATCTTATAACTTATGTGGAGTGCAATATCTTCAGAATTTTTGTAATGCAGTTTTACAGCTAGCTTCCTCTGTCTACAGCAGCCGAAAACCATCAAGATCAAGTGTGTCAGAACAAAGTATTTGTTAGAAATAGAGCAAACCCTTTTTGCCTGCAGTATTGTTTTTGTCCTCAGAGCAAAGCAGTGTTTTCTCCACTCACTATCTGCATTTGTACAGTTTTTGAACTCTTCACTTGGACAAATCTTTAGTATAAGCAGAAGAGCTCATTTTTCTTAGATCATTTATTACACTATCAGTTACTGTTCAGTAAGCACTCAAAAGCAAAGAAGCTAATAAATATTTGTTTCAATCAGTGTCAGAATTGTAACTGATTACTGTCACAAAGCAATTTCAATTTTACAATATATAACACCTAGTTCGAATTGCCTCATATCAGAGAGCCTTTGATATTTTCTTCTTCAGTCCTCGTAGGCTCCTCTTCAATCCATTTATTTATTGGTAGGGTCACTCCCTTGCATTTTCTGCAGTTTTTTGAAAAAACTCAAAGAAAACAGAAAAGTCACTGCAGTCTGACTTCAGATCATTCCAGAAATCTTACTTTATTTCCAGGGTCCCTTTATTCTATCACAGAAAGTGTCAGCCTTCCAGGGTGGCTTTTCTGTAGTTCCAGACCAATGCCAACTATAAAAAAAACCTCACAACTAAACTCTAACTTCTATTCTGTCATTTACTCATAGTTTCCTTTCCTGAAAGAAATGAGGGGGTCTTTTTTATTTTATTTTTGGGGTTTTGTTTGGGTTTTTTTCTTCTTTTTTCTAACTGGATGTCCTCTTAAGAAGAAAGAACAGAAATGTACAATTCTCCCCAGACCATTAAATTAATTCCATGTTAATATTTAGCTGCTTGCACCTGGATTTCAGAGTGAACCAATTGTTCCACATGCTTCAGGTGCACGTGGATAACTATCTTCTGTAAGTTATGTGAAGCTGACTCTGCACTCTTGTGAACACCAGAGAGCTGGTCCCTATAGGGAACCCCAGATAAGAACTTGAACTCACTCTAACATTTTTTTCTATTTGTTTTTCCTGCATTAGAAGGGGAAGAATGAGGAATCACTTGTTACTGCTGCAAGGGATGCTCTAAGAGCCTGCTGAAGCAGGTGTATTGAGACCACAGCCTGACCACATCTTCTCCTCCTCTGCCTCAACACAGTTTGGGAAAAACACAGCTGCAGCACTATATTTAGGGAGGTCTGATTCTTGATTTCCCAGCTGAAGTTATTATGTGTAATATTAAAAGTGTAAATTTATGAGTTTAAATCTCCAGTAAAGGCAGATAAACATGCAAGCATACTTGAAACTAAAATTATTACCTTATATATTCTGCACTGTGATAATGCAAAAAGATCTCAGCTCTATCTCAAACTAATTTCTGACATGCAATGTGGGAACTGCATACACAAAATAGACCTTTCCTAACAGAAAACATTATTTAATTCCTTCTTTCTGCAACAGATGTATAGTTTTCCTTTCCACTCAATCCCAACTTAACACAAATCTGTTAAGTACATAACACAAGCATTTTCTTAACTCTGATACTAAGTACCATTTATAACTCTCTGTCTCTGGAGTATGGTTCACTTATAGCACTCTTCAGTTCTCTATATTACCAGTGCAGTTTTAGATTTGATGGGGTCTAGGCAATGGGATCCAAAAGAGGCAAGTTACAACTTTGTCATAGTGCCAGATGTAAATATAAATCTCTTTAATTATATGTGTTTGAAATATAGACAGATCAAATGGCTTTATGGTAATTTAAAGCTTAGAAATTGAAACCATTTAGAAATCTGGGTATAAAGTATGTTTTTGTGCCTTCATTTCTTTTAGGAAAGTTAAAGAAACAAAGAACAGATTTCTTAGAGGAAAAGTAGCTATTATGAAGTCTTCAGAATGAACAGGTTTTCCATTATTTTAAAAAATATTAGGAAAACACACTATCTAGCAATATTTCTGGAAAAAATATTTAAATATAATGATCTCTGATGAAGAGATACATACGGTTTTTTTGAGGACATATTTATGATTTCAGGTAAGTTCGAGTATAGAGGGAAATTAAATACAACAAACCAAGATTTTGTGTCCACATTGTAATTATGAATATATAAATGTACATATATATGTGTGCATATACCATTTATAATACTAGAAGTGAATTACTACCTGAATTCTGAAAATAAAAGACCTTCATACAGTTTTAATTTCTTTGCACATCTGTGGGTGTTTTAAGCCACAAACATTAAATAGTTGTCATAGTACCATAAGGTTTTTTATATGTATGTACCAGTCTGGAAGCAGTTGTGATGTTGACTGGAGGAGACATTCAGAGTGCACTGTAGCCTCTCTAACAGTCTTGAGAGGTTCAACTTATCCTTCCCATTCTCATAGGAAATCCACTCGAGATTTTAAATTGTTTGATGGCAGCAAGCAGGCACTATCATTCTCACAGGTGTTAACACTGGTCATCTGTGAGTCAATGGAGCACAGACCTCACGCCACTCCTGGTGCTATCCTGATGAAGCACCCAGGCCTGTCGCTGGCTTCCATTCGGTGGCCTTTGTAGCCAGGAATTCAAAATGGACTAAAACACTGGCACCGTGCAGTTGCCATCTGTATATTATTGCAAGTGTCATGGGTCCTGTCACTTTTATCTGACACTGGTTAGACACAAGATAAATTGTGTCTGATTTACACTTAGGGAAACAGGCAGGTTGGAAATGTTTGGACCAGCCAATTCATGTTGATGGAGTCATTTGATGCTTGTGTCAATAAACATGCCAATGACTCAATTGAATTTGGTATTGTTTGTGAGGCAATTTCATCAGAAAAACATCAGTATACTCTTGATGATTGACATCACAATTGAAAATAATTGTGAAAAGTTTCATCTATTAGCTCATGGAGTCCTGCAACAGCAGGTGATTTTCATAGCTGTTTCTATGACAGGAAAAAGTAAATATTATTTTTCCAGTGCCTAGTTTCCCCCTTTTACTGTTTTATTTTCATGTAATGAAATCTTAATCAAATTTCTCTAATGAAGTTAATAATTCTTGATTCCCCTTCTTAATCTGAAAAACTTTTGTCTTCAAAAAATTATTAAAAATATTTTGCATAATTCACGTTATACAATGCAAATTAACATGCATGTTTTCATATGTAACATGAAACTAAACCATGAAAAATGCTTGCTTGCAGGTTTATATTTAGCACATATAAATCCGCCTTAAAGAAAATACAGAAAAACTACACATTTCTGTAAATCTTCTTTATGATTATCTTGATTGTTTCCTCTTTCTTTCCATATACTCAGTAATCTATGTGGTATCCTAGACTTTTGTCTTGTTTATCTATCAGTCTTTCCAATATCTGCTTTTAAAGAAACTTATATAGCATAGAAAATACACAGATTTTCCGGCAAACAAATATTTATGTCTGAGGAAAAGCAGTCTATCTGAGGATTTGCTCAATATTTCCAGCTCTGCCAGTTTGTCTGGCAATAGACTTTATGTCTCTCTCCAAACTTTGTCTTACTTTTCTCTCTAAATCATGACAACTATAACACTAGTATCTAGTATGTCTCCATTAGAGTATGCAAAATACTATTATTTAAGACAACACTATATCCTAGAAAAAAAATTATTTCTTTAAATAATCTAAAAAATTATATCAGTTCTCATATAGCAACTAGACATATGAATCAGTGATATCAATACTGCATAGTCTTCTGTATGACCATATCTTAACTCATTTTTCAAGAAAAGTCTTAACTGATTTTTTCAGGCTAAATCCAGAAATAGTTACCTCAATAAAACTTTCAGTCTTCAACTTCTGTTAAATTGCTGTTGATCTCTGCACATTGTGTTATAGGTCTTTACCCCATTTCCATTACTCTGCTCCTTAAGTCTGCATTGTTCTTCCTGTACAATATGCTGCTCCATGCTCATTGACTTTGTGCCGTCAGCAAATTTCATCTTGTTTTCTGTATTGTGATTGTAATATGTCATATTTTGTCATTTATATATGCTTAACTAGCTTTCCATTGCATGAATGACTCTTCCAGCAAGTGCCATTTCTAAACAGATAAGGTCCATCAAAATTTAAGTAAATTCCAGGCTTCCTTCCTATAGTTGCCTTGAAATATCTGCTAAACCAGAGTTGTTTCAATATTTGGAAGGTGGTAACTTTTAATATACAACTGTGTCATCTGCAACACAACTAGGTTTGAGACTATACCTCACACATCCTTTCAAGTCCAGAAAGTTTTCCAAAGAAATTCTGTAAATTCATTTTTCTCAGATGATCTGAACTTGTTATGGAAACAGGACTACTTGTAGAGGAATTGTCTAACATATGGAGAGAGGTCAATCAGTACTAAAGGACTGTGGAGATTGTACATTTCTATTTGTTCTTGCTTTATTGAAAAAGGGTAGTAAGATGTGCATTGTTGCTACCTCTTTGTTTTCATTCTTCTTACCTAAATACCAGTGGCAATCACCGTGACCTCCTGTCCCACTCAAACCAATCATTGCCAACACACATTTATGCTAAGTAGATGTTTATAGTACATATTCTTTCTAAAACACAGAGATTGGTATAGGAAATTCAATGTAAGACATATTTCACTTTCAATCATGCCAGTGAGTCACCTTACAGTTAAGAGTTCTACCCCAATAAAAGCATGGACAGCTTTATTTTCCAGATTACCAGCAATCTAATAGACAAAAAATATGAAACAATCCTCTATTTAACAGACAAGCACAACCAAACCATCTCATACTTAAGACAGGAACAGAATGAATAATAGGATGGATGATTTGTCTGAGTCCCTCTAGGAATTTCAAGGGAATTTGTCTGCAAGGGTTAGCATCCTCCATCCAGCAAAAATACTGGTGCAGTCTGAGATTATCTGAAGATAAATCCTGTGAGGTGGGCCTGAATTTGGGACCTGATGGAAGTTCCTGCAGGGAACCTTCTGAAATTGCCTCTCCAAGTGATGTGCAACAGGTATCCAAAGGCTGGAACAGGCATCTTCTCAGAACTTGGAGTCACCTGAATAAGGCAGAGACCTTTCTGACATAAACTGAGTACTAGTAGGTGAAATTACTTTTTCTTTCACTTCTTTGGTTATGTTTTTGTAAACACTAGTAACTGCATTGTCTATCTGAAATGTTATGAATACTGGTAATTTCTATTTGTCTTTATCTAGTTTGATTTAAGTGTGGTCTAAGATATCCTAATAACAATAAGGTGTTGCTTACTTAAAGGAAAAATTGGTTCTAGAAACTGAGGAACAGGGCACTTTTTCATGCACTTTAGCTCTACAGAATATCCTTGAGAGGATTCAGATGGCATCAGAGTGGGTCCTCTGCTTAGTTGCATGGCCCAGTAATGAAGAAGCAACACTGAAGGAAGGCAGGAGAGATTTCCAGTAAAATTAGCAACACTGAAGTTTCTCTGGCCTGTAGGAAACTATTGGTGTGTTAAATGAACATTAAGGATCACAGGGAGCATGTCACAAGCTCTTTCACTGTGTTTTTTACGTCTTTCCTACTGTGACGGCTGTATATTTCAACTTCCACTGGGCCATTTGCAAAACATTTGTCACAGCATGCTCTGCCCTTGATATCCATAGGAATTGTATATGCTGTGTATAACATCATGCCTCTATAATAACTTGGTATTTTGGATACTTTTAATTCCTCTGCTCAGCACTTATATTTGCCAGTTTGCTCCCCCATGTTATAATGACTTCTTTTTTCCTGATTTTTTACCATTAGTGCACTTAGCCATTTTCTTGTTCAGTTACAACTCTCACTGGTTATGTCTATGGTTTAGCTGTAGATTAAATCCAGACTCTGCTGGAATAAGAACACTCCCATGACATGATGCAGAGTGCTGATAAACTTACACTTGAGCCAGTGAAGTAAGCTTATAGTACTTAAAAAAATGTTGATGAGCTAACTTTGTGCCAGCTAACTTTATGCTAAGTCAGGACTGTCTGACCATGCCAGATCTCCCACAGCTAGTGAACCTCCTGCAGATGGGCTGTGAGTCATCTCACAGCCCCTTCTCACTCTGTTTCTGCCTGCCTGCCCAGAGAGTCATTGTCCTTGGAAGCAGCCTTTCACCTTTTACATGAAGGCACAGGGCCCTGTATTTGTCTTTGTTTTCCATCTATAGTCATGGACCTAGCTGTGGATTTGCCATTCATTGTGTCTCTATACTGGCCCACTGCCTCAGACTTTGCCACTGCCACATAATTGAATGTTAACTACAACACCGTTGTTATCATCACAGAGACAGGGACAGGATTTGAGCCAGATTAAGTTCTCCCAGGTTTGGAAAATACCATTGTCCAGGGACTGGCCCACAGGATCCACAGACAAGGCCACTCTTTTTCTTCCTGTAGAGGAGGGAAAATTTAAGCCATCCAAGCTTTCTGTGTTAGGACCATGAGAGATGTCCTGGCTTTGTTTCATTTACTGGTATAACACTAAAAAGACCAGTTGTGCTTGACTAAGGTGAAGGCTCTGAAGAAGGGTTAATATGGACTAAGGATAATAAAGGCTACATAAACACTGAGAAGACATCCTGCAGGTACTAAGGAGAGCCTGGCAACTGCTTGACTGCAACGTAGTCAATGTTTAAGATTTTGGGCCTCCTGTAGATGTTTGAGATTTTGGGCCTCCTGTTTGCTGCCCTCTTTGAGGAAAAGAGGGAGCATCTGAGGACAGACTCTGGGTCATTTTTGAGGGCCTTTGAGACCTATTTCTAATTTCTTATCATTTTCTAAGCATACAGCCAGCTGTTGGGCATTTTGTCAACAAAACAGTCTAGTGTTGCTGGCAATTCTGTCCCTGTTCTTCTGTAAGTTACTGAGAACTAACCTTACGTTACCTTCCTCTCTCAACATAAGTTTTTCCTGTTCAGGACTCAGTGTATATCACATCTGGAGACTTTGAATTCTTGATACACTTGTTTCACCCTGGGAAGCTGTGAATCACAGCCCCACACCTGTTTCTTTCCACAAAAAACCCTCACTGGCTTATTTTACTGGAGTTGCACAGTAGATCATATTAAATTTCAAATGTAGCACAGTAGATCATATTAAATTTAAAATGTAGATACACACATACATAAACAAGAAGAATGACAAATCTTCCTGCTCAAAAAGAATACTTGGAGAAGGGAAAGGAGACTGGACTGACATTCCTCCTGCCCAATTACCATCACATATTCTCATTTCAGTTAATGTGTCAGTGGTTATACAGCTATACTTCAGCTTGAGATAAGTAGGGAGTATACCCAGATGTTTCCTGGGGTAGTAAACTTCTCCACGGAGGCCATTTCTTTCTGCCCAATAGATTCAGTATTTTGGAGTATTTTGTGCTGTATAGGAATTTGTGCTGTTGAAAAAATATGTGTGTACCCCTGTGACTACATGGTTGACCTGCTATCATGAAGCATAAGGAATTGCCTGCCAGAGGTAACCAAGCAGCTGTATGCACCTGATGTTCTCGAAGACTCATCATGGATCTGTCTAAGTCTTTGTCCTCCGTGTACTGGACCCAATCATGAAAGAGTCTGGAGAGAGCATGCTGGATCCAGCAGTTACAAGCACTTTTTTCTTCCATTCTCACTGGGACACCAACAAGGCACAGGATCACACAGACAGAACCTATCATCACCAGAGCTGAGATAAAGAGAGGATATGTCAGCTGGAATCCATGATAACCTAGAGCAAAGGTTGTTTCTTCATGTGAGGTACCTACAACGACCATTTCTATTTTCTGTTTAAGCAGTTTGGGTATCTGTAGTCAAAATCAGTGGCCTACGCATATGAGCCTGATCTTTGACCAAGTATCACAGAATCACAGAATCACAGAATCTAAGGGGTTGGAAGGGACCTCGAAAGACCATCTAGTCCAACCCCCCTGCCAGAGCAGGGTCATCTAGAGTACATCACACAGGAACGCATCCAGGTGGGTTTTGAATGTCTCCAGTGAAGGAGACTCCACAACCTCTCTGGGCAGCCTGTTCCAGTGCTCTGTCACTCTCACAGTGAAAAAGTTTTTCCTGATATTTGCTTGGAACCTCCTATGCTCCAGTTTAAAACCATTGCCCCTTGTCCTATCATTAGTCATTACTGACAAAAGCTTGGCTCCATCATCCTGACACTCACCCTTTACATATTTGTAAACATAGATGAGGTCACCCCTCAGCCTCCTTTTCTCCAAGCTAAAGAGACCCAGCTCCCTCAGCCTCTCCTCATAAGGGAGATGTTCCATTCCCTTAATCATCTTAGTGGCTCTGCGCTGGACTCTCTCAAGCAGTTCCCTGTCCTTCCTGAACTGTGGGGCCCAGAACTGGACACAATACTCCAGGTGTGGCCTCACCAAGGCAGAATAGAGGGGGAGGAGAACCTCTCTTGACCTACTAACCACCCCCTTTCTAATGCACCCCAGGATGCCATTTGCCTTCTTGGCCACAAGGGCACATTGCTGGCTCATGGTCATTTTCGTGTCCACCAGGACCCCCGGGTCCCTTTCTCCTACACTGCTCTCCAGCAGGTCAGCCCCCAGCCTGTACTGGTGCATGGTGTTGTTCTTCCCCAGATAAGTAGATGGATAATCTGTGAAATTAAAAGTATGGGAGCGGGGAAGAGAGGACTCAAGCAAACCAGGTCTGGCCCAGAGGAGGTGTACTGTTCTGTTATTGTCCTGAGTCAGAGCCAAATGACGGCTACAGCTGCACTCAATTACTTGCATACTAGCTCTCAACAGGACCGTGTCCAGGCATATCAAGGATAAGAGGTTCATTAGTGGCAGTCAACATGATTTTACTAAAGGGAAGTCATGTTTCACAAACCTAATAGCCTTCTATGAGGAGGTAACTGGGTTGATAGATGATAGTAGAGCAGTAGATGTGCTTTATCTTGATTTGAGTAAGGTGTTTGACACTGTACCCCACAGCATCCTCACAGCTAAACTGAGGAATTGTGGGCTGGAGGACCAAGTAGTGAGGTGGATTGTGAACTGCTTGAAAGAAAGAAGTAAGAGACTTGTGGTCAATGGGATGGAATCTAGTTGGAGGGCTATGACTAGTAGAGACCCTCAGGGGTCGATACTGGGACCTGTACTATTCAATATTTTCATCAAGGACCTGGATGAGGGAACAGAGTGTACCCTCAGCAAGTTTGTTGATGACACAAAACTGGGAGGGGTGGCTGACACACCAGAGGGTTGTGCTGCCATTCAGTGAGACCTGGACAGGCTG
>VZRW01005211.1:275433-312580 GCA_013398125.1 Aegotheles bennettii
AAGGGAGTGGAACATCTCCCTTATGAGGAGAGGCTGAGGGAGCGGGGTGTCTTTAGCTTGGAGAAGAGGAGACTGAGGAGTGACCTCATTAATGTTTATAAATATGTAAAGGGTGAATGTCAGGAGGATGGAGACAGGCTCTTCTCAGTGATGTCCAGTGATAGGACAAGGGGGAATGGGTGCAAGTTGGAACATAGGAGGTTCTGGGTGAACATAAGGAAGAACTTTTTCACTATAAGAGTGACAGAGCACTGGGACAGGCTGCCCAGAGAGGTTGTGGAGTCTCCTTCTCTGGAGATATTCAAAATCCGACTGAATGCATTCCTGTGTGACCTGCTCTAGGTTGTCCTGCTCTGGCAGGGGGGTTGGACTGGATGCTCTTTCGAGGTCCCTTCCAACTCCTAATATTCTGTGATTCTGTGAAAAGCCAGAAGATAGCAGAGGTAGGTTATGAGATCTAGCACAATGTGTGGGAAGGTCTTTACTGTCACCTGGTTCTTTCTCAAACACCTCACACACTCTCAATATTTAAGTTATCTGCTTCATGAGAACAGTTTCCCCAGTCCATGTCTCATACACTTTCCTAAGGAAACATCCCACTTTAAGTTCCATTAGCTTCCAGAGATCAAAACCCAGTAGAACAAAAATGGGCTGCAAGCAACATCTACTGGGAACAAGTCTGGTTCTGTGATCCTGGAAGCTAAACATACTCTAAATTTTGCAGTTTCTGTTATATGCTGTTTCCAGCATCTGTTTTCCAAAATATTTTCTTTTAAAGTCTTTGTGTTTTTTCCCTTGACAAGTTCTGAGTTTTGTTGTTATTTCTGTAGTTAGAATCCCAGTTCCTTCAGGGCTGGGAGGGAAAATCCTACTCATCTGGGATTTAAAGGATGGTAAGAACTATACTGGTAGAACCTGCAGGACAAAAGCAGCTGTAGGGGAAAGCAACAGCGACAAAAATAAATATGAGAAAATGAAGTTGTATCATTGTGTTTCGTTACTGTAGCTAACAACTGTGATGCTCTTTCTGTGTCCTGAAACTGAGGTGCTACATGAGAGTATGTAGATATGTGAAAAACAAATCTAGCAAGAATCAAGCTGAAGGAGTGCATAACAAAGCATACCTAATGTTGTATCTTTCATAGTGTCTGTTGGGGTGTATTTCTGAGGTGATTTTTCCTCAGAGCCAAAACAATGAGGGCCTAGCTAGTGTATCCTAGAAGTCCATTCAGGAACGAACTGGTGCGTACACAGAATGGATAATCATCACACATCCAATGGGAGGATTTAAGTCTGTAAGACCAGGTCTGAGGCATGTGTTCAGCAGACAAAATTTTTAACAATTGCCAAATTCCTAAGCTTGATGGCTTAAAGTTCTACTCCCAGCCCCCGTTCTACTCCCACTTTTAACTGCAAACACTTTACAGAGCATTCTGACATCAGGGTCTTTCATCTTTACCCTTCAGATGGCCATCATATTTAATACTATACTGAGCAATAACTGCAGAATTACTGAAGAGTTACTGAGAGTCACAACAGGAAAGTGGTTTGTTAACGCTTTCCTGAACCAAAGCAGTAGGTACAGCCATGGTTACCAAGTAGCAGCACTGTTCAGATGACACCACTGATCTTCATGGGCCCAGATGCCTATTAGCCCAGACACATAACATCAATAAGGCCAAAATTGGAAAAGAGAAATAACACCCTGCATATTTCTGGACCACTGAGGGGAGTAAAGTGTCCACAGTAGTTTATAACATCATGTAACAAAGAGCTCCTGACAATGAGGAACAGCGCTTGTTGGATAGGAGAAGTAGAAACCATGGCTAAGAGCAGGAATAAGTGAAAGTGGTAAAGCAGTTGGGAAAATAAATTTGAGCAGAGCCTGGTGTGATCTCCTGTATGCACCTCATCTGGATGTAATCCAAGTCAAGACCCTTTGCACAGTCACAGTCATATCACAGATCAGGTACTGGTCCCCCAATTTTGAAGTGAAGATTAAGAGAAAAGCAGAGGCTAGGAGTTTTTAACTTCTTGATGACCAGGTTCCATTGCTTGACACACCAGATGAAACATCACTTACAGGGCAATTTCAAGACAAACCTGTTTCAGCAACACCTCCTCCATCCTGGAATCTTCTATTCATTGTAGATCCTTACACATTTGCAGAATATCCCTCTGTCACCAGCTATCGTTCTCCTCAAAGGCACTAAAAGAAGAACAACACAATCATAAATCTTAAGTGTTCCTAACCCAAACTACAGGTGTTTCTTGCTGCTGAATGGTGTTCTCTGTGATGGCAGTCAAAAGTAGTTAGAA
This sequence comes from Aegotheles bennettii, assembly GCA_013398125.1. Lineage (NCBI taxonomy): Eukaryota > Metazoa > Chordata > Aves > Caprimulgiformes > Aegothelidae > Aegotheles > Aegotheles bennettii. Next base: position 277,753 of record VZRW01005211.1, read on the forward strand.
GTTTGAAATACCTTTTTTGTTTTCCTTAATAAGTAAATGTAAAAAATGTGAACAAGGGTTTTAAATACAAACGTGAGGTTTGACTGGAACATGAACTAGAATGAATGCAAGTTAGCTGCTATGAATAAGAATTACCTTTCTTAAAAAAGAAAATTCAGCATGAGATAGAATAGAACCAAAAAACCTCTACACTGCACCCACATGCATTCTTTTCTCTACACTTGCTCTGAGTCTATGACTTTTAGAGTCTTACTGGGCCACAACAAATTCACAGAATCATCAAATCACAGAATGGCTGAGATTGGAAGGGATATCTGGAAGTCATCCGGTGCAGAACTTCACACAATACTAAAGATGAGGTTGCACCAAACACTAAACACAGTGAGATACCTCTTTTTTGGTTATGCTTTGTTTGATGCACCCCAGGATATGGTTTGCCCTCTTGGCTTCCAAGGCACATTGCTGGTTCATATTGAGCCTGCTACCACCAGGACCCCGAGGCCCCTTTTGCAGTGGCTCTCCAGCCACTCCTTTCCCCAGTTATACTTGTATCTGGCATTATTTCCTCCCAGGTGCAGAATCTGGCATTTCTTCTTGTCAAATTTCATGCCACCAATGATTGCCCAATGCTTCAATTTATCTGGATCCCTCTGCAAGGCCTCTTGAAGTTTATCAAGTTGTTTCAAGTATTACTTCCCCTTAACACAGTCCAGCTCTTCTCCTTCTGAAACTTCCTTTCCATAACTGAAATTTTTTACCTGCTCTTTTCAGGAGTCTTTTTACCTCTCTTGTCAGTTCTTTCTGACCAGTTCACTTGTCCTATCTTGATGTAATAAAAGGTAACACTTGATGAAAAAGTGATCTGTTCCTCCTTCCATTGGCTTCTACCTGACCAAGAGAGCAATGTCAAGGCAAACAAGTAGCCTTTTTTTCTGCCGCTCAACTGGTCCTTTTCTAAAGGATAACAGAAATGCATAATAAGCAGCAAATATAGTTATGATTGTGATCCTAGCTGGCAGTCCAGCTATCTTAATAAATGCATATATGTCTGTGTGTATTATTATGATGAGGCAAGAAGCCTTTCTATTGTTTCTGTTTTATTGGTTGCCCAGGCATATGACTAGGAGGTTACATTAGTCTTGCAAGGAGAGCTGTAAATGCAGCCTGGTTCATCAGGCCTTCTAGTGAAATCATTCCCCAAAACAGTGGCTGATTTTGCAAACAGAAGCTGAGTTGCCCCAGAGAACCTGCGAAGAACTTGCCATGTGGTACTGAGATTGACATCCAGCAAGTGGATGCACTACATGCTGTGATCCTCAGGCAGCTAACCCTGATCTCTTACTGCTACAGAATCACTGGTGTGTGGTCTCCCTAAATAAACTGTGTATTGCTGTGCCTTCAACTGGATCACATCTGTGTTCCAAAATATACTGTTTTACATGCAAACCACATGCTTTCAGAAAATACACAATAGCTTCTTTGATTGAAATTCTCAGCTATCATGTGACCCCACACATACCATGGCAATTTTTTTAAACAAGGAAATAAAAAAGTTACTGACTTTTTATTTTTAAAAGTTATCTGTAAGATTTTAAACTCAATTCATATTTTTGGTTTCCGTGTTGCCTTTTCAGTCTTTCTCCTTTGCTTTTCCCCTCATCTTGAAGACAGATAGAACAATGCTTCTCCACTGCAAGTTACGCCTCATATGCTGCTAGTTCTTCACTACTTAGGCTTCTGAAACTTTTACCTGAGTCAACCCTACCCGTCAGAGTTTTGGCAGCTACAACTGTTAACACTGTTGGCAGTGATTAAAAGCAGAAATGCTTTTTCATCCTTAGTTACATGATATTTTTCCTACTCACAACAGACAGCCCCAAACAGACTCTGAAAACACAAAATTGTGGCCAAACCACAAATTTGACAAACTGCAATCAAACAAACTGTTACTCAAACAGATAAGCAAACAAATTAATTACTCCCAGGGAACAAGGACTTATTACTTCCACACCAGCAGTCACACAAGAAGCTTGGTCTTTCATACACTCTGCATTCTGACTTTGCTGAGAAAGAGGAAATGTGGATTAAAAAAGCCCTGAAGATATGTGCATTTGTTTTGCCCCTGAAATGATGAGGGCTTAATTACACCTTGAAGGAGATATAGCTTCAACAGATATCTTCTCTGCTTGCAAATTTCCTGAGCATGAAAATGTTGAAAATTTTTATAATTGCTATCTCAATATCTGCTTTTGACTTCTATCAGCTACTAAACCAGATGGGTCCACTGTGACTGCTGGTGTTAATAAGTCCCAGCAAGGTATGAACAGTTACTCCCCATCCCATGTACCTGCTAGCTATGGGATAAAAGCTCTCTCCCATGCAGCAGGAGATGTGACTTCAAATCCGTTTAGGGAGCACGTGAACATTTAGCCAAGTTTCCTGTTGGCAGGTGAATATGTAACACAGGGCTATATGGAAGCAGTCAGCTATAACCTCACTCCTCTTTGGACTTTGATCCCCCCCTCATTTCTTAAGCCAAGGGTTTCAATAGCAGAAATTACTATGAATTACATATAAAGTGAAATCTCTTGCGGTGGCAAAGTTAAAATATCTATATCTTGGCAAGGGTTTATGTGCAAAGTTTCATTTTGGCTTGCCAAGGTTATTACCTGGTCAGAGTGCTGACACTCACCTCTTTCCATACAATGTATGGGCAGCCTAGATCTAATTCATACATTGTGACCTCCCAGGAGATGGCGGGAGCCTAAACGCTGTACATTGCAGTGCCAGGGAACATAAACACTGCATGACACAACGCAGTATGTTACAGATTATCAGAAACATGATAGCTGTGTTAGTGGGGTACTCCACACAGCTTAATTTACCCCACTTCCCAGCAGTTGGATTGCTTGTGGTAGCCAAGCTGCAATGTGCAGTACAGATGTATCATGATCACAAAGTTGCAGTGTTCTGTGAATCCAGCCCAAAAGCCTGTAATTTCCATTGAACTGAAATACATGTTGGCAACATATCTGATAGTCAATTTACATTTTAAATCTTTAAATATGAATGTAGACATGCATTATTTCAGTATGATTCTGGTAAACTTAATGTTACTAACTCAAAATCAAATAATCCAGATCTTTCAGGAAACCAAGGTTTTTCATATCTCCCTCTGTTTTATCACTTCTTTTTTTTTTTTTAACTTATACCAGCCATCAGCCCACAGGCACGGGCATGATCTAATCTATTTGATAATAATTGTACCAGAAGAGCGCTCTCTTCAAGAGGCAGAAAACAAAAAATCAGACTTTGTCATAATTTTGTGCCATGAGCATCATAGGGGTGTTGGATAAAATATTAGCTGTGGAACAGAAAGGAAGAAACAAAGATTTATATTTCAAATTTATATTTCAATAACAATTCATCATAATTTGCTCATACAAAAATCTGCAACTGAAAGGTGAAAATAGGTGAAAAGGTCCCAATATTAAAAAAAGAATTGTGGGTGCTGAAAGTAGAACTCAATGCTATAAGATGTGACACAGAGAAGATCAGTGGTTCGGCAGGTTTAACAGCACATATTTGGAGAGTTTCTAAGTATCTTCCTTATAGGTGTCAATTCAAATTTTAGTAAACAAATGCCTGTTTAGATGTAGCAAGATACATAAAGCACCAAAGCAATCAAAGATGTCTTATGTTTTGATAGTGAGATATCTGAAAATAAGATCTCTTTTTTACCCTTGTATCAATTAGAATGTTAAAAATATTCTCCATCATCTTAAGTATTTGATTAAAGCCAAATACATTGCAGAAATTCTTGGATTCAGTAAAGGAATTATAAAGAGCTTTATACTCTCTTCTGGCTGTAAAAATTACTTCTTTTTATAATTTTTTTAATCTAGAAGCCATTTTTGTTATTTCTTTCTGCACAATTCCTAGCTCTAAATAACTTTTAGTTGTGAAGTAGAAATAATTAATAAATAAATAGCAATTCAATGCTTCAGGGATTAAGTATTACATAGCTGGTAATGGCTATTCATTATTTAAAGCTCCTGAAATTTTTTCCCTATTCGGTCTGTTGTTAAAAATGATTGCCTGTTCTTAAAACCATAAATCTTTCTCCACACCATTCTAGCTGCTGCTTCTTGTATTGCTTTTCATATTTATGAAAACAGGCTTTTATTATGACTCCTTCTTTTATATTGAAAGTGCAGGCGTAGTCCCCAGATAAAGACTCCACAATCTGGAAAGACAGGTAAGAAAAACAAGCTTAGAGAAGATGTATGAACTAAAGTAGTTTTGCATTGAATGCATATAGCCACGTGTTAAAATGTTGGGGTGAGGGTTAATTAAACTGAGACCAAGCACAAATCTTTACTCTCCTTGGGTCTTAATCATGCTTTGTAAATGAGCACATGTTGACAGGTATGACAATTTGGTGCTGACAGGTGCAACATAATGTGTACTGAAGAAAAAATACTTGAAATACGTACAGGTTACTGAATCAACTATGTTAATTCGGGAGATGAAAATAGGTATTCAGCGGGTACCTCTGTCAATATGGAGAAGTTATACGTACAGCTGAGATGACAAAATGTTAAAAAGACAACTTTGAAGAATGCTAAAGAAAGTTATTCTAACTTTCAGAAGTTGTCTGGTTTACCTTGCCAATGAGGTGTGCTGAACAAGTCACACCATCACCATGAAGATACTGTAGAAGCAAGCACACAGTTTTGAGAAAGATTTGGGCCACAAAAAACTTGCGTGAAGGGAGAGTGAAGAATCTGTAGTTGTTTACTTTAGAAAAGAGGAAGATAAGATGAGACATGATAAAAACATGAAATGGAATTAATGTATTATAGTCTCAGTCTCATAACACAAAAACAAACGCATCTCTGGAAAATGTCAGTTTTTGACAAAACTTAAAACTCAGAAAGCTATCGGCTAAAAAAGAAGTGTTGGGGGTTGCCAGCAAAGGTTTTGTTTTGGGGTTTTTGGCAAGAGATCAGGTTTTCCATGGAAAACAGACACTTGAAGTATGAAAATATTTCTTAGAAAATTCAATTTTCTGCTAAACCCAAATTTGATAGAAAACATTTGATCATCTCTAATTTGATTACATAAAGTCCTAAGAGGATGTGATGCAGGTATTTGACACATCTGTTAATCAAGGTTAGGAATTTCATACAAGGTATGAAGTATTTCAACAGGGCTCAGGAAAAATTCTGTTGCCAACATTATTTCTGCAAAGAAGCCTCTCTTTTTCAGACTGACTTATCTTCAAATTGCAGCTAACTTGTTCTGTTGACCTACAAGGAACAATGAAAAATCACAACTTCAAAAACTCAATGTTCTTTAACAATTATTGAGTGAAAATTTTCAATCAACTCTAATTTTATGATGACAAAGTGTTTTTTCCAGACATACTGCTGCTTGTTCTGGCTTTCATCAAAAATAGAGCTGCAAGAGGTCTCCTGTTTTGTCTTAAAGGAAAAAAATATTTGCAATTGCTAAATTTCAGCATAGAAAATGAAGGCATACAGCCATATCCACTGTTGCTTCTAGTTTAGAAGATGTAAAAAATGACTACAGCAAAGTATAGATGCTTTCATATTTATGTACACAAACTAAAAGGTAATGAATTTGCTTTTAATATAATTTGTAATGCTAAGTTTACAGTCAGACAAAAGAGCAATCTGTTCCTCTGCAAGATAAAACATGCCAGTTCTCACATTCTCTTTATTTTTTTTGAATGTGAAAATGCATATTTAGATAGCAAAACATGTACTTTGCTCTGTAGCCACTGCATAATCTTTTTCACCAAGAAACAAATACTCCATCATTTTTTGCAGAATCTTGGCAGGGAGGAAGGTGTCTGCTACTAGTGTTTCCTTACTTTCTTGGGCATTGTGAAAATGATCTTACAGAACAGCTTTGAATACAGATGTTTCTTTTCCCCGATGTGTTGACATACTAGGCTGGATTCTCATCTCACATCTGCTGAGTGTAAATCTGGAATATTCCTACAGAAGTCAAAAAAGGAACTGAGTATAATTTTTTTTGTAAAAATGAGCCAAGAGTCCAGCTGAAATTTTTAATATCCACTAAAAGTTAAAATATTTATTTAAATTCCTTAACTACATATGACTGGCAAAACCAGACCATAGCAGACTTACCCCACCTTTTAGAGCAACTTCTACTTTCATTATCTAATGGGGCAATATTTCAGTGGAGAACAGGGTACTCCTGTGGATGGATGGTGGAGTCAGAGGAAGAAAAAAAAGAGTAAAGATCTAGTCAGCATTATGAATGCCTTTCTTATTCTTCATTATTGCAACCTTCACCAAAGTATGCAATTTTACAGCTTAAGGCTGTGGTGAGGCACAATTTTACTGTCTTAATAATACATCTGTCTGAACTGGAATGAAAGAACGTAAATGCCTGCCTCCTCTTTCTTTTATCATCCTGAAGAGTTTTGACAAAAAAAATATAGAGACATAGGTAGCAGTGCTCCTGTCTAGGAATATTCAAAAGGGTAGGGTGAGAAAATTTTTTGATCAAGGTTAGGAAAATTATACAAGGTACAGTTTTCCCAGTGTTCAACAAAAAATTATACTGTCAACAATTTATCTTCAAAGATCCCTCCTTTTATTTGACTGGCTTTGCTCTTAGTCACATCTAATTATATCCAGCTCCACTTGAAGTTAATGAGCTAGTCCAGATGAAAATCAACAAATCTTAAATTTATTTCTTTCTCATGTCTCCCTGTAGTCCACACCCAGATGAGGTCTTTTTCATGACACTTCTTCAGATGCAGTCTGATGAGAAACATTTTTTAAATTTGCCTTTTAAACCTGATATATCCTAGGATTCAGCAAATGGCCTATTGTAGAACCTAATTTTAATCTATCATCTTATGAAGCTCTAGTGAAAATGACAGTTCAGTGTCTGAGCCGAATAGCTTATAAATGTTTAAGCCAGATTTAGCAATAAGAATAAAAAAGTTTCCATAATTTTCATTGCTGTCCCATCAACTTGAAATAACTGGTCATTTTTGTCTATGGGTTGTATTGTTTTGTGACTTCTTGCCTCTCTTAATCCCCTTTAGGAATTGGTGTTGATACCTATAGGGTATGAGTTACAGCCCACAGGTCAAATCCAGCCTGCAGGGGATAAACAAGTGGCCACTCTTCTATCTGGGTGATGTTCTGCAATAGTGACTATGCAAGTATGGAATCTGAGAAGTCAGTTCCCAGCCAGCTAACTTGGACATGCACAATAGATCAAAGAAAATCAGAAGAGTGAGGACAAGGCTTCACTATGGCTTCAGGTCACCATCCCCTCTTAAGTTCTTCCCAAAAGCTCCTCTCTTTTTGCTCCATCAATGGCTCATGCGCTGGAGGGCATTCTGGGTTCTGGATCCCAAGTGAAACTCTAGGCTTTAACAGAGTTTAGGAGCTGTTTAGTACTTCCTGTTGCCTAGCCTTAAAGTTTGCTGTTCCTTGCAGGCTGAGTGCCCTAAACAGATGTTATGAATCTTATACTTAAATTCATCCAAGGCATGTTGTTACTTCTATAGACTCACACAATCCATAATCCTCCTTTGCTCTTAAACATCACCTCTGAGTGTAGCAATACTTCAGCTCATGGAAATCAAATGTAAAGAAAAAAAAGGGGCATGCTAAAATAAAAGCTTAAGATGATACAAATTAAGTCATCTAATGGTTTTCTAACTCTGGAACTTACTCCAATTTACCTACCTTGTTCTAAACAAAGAATATCATCATCTTAATATATGGCCCACTATGTTGGTATTTTTCTCCCCCTCACTGAGGTTATCAATGTTTTTATTCACTTTTATTCTGTGAAATGCCCTGAAATGCACAATATCACAAAACACATTAATGAAATCTGTAATTTTTTCTTCTTTTAGGGATGACATTTCTTATCATGACTGTGAAAGGCCTGCCTTTTTCACCACAACTCTAATGCACAGATAGTGAGGGAAGATATGACATAATTGAGATTGTGATTATGGTATTATGTAATGAGATATGCAACAGCATATATGTAAATAAAATTTGGAAATGGTATTGCTTTTAACTGAGTTGTAGATTATCTCATCCACTTTAATTCTCAAGGACCAATTTGAGTTTCAATTTTGACTTGTTTATGGACCACCTCATTAGGGGATATCGACAGGTCTGCTGCATCTGATGCTACATGACAGGAATTAAACAGGCAGATACTGTCTTGACAAACTCATGCAAAAGCTTCATAATCAGAAGTATCAGACAGACATATGCTTTTTAAATTATGCTTGCCTGATAATTTATTAGGATTGAAGTCTTTATTATCTACTGGTCAGCAACTCTGAAAATCTCAGCAATTTTGAAAGTGACACACATGCTGCTTCTCTCCTGTGTCTGGTTTCCCTCACATGGTGAGCATTTCTAGTAACAGATTAGCACAAAAGCTTCAGTGAAGTGTAAAATTCTTATTTCTGCTTTTTTAAGAGGTCATTTCTGTAATGGTCAGTGCATTGTTTACCTGGGTGCTGTACAACCGCAGTAACCCTATGTCTATTTTTTCTGACCATTTCTTGCTGATGAAAGGAAATACGTTTATCAAATATGTAAATCAAGTTTGGTCTGACTTAGTTGGTGTTGTTTGTTCCCAAAATTAGGAAAGATCCTATTTTTCATCTCCCTACTTTCTATGAAACCACAAGGAAATAGTAAAGTCTTCAAATTTATATGTGATACTCAGGAGGAAGGATATTCCACAGAATATTTTGAAGAAAGTTCCACACATGAATATATTCATACCGAATAGTTTCTAAATCTATCAAATCAAAATACTGGTGCTAGGAAACGAGAGAAAAAAGAGGGAAAAGAGTTTATCTGAAGTATTGCTCTTACTGTTCGTAGTAAAGTAAAGCAGTCCATGTAGAGATAAACTAAATAGACAAACCAAGAAATTCCCTGAACTGGAAGTAGGAAGAAGTTGGAATAATTTTACAGGGAAGTATTTATGCTTATATGCATCTTCTTTTTTCCTGATGTCCACTTATGGGCACCACTGGAGGCAGAATACTGGCCTAGATGGAACTTTCATGAGAAATAGTACAGCCATTCCTGTGTTCTTAGGCAGTTTTAAGGTCTAGTGAAATGAAAATGCAATTCTGTCTCTAGCTGATAATAGATTACCTACTGCACTGTTTTTCAAATAAAGAGATTCTTTACAGCCTTACAGACCGCAGAGATGGCATGCTTGGTCTTCAAAGCACAAGAAATATTTTTACTTAAAAAAAAAAATAAAGGAATATGGAAATGGGATAAAAAAGTAACACTCAAAAAGCTGCAAAGAATCTCTAAAATATTTATAAACTGAAGTAAAAATCACACTTTTTTATTTTAAAACATGGCATTTATCAATAATAAACCAAAGCATTTTTAATGATCTTATAACAATATTTATATCATCTAAGTTATATTTTATTATTTATAGCACTATTTTTATGTGAGTTTCCAGTGTTTTCATGTAAAGGTCCACAAAAATTATTCCTGAGGTTTCTATCTTGATTTTTTTAGTCATAGCTCTATTGCTCTATGGTTTTAATTAAGGAAGTCGTATGTTTTGCATTACTTGGCTTGTAAGAATAATAGTTGCTTCCATTTTCCCATTAAGCTCTAAAAGATTATCTAACTAATTTATTCACAGGGTTATTTCATTCTATGTCCCTATAAAGAAATAGATCTGTTTATCTATTTCTCGTCTAAAAGGACTCTTTTTCCCATAGAAGGAAAACAAGACATTTCAAGCTGGATATTTATGATAGTTCTCATTATCTCTGCTTGTCACAGTGAAAAACATTGCTGTTAAAATTTAATGTCCTAAACTCTAAATGTTCCCTACCAAATACAAAGTACTGTTTTCCTATTTAAAACAAACAAATTAGAACTATGGAGACTGTTTTAAAATTATTCTGCCTATCCTACAGCCATAACATTTGCTCGTATAATTTGGCACAAATTCACTGAATTAAAGGGAGCTAAGAACATTCACTCCAACTGATGGTTTGTTCCTATCTGCACATAAAAGAAAGTCACTTTTAATTTGTCAAAAAATCCCAGTGACAATTTTATCCCTCCAAAATTCCAGACAATTTTATCCCTCCAATGTTTACGACATATGAAAAGACATGGCAGGCTGTCGCAACCTTCCATCAAATTGGCAGTAATGAAAAATGGTTCAACCTAGAAAGTCCAGTCCATCCACTATTCCTGAACATTAGAAATATCAACTTGTTCTAACACATTGATGTACTCCACCAATATGGATGGCAAAAGAGCATGCCTGGTTGGTTGGGTTTTGGTGCAGACAAGATGTGACTAGGAGAAATGCTAAAAAGAACTAGTGAGATAAGTGAAGTGTACAAGTGTGTTCTCAGTGGCAGTGACAGGCATGTTTGGGAGGTGTTGTATTGTGCCAGTGCCCTTCAATGTAGACATTAAGGAGAGCTCCAGCTAAGAAAATCTTCGTGGTGGAGACTTGTCCAATAAACCTGCTTTTATTAAAAACATTATGAATGATCATACGCTAGTAAAGACAACCAACCAAGACCCTGAGGCCATCTCACATGTCATGGTTTGTACACTTACAGCTAAACTCTCTTACGCCTCAAAACGGCAGTTGCATCCAAAATTCCCCCTGGAATGGTCCCTGACCTGTGTTAGGGGTCAAAGTCAAGATTTTTTTGAGAGGGTGTTACACTGCTTATTGCCAATGACTAAACAGGCCTGTGTTTAGGTCCACACATTGACCTTCTTTATTTTATTATTAGAGAGGATTCTTGTGCAGCCAGCATAGATGGAGCATCTCTTTGAAGAGGAAATTTAAAGCTTTATAGTGCTTCTATATTATCACAATCTTGGCTGCTAGGATAGGAAGTGTTGCCATCAAAGAGGGGATGCTGCGCTGTGTCATTGCAACCTCAGGTTTTTGAAGAGTTGCAAGGCTATAGCTCATACTGATTAAGCACTCAGCACCATGTGACCCCACAGCCAATGAAACCACTCTGTCTCCAAAAGCTTTGCAGAGCCAGCCTCTGCATCCAATTTCTTCAGTATTACAATATCCCTTGGCAAGACAGCACACAGTGTTACAGTTTCCTGCAGAATTTAAAACCTCAGCACATGATTTGCTAACAGATGCAGATTAATGAGGAGTACTGTGCTATAGAAATGTAGGTAGAAAAGGACGTAGATTTCAGTCTAAAAACAAAATGTTGCATAAGACATACAAAAATCAATTATTTCTTCATAAACAGAACATTTCACAAGTATTTTGGCTAAAGACTTCTACAAGGGGTGATTTAGATTTATTCATGGCATGAGAAAGGAGGATAACCTTTGATCTTTGAGTTTTCTTGCTGAGCAAACTCTTCTAAAACATTCTCTTCTGCCTCATGCAGCTATTAAAGCAAAGAAGCAGCAGTTATTTCTTTGCAAAACCAGAAGAATGATATTCAGAAACACTTTTGAAAGACAGAACTTTACCAAAAAGAGAATTTCAATAAAATCAACCAGCTTCTCTTTAATTAAGTCCCTTGCAGTGTAAGTGATAACAAAAGTATTCTTCTAATGCACAGCCAGAGTTTTTAGAATGGACCTTGGCCAATCAGATTTCTAATAAAAATATGAAGTTGATAATCATACTTAGGAATCTTAATGTCTTAGAATAAATTAGCATTTGTGGATCCTAGCAATGGGAATTTCATATGCTTCAGAAAACTGATCTTGTAGATTCGTGTTATTTCCAAGACTACTGGGGTCTTAACAAAGACTCATACAGAACAAAGATCTCAACAGTCTTAGAGAATTCTTCACTTCATTGAATGATATTTCAGAGGAAGGACTGAAATGATAGCCAGGTAGTGAGTAATAAGGAAAACCATATTGGAAATACTGAAACAGATGTTGGCAAAACTAGTGTCAGAGTGGAATATCAGTGCAAGAGTCAAAAAAAACCGAGTGGACTCAGTGACTTTTAAATGAAAGGCAGTGAAGCCCAAACGTGCCTCCAAATTATGAAGACAAGTACCTCCATCTAAAGTGAAAATTTTCAGTGCTTTGTTCTGGCTGATATCAATCTCTGAGACTCATGGATTTTGCTAGTAATGTCATATGATCCAGGTACAGTCAACCTGAAATGAGCTGGATTCACCCAGATGCTGAATGATTTGGCTGATGTGATTATAAGTCTGTTCTGAATCATCTATGAAATATATGATGAATGGAAAAACTACTTATAACTGGGAAAAGGCTAATGTTGCTCCTCTTTTAAGAAAGACCAGAGGAAGAGCTTGGGATGAATGTCTGTCAGCTTCATTTCTGTTTCTGGAAAGATGGTGGAACAAGGCCCTGGTAATTCCATGTCAACATGGATGACAGAGTTGTTAGGACCAGTCAGTGTGTATCCACCAGGGACAAATCATGTTTGATCAGCTTGATTACCTTCTTTGATGAAATGACCATACATGAAAACAAAGGGAAAACAGTGGATGTGTCTTATCTTGACTTTAATATGGCCTTTGATGCCACCTCCTATAGCATTCTCATTTGGAAGCTGAGGATTATGGACTGGATTGATACACTACTGGGGGTGTTGAAAACTGATTGGACCTATTGGGCTCAGAAGATAGCAATCCTGACATTCAATTTGTGGCTGGTCAGGAATACCGTATTCTGGAAGCTGATTTTGGGCTGATATTGTTCAGAATCTTCATCACTGGGAGGGGGAGTCAAAGTGCATCCTCAGTAATGTTGCAGACTTTATCAAATCAAGGGGGCAGAAAGATATGCCAAATAATAGAGTTTCAATCCAGAGTGCATTAAGAAGTTGAGGACTAGACCAACAGAAACTTCTGGAAGTTCAAGATAGACAATTACAAGGTTTTGATTCTGACCTGATCTCTTATGTCCCATCCTAGCCTTGGCCCATAACCAGAGAGGTGCCTGATACCCAGGGCTGTGGCTGTCACCACACCCCCTGGCTGCCCTGCTGCTGGCTGGGGATGGGACAGTGCCAGGATGCCAGATTCTGCTCTGCCACTACTGCAGAGCCCCTGCCGCTCCTGGCACCCGGGGAGTTCCTGGCCCACACTGTGCCCAAGGTGAATGCAAGACAGGGTAAGCCCACATATCAGTTGAGGGGTGCAAACTGTGGGGTGGCAACTGGAAACCCCCACTGCCTGAGCTGCAGCTGTGCACCCTGCCCACACATGACACCAGGGCTGGTTTCTCTACTACTGCTGTATTGGTCACAGAGCTTTTAATAATGCTCCTCCTGATTTTATGTCTCAAATCTGGGTGAAATGAGTGTGAAACTCAGTGCAATTGTTAAAAAAAAGACTTCAGGAATATTATCCAGGAGACTACAATGGAAAGCCGAGGCATTAATATTACTTTGCCTGTTTGTATTTAGCCACAGCAAAATCTATTTGTCTTTTTCTTTCATCAGTTACATTTTGTCATAATTTGGTCTTCAGAGACAAGAATTTCTTTCAGTGTTTTATAACCTCTCATAGACTTTTTTCTGATGATGTCCCAAAGCCTAGAAGTGTTTTTAAGGTAAGACATAGACTTGGCTGTTTTCATCTAAACCTGTGACTTAACAGATTATTAGTGTCTCTGTAAGGTCATACACAGTAGCTTAAATTCACAACTCTCTTAGTGGTCAGCTATGTTTATATCTAAATATATATACATATAAGGACCTGCTGGAATCACCATGATGGCCAGTGCAGTGAGAACATCTTCTATCCAACACCCCTGTGTGCCACAGGCAAGTCACTCAAACGCAGACAAAAGGTGATGGGCAGAACTTCCCATGTGCTGCTGTAAAAAAACAACACAATTTTTTAATGCACAGTGGAGAGCAACTGAGGAGAATAACTCTCAGCCCAGCATGCGAGGTAGCAGGAACAGGCCTGGCACCAGCTGCTTGTCTGCACACTGCCAGCAGAACAATGCATGCACAGATTAGGTTTGGTACATGAAGTGCAGCAGACTGAGCGTGGATGTGGTGCTGACTGCAGGTCAGCGTCATGGCAGTCAGGGTGGGCCACCTTACAGACCCCAGTGATGGGGATGCAGAGGTCAGACCATGTTAGCAAATGGGCAGGAAGAGATTAATATTCTGCTTTTATTACTTTAACATGAAAGTATCTGCCTACCTGCAAGAGGTGAAAGACTTTTGCTTTACAGCATGTATTGGTATTACAGGCTATTAGAGGTTTCTTTCATAGTTTATGAGTAGCAGATGTTATTAAATGGAAACACTAGAAGAAAAGCTAGACAATTGTTAAAATGCCTCTTTTCTCATTTCACTTTCATTTCAGTGACCAGTTCCTAAAAGCTAACCACAGCATAAGCAGAGACTTTGCTGTTCTGGGACATGATGAGATGAAAGTGATGTTGAAAGGAACAATTAAAGCATTCTGAAAGTAATTTACTTTCACAAAATTGTGGGAGGATTTTAGTTTTTGGCAACTGACACAAAGAATTCTGTTACTTTTTATGTATTTCATCTCAGGATTAACCCTTCTCTGATTTTTCACATGCTTCTAAGAGATCTTTACATAGCAATAACAAGGGGGGGCAAGCCTGCCTTCAGTTGTGAAACAAATACTTCTTAGTATTTGCAGAAGGGATTGCCAGAGTCAAGACATTTTAAACTTTTATCATTCTGCTTATTAAAGACTGCAGACTGGCTAGATTATTAATTGCCAGGTGCTACTCATCTCTAGTGTTGGTTCTACTGTTATCAAATCTGAGAGCAGGAGATACTTGCAGCTTACAAACCTAAAATAGCTCAAAAGTGTTGGTAAAGATATACTTGCTCTGAAGGTACATAAAGTGCTCTTTGTCAGTTTTACTTCACAGTGTTAACTGACATACTGCATGCAGGGACTTGACAGTCCTGTTAAAACTTAGTTTAAAAGTAACTGAAAGACTGAGAATTTGGCTGCTTGGTACGTGGGTCACTTCAGCTTTCATAACATAAAAGAGGAGACTTCCAGAGGTGCCAAATCAGACCTCTTCATGACAGAGACAAAGCTGATAAATGCATAGTTCCAATTTTAATTTAGTATTCCTTTACTCTCTTTGCTGGTGACAGGTATGGAATTCTGAGAGCTGGAAGAACAAATACATTTGGACCAGAGCTGTGGAAATAAAGATGTTCACAGGGTAAACTCTGACCTGCCAACCCAATATGGGTGGAAAACTGTATTAAAAAAGTCTGAATTATTTCATATTGCGTGGACCAAGAAATTGGATGTTTTCTGTATTGCTCTTGAGGGAATTGTTGGAAGCTGTTTCTTTAAAATCAGTTCAAGTTTTGGCATTTTCTTTAATGCAAATAAGTTCAGACCCTGTGGATATATTTTGATCTTTCACAATAATGGCTAAATACGGGTTTTGTACTGAAATTTTGAAATCTTGACTTCATTGACAGGGGAGAAATTTCACTTATCACAGTGGGGCCGTGGTTTCACCTAGCTCACTCTTTTTGACTATCTCCTTCACTATCTTCTTTAGCAGTATTTGATAGTGAGAAATTAGCCTGAGAAGCTTTATAGGTTTAATTTTCCACTGAAATTTCACTCAGTAAAACTAGATCTGTATCCAGGACTACAGAGTATCATGTACATTAACACAAAATGTTATGTAATGAAGAAGAAACATCATTTGACTAATTCCTGTGGTTTTCTGAGCTTCATCATTTGCTGAATAGAACCTTAGGAAATTAAAAGGCAATTTAGCATAAGAAAACTTTCATTCTACCAGAATTCTTGTTCCGTCACCTCATATAATAAAGAAAACAGGCCAAATGTTCCTTTGGTTTACATCAATCTGGATCATTCACTGTACCATATTATTATTTTTTTACCAATCTTCACTTACTCTTAGCCACTGTAGAATGCAGCACGACCTGTGAATGGATGAGCTGGGATGTACACCATGGGTATAGTACATTGTCAAGAGCAATAAGCTTACTCAAGAGCACATGTCTCTTGTAAGTCATTTTATCCTATAATCAGTCGAGCTGTCTTACACTGAAGATGAAAGTCAGCCCAAATTCCTGTTTGGTTTATTTGTTGGGGGTTTTTTAATTATTTTTTTGAGCTGCATTGTTTCAGGTAACTTTTATCAGACACTGCATGATGTAACCTGACATGATATAAGGCAGTGTTCCCAAATACAGGGAAAGCTGAATGTTATTTCAGGTGTCAGGCATATTTTTGGATAGTAAATTTTATAGTCAGGATTTGTCCAAGAACAAATAGAGAACAGAAGACAACTACTTGTAGACTGTGAAATGTTATCAATTTCAGAAAGAGCAGCTGTGGATATTTCTACCATGCTGTGATCAGTAACATACACATTTTTAAAGTACCTGCACTATTTGCAGTTGCCAGAAATACAATGAAATCAAAATAAAATACCTTTATGCCCGAAAATACAACAAAAACAAGAGTATAAAGCAATATTAAAATATTCATATATATATATATAACTATATATATATAACTAGGTAGTGACAGAAAGAGGTGGGAAGAAACAGACAACATCATCATCTGCAAGAACTAGAAGAGGGTGGGAGTCGAAGATGACATGATTGTTTTATGTGGTCAAAGAGACCTTAGACCCTTAGACTGAGTTCAGGGGGTATCTAGTGGCTCTCTGGATATGTTTCCTAAAGCAAGGTCTGTTAAACTGTTATATACTCCTGAGGAAACTAGAGGATGCCCCTTAATACTCAGGTCAATTTTAGACTGGCAGGAGAGAGTAACATATGACCTAATACTGGTCTTTCCATCTCTAGTTACTCTGACTCTGTGACTGCACATTTCAGGGGACCTGAAACAAGATCCTAGCCTCTCACACCTAGGGCACTGAAGGTCTACGTGTGGCTTGTTTGCCATTACTCTGGCACTGCAGTGTTATTTCACTAGAGGTGCACTGACACCCTAACCAGAGGTGAGTTCAGGTTAAAACACCACAAAAATCCTGTTAAGAGGTTGGCAGAGGGAAAAGGCACATGCACATACACACCCCAGGATCAGCTTTTATATATTAGCTAAAGTTTGGAGCATGGGATGGGGCTGGGGAATTCTGAGACTGATTACGAGTTATGGCCTGCTTCCTGTTTCGATTGAAGTCAAAGGCAAAACTCCCATTGATCCCATGGGAACACATGCTATGCTTTCCCACTCCATAGCTCTAATATTTTAATGGGTTTAAACATTTTTGCTTAAAAAAAATCACACTCATGCTGACAGTTTAGACACCAAATTTCTTGAAGCTTGACGTAGTTTGAAATAACCCAGATGTGAAAACTTCTACAAACAAGATTTATAAAGGAAACAAAATTTTATCCTTAATGTTGACAACTCTTGTGATACCACTAATATCAATAAAGGGAAGAAAAGTTATTTTTTGTGGCTTTATGGGGACAAAACCATTCAGCTACTCCCATCTGAAAAATAATTCCCACTAGGACTTCAAAAGATACTGGTCACAACCTTGCAGACATGAGGATTCATTAGTGCTTCTCAGTAGTTCTCTCTAAGCTATTTTTATGCAAAGTTCTGAGTTCAGAGGTCACACTGTACATCACACACAGCATATTGGGGACCTTTCAGAAGCATAGGTATAGTTGAAGATTTATGTCATGTCGTATTACATTACTCTGTAACTATGTAAGGAAAGCCATGTGAACCTCTCTATAAAGCAGCCTTATAAAGACCTGAGTCCTTTGTGTTTTCAAGCAGCTCTCTCCAAAAGCTCAGATTTTCTTTCAGATTTCATTTCATTAAATTCCTCGGCCAAAATAAACCTCTCTCTGGGCAAGAAGAACTGAATACAGCTCTTTCTTGTAGTGAAGAAAGCCACTGGACTAACAAAAAGCCTAGGTCAGTCTTGAGATGAGAGTCTCATTGTACACTCCTATTTAATGGGCTAAGTTAAAGTCTTTATCACTGGTTTTCATATACTATTCTTTACTTTTGACCATCCAAAATTTTAATTTTGAAATACCTATTTTTTTTCACACATTTGACTTTTGTTGACAGAGAAATACCAACCAAATTCAGGAGTGACATTTCCCCGTGCACTTTTACCCAAGGAAAAAAGAGCGGCCTACTCTGGCAGAGAGTTCTCTTCATGTTGGGTCTTTTCAGTTCAAGGCTGTGTATGAAACCTATTAGAAGAGACTGCTGAGAAGACACTAAGACAATCTTAATAAGCCTCAGCCCATTTCCATCAGAGCCTCTGTGCTCATGGGGAAGTGGGGAGGGGCCCCTTGGGCTTCTGTTCCCACCTCTCAGAAGCGGGCTGCCTTTCATTCCTTGATTCAGAAGGTCAGTAGGTCAAGGTAAAGAACAGCAAATACCAGTGTTGATCTTGGGACAAGTATGCTTATTTGATTACTCTTTAACATTTCACTCACCTTTTCCTCCTGTGATGTTGATAGCCCTCTTGTCTCAGAAAATACAACTGTCTCTAATCTTTGTGGTAAAGATAATCTTCCTTCGCAAAATTCCCCCCCCCGGGGAAGTGGAGAGGGAGGTGTTCATCTCTTGTTCCTTGTATCCAGTGTTCTAGCACAGTTCAAAGCTGCATCAGAGGAGGTTCAGACTGGACATTAGGAAGCATTTACTTACTGAGAGGGTGGTCAAACACTGGAACAGGCTTCCTAGAGAGGTGATTGATGCCCCAAACCTGTCAGTGTTTAAGAGGCATTTGAACAATGCTGCTTAATAACATGCTTTGACATTTGGTCCATCCTGAATTGGTCAGGCAGTTGGACTAGGTGTTCATTGTAGGTCCCTTCCAACCGAACAAGTCTGTTCTGTTTTATCCTATCCTATCCTATCCTATCCTATCCTATTAATGGTTATAGAAATAGCTATCATACATAAAGAACAAAGAACCATAATCATCAGGAGTAGGTGAAAAAAAATGTTACAGTTTGTGAAAATATAAGGCATGGTTTGAAAACAAGCTTTTGCTCATATGGGCATAGCTTTGCCTTCAGGAATCAAGCCCTACCAATTAATTCCTTGTGTGCATATTAATACAATAATAATATAATTAAGACACATTATATAGACAAGACAAACGTAGGCAAATAACAGGAAATAATCAGTTGGTGGCCTCTAAAAATTCTGTTCATAAAGAAAGAATGTCTGATATTTTTAAAACTCTGCATGTTAGGTAATTAGCTTCCATCGCATTGTAACTACATTTGAACAACTAATTCCTTTAAATCTCTTAAAAATGGCAGATAGCCACAATAATAGAAGAGGAGGAAGCAACAATGATTAAAGCTGAACAAATGTTTTGGAAGAAGAGAAATTTTTTTAAAGCAGATGTCTTCCAGAAATGTATCTGTTTCAACAACATTTTTACAGATCCAAGGCTTTCTGAGTGTTCCATCCTGTAAACAGGAGAAAGATCAAGATTAATCCTCACATTTCATTGGTTCAGATGTTTGGATGTCAAAGACACAGGTTCAAAGTCTTAGTATAACTCAGACAGTAAAATATCTATTCCGTACTGTAACAAAGAGAAACAAATATGAACACACTGAAGTCAGAAGCATCCTCTCGCATAAACCCATTTCTGGTTTTAACTCAAAACCTAGTATTTCTTCATCATTTTATGTTGTGAAGTTTTCAATAGGTTTAGGATTTGTTCCAAACTAGAATCAAAATTTCTAACCTTGAAGCTTGCTGAGAAACAATGTTTTGTCCTGCAGACAGCTTTGTATGCAGCATCTACTATTTTTATGACTATGGTGTTATTAATGTCACACCTGATTTACCCCATGTAAAACTCTGTTCTTTTGATTTTACTAGGCAAGCATGTTTCCAATCTAGAAGAAGAATGGAAATTTGAAAGGGTCATCAACTGCAACTTTTAACTAATTCCTACACGGATATGGTAGGCAGGACTCCACATATTTAAAGGTACACAGAATTGCAAGTCCTTAAATGGCCATTGTTTCCCGTTATTATCTTCTCTCAGGAAGGCCTGTGTTTTTCACACAGACTGTCTCTGAAGTGCTGAACTGATTCTAGCTGACTTCATTGGCACCCTTTCCTTGCAGGGATTCATTCATTGTCCCTGCAGTCAGTGCAATACACTTCGCTGTGGCAGCTCTAAGTGGCAGTAACTGAGTAACTGTCTCAACCAATCCCTACCTCAGGCCTGATTTAGACAAATATGTTAAAACAAAAGATTTCCCAACACATTATATTATCTTTTCCCTCTTTTTTTTTTATTATTAAAATATTAAACATTTTCATGAGTGAAGATAATAAGGTCTTGTGTTTTTAAACTGGGTAATTCTGCCAAGTGCATCTGAATCTGTTAAAAGTTTCAAGGACTATTTAAAGTTTGTAGTTTTCTGGTAGAACCATAAGTTGGTTCAGATACTGCAAAAGTAAATATACCTGAAAAAATACACTCCTGAGTTGCACTAATTTTCAAGTGCTCTTTCTTGCTTTCTTATCTTCAGGTTTCTCTAAAACTTTGGAAACAACTGTAATTAAAAACATGACATTTTGGGTATGCTGACATCATGCAGTCAATCATGTTCCAAATACCCTGAAACACAGAGACAATGTCTGTTCTGAAAACAGATGTAATATGGATGCCTCCACCTCTCACTACGTCATAACTCAGAGATCATTAACTTCAGTTATTGTGATCTGACAATAAATGTAACATCTCTGCACTGTCTCGATGTAGCAAATGGGATAATTGCTAGTTCATGTATCTTGTTTCCATTGTACCACCAGGCATAGCCACTATCTCTTTGCCTTCTCCCTCACATCTCCAGTGTATCTTCTTTTAATGAAGTGTTACTGAATATAAGCATATATACAAATCTCATATAAATTTATAAGACACACTTAGAGCTGTTTTATTTTCTATGTTGTTTTGAAAGCAAATAATCAACAAACAGACAACTGAACTAGCAATAAATCTATTTTCAAGTGATATTGAAAACCAGGTAGGTTCAAAAAGTACTAAGAAAAGTAAGTGTACTGATTTCCAACAGGAAATGACAGCAATTCTTATCAACTAACAAAGTGAAATGAAGTAAAATAATGTAACAGATTCTGAGAGGAAAAAAATATAGAAGAGAATGGACAAAAAATAGTCAGTTATGAAATAAAATTTCCATTTGCCTGATAAACCGATTTTCAGATATTAAAAGACCACAGAATGATATGAATGTAGTGTGTTAGAATTAGATTTTAGTAAAGCATTTGATATTCTATGTCACAAAATTTAGCTTGACATATTTTCCCAAGCCAATCTGAATTATTAAAGATATAAATGTAGATTTAAAACTAGCTAAAGGAGCAAATAAAGGATTATAGTAAAGAAGAAATATCGCATTGGAAGAGACAGATAGTGAGATTAGCAGTTGGCCGTACTGACCGTTTCCATCTGGAAGTTGTAGTAGAAAGAACATGGATGAATTTCAGAGAGAGCACTGAATTATAAAAGGTGTTAGAACTAGCTGGAAAGAGGTCTAGGGGAACAAACTTTTTGTTTGAATAAGTGTAAATCTCAGGGGGACAAAATTAATTTCATGCAGTACAGAGGAAAGAAGAAAACTAGGAAGATTAGTGCAACATTTAAGCATTTTTAATAGCAATAATAATCCTACAAAGTACTATGCAATACTACTGAAGCTGAATGAATGAATTGAATGAATGAACAAGCATTCTTTCGTTTGTAACTGTGAAGAGATACCAGCAATGAGACGAGCCTTCTGTAGGCAGCTGGGCTGCAGTAAGTCTTCTGGAACTTTGGGGCAACTAGAGGTTACTGAAAGAAGAAAAATAAACATGACCCACATATAAGTTAAAATAACAGGCCTAAATGTATTTATCTTGGAGAAGCAGCAAGTAGGGATGAGGCATGGTAACAGTCCACACAGTCTTGTCAGGTAAGGACATGAACAGTAAAAAAGGAACTGTTTAGGGAGCCTGATGATGAGAATAAGAATGAAGGATTTAGGCTGAGTATCACAAACCCTTCATACGGGGAGGCATATTAGTGTGTAAAGAAGTCAGAGACATATTAAATTGAAGTATTTAAAATGATTGAATAGAATCAAGACCAAGCCTTCAGAAAATGCATGCTCTAAATCAGGTCTCTGCATGCATAATTAGCCGATAAATCACATTTACACTTTTTTGTGTCTGTCAAAGTCTGCCTTGATTTCAGTCTGGGCCTGAGAACCTTATTGCATTTTTTCACTTATGGCTGCTTCTTTCATCCCCTCTCCCCAAATCTCTATCCATGAGAAAAGGACACCAGTATTTCTAGGCCAGAAGGTACTGTTACTGTCCCCTGGTCTCAACTCTTGAAAAGCTGCAACTTGCACAACAGAATGTGGGTCTGGACAAAGTACTTCTTGCAAACCGTTCCATGCAGTCAAGGCTGCCTTGACTCACACACAACTGCAGCCTTCAGGATTCTCCTATTCCCTAGAATCATAGAATAGTCTGGGTTGGAAGAGACTTTTGAAGGTCACCTAGTCCAACTCTCCTGCAGTGATCAGAGACATCTTGAACTAGATCAGGTGGCTCAGAGCCCTGTCCAACCTGACCTTGGATGCTTCCAAGGATGGGACATCTACTACCTCTCTTGGCAGCCTGTTCCCTTGTTTTACTACCCTCATTTTAAAAAATTTCTTCCTCACACCTAGTCTAATTCTACCCTCTTTTAGTTTAAAACTGTTACACCTTGTCCTATAGCAACAGGCCCTACAGAAATGTCTGTCCTTATCTTTCTTATAAGCCCCTTTTAACTATTGAAAGGCCACAATAAGGTCTCCCCAGAGCTTTCTCTTCTGCAGATTGAACAACACCAACTCTCTCAGCCTGTCTTCATAGGAGGGGTGTTCCAGCCCCCTGATCATTTTTGTGGATTGTTTTCAATGGTATGCTTGTCACCATTTCAAGGCAGAAATTTTTTATGGCATTTTCTGTTGATCATGTTATTAATCTGCATGGTTTTTCATATGATAAGGTTAAATGAATGCTTTTTGGGAATTTTAAGTGAGTTTATCACTTCAGCAAAGGAGGTCCTAAGTGCCTTACTGGATTGATGTTAGAAGAAGTGTTTGTTCGCTTTATAAATTTATTTTAAGATCACATTTATCATATCATTTTATATCACTTATTATAATTGTTGATGTTTGCTCTGCCTTACACAACAAAAATCAGCCAGTATCTTGTCATAAAAAGTTCATGCTTACAAAAACTTCTAAGATGACATTTTAGCATCTTGTACAAAAGCATTAGATATTTATTTTAAAAATATTAAAATTATATATTTTGTTAAGACTTACATTTATTTTTAAATTAATACATCTTAAGTACTTATTTCTTAAAATTTCTGACATACTATAGGCAAGTATAATCAATCACCCAGCCGTGCATATTCACAAATGACTGTGGTTTGCAATCAGATTCTGGAAATCTTTACATTTTCTGAAAAAATATTTATTTTTAATATCCTGAACAACATTTATTTCAAGTGGCAGAAATAAAGTGCCTAGGATATATATAGTAGAAAGAGTTGAATTTCAGGCAAAGGTGGCTGGAACAGATGAATGAAAATAGTACATGGAATTAAGTGCTGAGAGCTGCAGTAATGTGATGCTTCTTACTTTTCTTTAAGTAGATTTATCTTTTAAAGTCTACAAAGCCCCTGCTCTGGGCTAGACAGCCTTGTTTTCAGGCCTATGCTCTCAGTCCCTTATCCTAACGCCAGGTCAAGATGATGTCAGGCCTGGTCTTCTTTGTGTATTGGTTTCCATCCATGCACATGTGCACACACACACATGCACACAGTGTGGACACACAGTCAGGCTTAAGATGAGATCAAAAAGCAATCAAAATTACTAATGGACCAGTGGAGAAAGAAATAAAACAGATTTTGCTTTGTCTCACCAATGACAAAAAAGACACATCCAAGAACCTAAAGAGGAAAAATGAATAAACAGTTATTTGCAGTGTAAAAAAGAGCAATGTTGCATTCTTTTCCTTTTAGACAATTATCTCATTTTGGGGAGGAAGGAAGGATCCTCCAGCATGCTTCATCTGCTGCTTGTTTTATTTTCTTTCCTGCTAAGCCTGAACAGGCACAGCCTGACTGCTGGGGAGATTGTCTGTCCCAATTGAGTAGTCTCAGCTTTTCTAATACACCTTCTGTATATCCTCTGTACTACTCACTGGACGAGCTCTAATCCACTTTGAATATAGCTTGTATCCTTCAAGTAACTCCTGATATTTCAGCTATCTTTTTGTGAAACAAGAGCTCAGCTGCTTCTAGATGTCCACATTAAATAAAGGGCAGCTATTTTGCCACAACATTCAGCCTCCTGTGTGGCAGTATTATACAGTCACTATGAAGATGGCTTCTCAAAATTCTGATAAAATTTATGTGGCTACTGCCAGAAACTTACTTTGCATACCTGATGTTAATAAAGATGCAGAATGTTGAAAATCCCTTCAATTCCAAGGCTCCAGTTCTCCCCTGTGCAGATAAATCACTCTGAAACGCCTTGTGTGTGTGAAATACCTTACAATGGGAATAGTGCTTACTTCACAGCTGAATAAAACAAGAAGTATTTGACAAGTGCTAATATAATGTAATCCATGGAATATCCTAGCACAGAGAATTCACCATTGCTATTAAATACTGCACAGCCTACTGTCAGGAAAATGTACTCTAGCGTAGGTAAATCTTGCCAGGAATGAACAGCTCTACTAGCGGCATAATTATAAGCAGAAGTGTGAGTATGCTTCAGTTTATGGGCAATGGAAAATGACCGGAGATCTCCTCTCATAACAAGCCATGTGCATTACTTTAAAACTTTTAAAGCACTGAAGACATTAAATGTCACCACCAGCAGGGTGTACATGTTAGACCGATAAAAAGTACACATTTGCTTGCAAGCCCGTGAAGTGAACAATGGTGTGAGCTTGGCAGATACCTCTGTACTGCTGACAAGGATCGCAGCCAATGTCTCCCACAGTGGTTCCCACCAAGCAGTGAAATCAGGAAAAGGAGCCAAGCTGAGCCCACCTAGCACCAAACCCTGGGGGACTGAGTGGTTTGTTTACAATTTCAAGAGCCCAAGTATCCAACAGACTTGCAGTCTCTGAGCCACCTCGCAGTAATTCAGTGTGAGTTTGGCTACTCTTCAAAAACTCTGATATGAAGAATTTATTCCTAGAAACATCCACTTTCGACCTTAGACAGAAATTAGAAGCTGGTGGCTCAGTTCTTCCTCTTCAGGCAATCTTACAGAGATATGCTCTCCTCTGAGTCCTGGGCTGCAATGGAACAGTCTTTCACAGATGCTTCTTTTGACCAAATATCTGAATAGGCAGTGTTTTCCATAACAAAAGGACACTTAGGTCAAGTACAGTAATAAAAGGAGTAAAAATGTGACCATTAACAGTGCCAAAAGAACCACTAGTAGAAAAAAACACCTTAACCTTCCAGAAATAAATGTTCATTATCTTACACTTTCTTTTGCTGAAAAAAATGTATTGGAAAAGTAAAATTTTAGCTAAAACAGCAACAAATCCCACATCAATTTTTCCTGCAAGTAGAAGAAAAAACAACTGAGTGTCACCTATGTTATAATAGAATTAGTGCCCAGTTTAACAAATATCAACAAATTATTATTAACAAATAAGAAGCAGACTTTCACATATTCTTTCCCAGTGTCTTTGACTTTCATGTAGTTCCACTGGTTTATTTTTCCACAAAAGCGATAAAAATACATGCTGTTTTTCTTCCTTATAGGAAATAAATCTCAAAATTTATAATCTCAGTTAATGTCTATGTGGTCCTATCTTTAAAAGATAGAACTTCATCTTGGGGATGAGACACCATACCTTACTTTTTATTTCACAATAAACCTGCTTAGATGCCATATGACAGCCTAAAATTAATAATCCATTTCCTTATCTTTTGTGACTCTATAGGAGATGGGAGACAAGGCTTCCTGGTTGTGTTTTGAAAGTAGAAGTGAACAAGCATATATAAAAGAGCAATTCATAAGAAAAAATGTTTTGTACATGGATTAATGCGGCGTGAAATCGCATTATGTGCAGAAACTTTTGCTCCCTGCTGACCCTGATGATTTCAGTTTACAGAGCTTTTATAAGGAGAAGAAGTGTTATTTGCAAACATCTTAGCACACCAGGTTTAAGAAATTGAAAATCAGTAGCTTTTTGACTAGTTGTCTTTCACATGACAAAAATCCAACCATCATTTGAGTTCCTGCAGCAGTTGTGGACTTAAAGGACTTGGGTCTGAAGTACTGAGTGTGTATCTCCTCAGGGCATGAATTGAAGCATGAGATATATGTTGAAAGAGAACTAGATGGAGATGGAGGCCAGTTTAAAGCACTTTTTTGACAGAGGCAAGCTTTGAGTTTTGCACACATAACATTCATCTCATATCTCATGGGAAATAGATTGAAATAAGTTTGTCTTAATGTATGTTCTACTTATTGTTTACACCTAAAAAAATTAAAATTAATATTTAACATACTGTTACTATGATTCATTGTCATACACTCCACAATGAACAAATAACTGAAGACAGAGCTCAGACATCAATCTTCTGCAGCAATAAATGCATGACTTCAAACCCAACGCCCAAAGTACATAGTTTCTTAAGATGTGCCTTGGGAAGCCACATGCAGATCTTTAGATTGCAATAAGGGAGAAAATA
Organism: Aegotheles bennettii; assembly: GCA_013398125.1. Classification (NCBI taxonomy): domain Eukaryota; kingdom Metazoa; phylum Chordata; class Aves; order Caprimulgiformes; family Aegothelidae; genus Aegotheles; species Aegotheles bennettii. The sequence continues at coordinate 304,611 of VZRW01005211.1, forward strand.
TTTTTCTCATCCTGCAAAAGTCTGATGTTTCATAAATGCTTTTTCACTTTCCATTGGGAAAAACACAAGAAACTTGCAAGAGCACTGGGGAGAAAACCCAAAAGCTGCTGATCCCAGTGTTTGTGTGTGGTGGCTCCAGACACAAGTGCTGAACTATGACAGCTTGGTGTAGGAGCAAACTCCAACCACATACTAGTGCTCTATGTCAGGGCTGATGTACTTCCTTCCAGGAAGTTCACTGGTATCTGAGCAAAAAGGGATTGATTCAAAACTCAGCTGTACTCCCACTCCCTCTTTGGAAAGTACTCAGTATCAGCACTATAATCACAGCACTGCTCAGAGCACTGGTCTAGACTGAGAGGAAGGGTCGGCAAGACAGTTCAGATACAGCCCAGACCTCCATGGGACTCAGTGCAGGCATAAGAAAGAGGGAGTATATGAGTTTGTATACATCTTTGGGCCCTTCAAAGTAAAAATAAATTCTAGATTATATCCATGGCTGCCAGCATTTCAAAAATGTTTTGCAAGGTTTTTTTCAGTTTTCCCACACAGAGAGAAGAAGAGAAATTTTTTCAATCTGGATGATTTATTTAATTTTTAAACCAGGATAACAGAAGAGTAAAGTACACATAATCTGAAAATATTCTCTTGAAACAAAGCTATTAAAAGCTCAACTGGTGATGTTCATGCAATTACATTTGCATAATAGCAATTACCATGTTTTTAGCTCTTGGATTCAAGTAAGAGAAGCAGCTATAGGTTTTAGCTAGTTACCAATCTTTCATACAAATAATCTGAATTACTTTTAACTTCAAAATTTGGAGAAAATCTCTTGACAATATACTTTTTGAAATGCATGTGACTCAATTCTGATTCCAGGTGAAAACCAGAATTTCCAGTCTTTTATGCAAGCAAGCCTTCTAAAGGCATTTCAAGCTCAAAGCACAGCAGAAAAGAAGACAGATGTGATCTGAAAGTTAAGATAATGTTTGACCTATGTGGTTAATAGTCTAGTTTGAGCAAAGCCATTTTGCATAGCTTTGGATATAGATGTTGACTGCTGCTTTGAGCAGGGCCAGCTCTAACATGATTCCTACTCTGGCTGTTGGAAGGGTGGTAGATCTTGAGCTCTCAGTATGTTTATGAACTCAGAGAAGGAATTTGTATTGCTGCAGATCCACTGGTCTATCTGGTGAGATTTTCTTTTCTGTAGAACTGTGTGTTCTGTTCTTTTTATATGAAAATAAGCCATATAATTTCCAGATGAAATCAGGCACGCATCCTTCCTCATACTGCAGTTAATGACACTGCAGTTGAAGGAGTTGTCTCTCCTGATCAAGGGTTTTGACCACATTGAAGAAGCTGCAATTTGAATATTTTGTTCTGATCACATCCAAGGTCATATGAAAATTGTTGCAAAAAATTCCCTAATACCTGAAAGATCAGGCATTATCAGCCAAACACATCACAATTCCCTGACTTGCATATTATAGTCAGGAGACTACATGAAAAATGTGATAGGTCTTACCTGGCCAGGAAGCCTCACCTGCTACAGGTGGACTGTGTTCAGTAGTAACCTGGGCTGATTCACCTATAGAGCCCAATTTAGGTTTAACCTAAAGCAAAATGTTTGAGGTTTTTTTTTTTTTCAATTGACCTAATGAAGTCTTTTCAGTTTCAAGCAAAAGTAATATTTTTTTGCCTTTTTTAGTGAAAAGCCAAATATTCTGTGGACAGATAATTTCATTAATTCTTAGTAAATAAAACTGAGTATTTTGCAATAAGGTCCCATCCATACATGAAGTACGTAACTCATTCAAGATGGGATTTTTTCTTTCCACTTCATCAACAACCACATACTCTTTTTTTTTTAAACATTTGCCATCTGCTCTTAATTAACAAAAGCAAAGATTGATAGATTGATACTGTGTCTGGTAATAGTCACAAGCTGTCAGCTTACAGGTGTGATGAAAACTTAGACTGGAGAAAACAGATTCCCCAACTGGGAGAAAGTTCTTTATAATCTAGTTTATGTGACTTTAGACCTCCACTGGACTTCTAGGTTTCTTTTCATTTTTAAAGCTGAATACAGGACTCTATTTCTCCCCTTACATAAAGTAAATAAAGTGCTAAGAAAAAAAAATGTGTAAAATGCCTAAACTAAGATTAACACTATTAAAAAAATGCTGATTAAATACAGACAGCTGCGGAAAAGGATATGGATGAAACATGGAGCAATGACTTATAACACTATAAATCAAGGAATTTTACTGTAAAGTAGCCAGAATAGCAAAGCACCATAAATTGGAGCATTTTCTCTTAGTTGTTGACTGGAATGTACCTGTCAGTGCAGAAGAATACATCTAGTCTTAAAAATTGCAATACTGCAGTTTACAAAGAAAAAAATGAAACATCATTTGCTCACCAGCACAGAAATTTTAAAAGCTAAAAAAACCCTTGCATGTTATGCAGAAGAAAAAGAATCATCATTGTACTATAATTACAGCGCATATTGTAGAACTGTAATTATTAAAAAAGCTTATGTTGGCCATGCACTTTTTAGGGGAACAGCAGAGAGCAATGTGTTTGTGATCTTTAGCAACAGAGCAGCTGTCATTTATGAACTGGACTCTTGCTCTTTGTGCAACTTGTCATGCATCTAATCAATTATTGGCCACAGTTAGGTACAAGCCTTCAATTTGTTTCTACATTGCTAACAAAATATTTACTAAAAAGGTAAGGAATTCCAGTATTTTCAAGAAAGAGATAAGGAATTTGGAGACAATCCTCTTTGTAGATACCCATAAGGTAAGCTATCCTTTATAGATGGCCAAAAAATTAATCCTTTCATGATAAACTTCAAGGCTGTGAAATACGTTTTTGCTTTGCACTTGTATGAAAACAAAACCTTTCAGACACTTGCAAACAGTGACTCAGTATGTAAATAACCATTTAAAAAAATGTATCTTTCCAGGAAAAATTTGGCCCTAAAGAACTACCCCTGTTGAAACTTCTTTAAACTGATACATTCTTCAATGTGTTTTGTATCTAATAGCATTTTTTTTCACAAAAAAAACTTTTCCTAAAAATTTTCTGACCAACTTATCCTTCCCGAGACCCTCCCATCAACAATTAAGCTAAAATAAAAGAGGTACAGCCTCATCTCTGTCCAGTGGTTTGTTTTTTTGCTCATTGGAACCAGACACAGTATTTTACTGTAAAACATTTCCGCTTTGCTGAACGTTCTTTGTCATGACATGCCAGCAAAGGGAAAAGGGCTGCTTTGAGAGGGGCAAGACAAGAAATCTCATTATGTAAATTATATAAAAATGTTTTTTTGAGTAATTTGACTACTTCCATGATTTTCATCTGCAAGGATTAAATTCTGGTTTGTTCTATCCACAGAAAGTTACTCTAAATACAACCTAAATAAATTCAAGGGAATCACACTAGTTTTACTGAGAACTTATAATAAAAGTGATTTGTACTGACAAATAAAAATAATTGCATTTAATTTTTAAATATTTCTATTAAAAAACCTTCCTTAATCCTCAGTCAATAGACTATATTAGTGTCTTTAAGGTGTTAAAATCCCTAAAGCATTTCTAAATTGTTTTTTAAAGCTTGCAGTCTCAGAAGAATTCTGAAAATCATCCAGATGACACGATCTTTAAGATTTTCAAAATTTCCATGAATCCTACCCCAGCTCTGCAGAATCTCAGTATACATGTCTAACTTCAGAGAGCAAGGGACAAGTGGGTCTGAAAATCCATCTATTTTTCCAGCCAGCACCCTCCCTCTAACATTTTTTATTTTCTTATACCTTTAGACCACTGTGATTGTGACAACAATGATTCTCGCTGTATGTTAGACAAGGGCAAAACAGCCCTGAAGTCAGTGGGACTAGATATGTCAGTAAAATTTACCATGTATATAGTTCATAAAAAGTCAGTATGCCAGGGGGTAATGTAAAAAGCAAAAATTTCTGTGCATATGCAATAGCAGTAGGTGGTGAAATACAGTGCTCCTGAATTATGTGAACATGTCTTGTAAAGTCTAGAGAGTAGTGGCCATAATTCAAGGCATTTCTTACCACTGTTCATCTTCAATTAACACCACCCTGTTGTAGCCCTCATCAAAATTTGGATCTATTTTCTGCTTGCAGGCCAACCCCCTTTCCTTGCCATCAGTGAAATATCCTCACCACTGTGCTAGGAATGGCAGTTCCCTTTGTGGCCAATGTGCCCTCTGTTTTGTATGTGAGCTAGATGCAAAAACAGTTTATATCGTCCAAGGGAGTAACAACAAACTTGTGGCAGGAGTTTTATGAGGCCTGGACAATTATGGCTCTTTGATGATATTGACACTGACTCCTGCATAGCATGACTTTTGAGTATCCTTTACTTTTTGCATTTCAATAGTTCTTGCAGCCTGTGAGGGTTTAAGACTAAATCAGCTGCTGAAACTACAAGGGAGGTAGTTCTACCAAGATACAACTGGCTTTTTGCAACTCTGTCAAAAGCATCAGGTACTGTGGCAGCAGGATTCCTGCAATTTTGGAGAAATCAGCTGAAGCACTGTGACAATTCCCTTTATAAATCTCATGGATGTTTCCCCTTCAATATCCAACACTACAAAAAAGCATGGGGATTAACATATACTCTGACTAACCCAATTCTATTTCTCACACTTCTCCATTGCATGGCAGTGGCAGTAAGAGCAGCAAAAAAAGCTGCTATATACATATGCTCTATATAGCTGTTAGGGATATATATGTGCTGTAAGTATGAATCCCTTGGCATAACTAAACCAAATCATCATGATAAAATGACAAGGCAAACAGGTAGGTTAAAATAAGCTCTCTTTGGTAAGCTTGAGTTCATTAAAAAAATCATTGAACACACTGCGGTGCACAAAGGTCTCTTCCGTGGACATTTATATTGATGTATTTCAAAAATAGCATATTTCCTAAATTTGCCAGTTACAAGGAAGAACAATGCAGTTTCATTTAAATCCCAAAACACTTTAATACAATTCATATGATGCCTGTGAAGCATCACTACAACTTGCCAGTTCTGAGCAAATCCCTCTCTTTGAACACCTTGTTGTGATGAGAGCTGCCTGCCAAGAAAGCTCTCAACAGATGGATTGAAGCTCTGAAGAATGTCTTTCTTGACTTAGAGATGTCTTTGACACCACTTTCACAGTAAGACTTGTAAATCCTTCTGTAATTTTGGGGAGGGATAAGAGATGTGTCTGCAAAAGCACCTGATCGAAACATAAGCCATTCCAGAGGTATTTCCTAATCTCCCCTACACATTTCTCAAAAGATAAAGAAAGTGTATTTCACTAATGCCTACTTTCTGCCTTAAAGAGTCAGTCACATTGCCCTAAAGCATGCGACATAGAGAAGAAATATCTGCGTAAATAAGAGGATATATCAGGCATTGCAGAGATACACGTGAAAGCAAATTAACAGGCAGGCTTTTGTAATGACTGATTTTGTTTGTGTATCATATAGCAGCAAATCTTGCCCCCTTCATGCCCTGTAGGCTCACAGAGTTTTTTAAATGGGTACTTTAACTGTAGGGTAGAGACTTTGTAGAGTCATGGTACAAATTTTATCATTAGAAGTTTTTTTGAAACCTTTGAGCACTTTAGCCAAATCTCTGTGTGGAAGATAAGATTGCAGGAGTACAACAATAATTGCTCATGTAACAGAAGTTTTTTCCTAAACTCTTAAGTGACCCAAGACTGGTTCTGGACAAACCTTAAATGGCTTATCTAAACAATGAGATCCCCCTTGGGCCTGCAAAATTGAGCTGGCAATCTTGAGAATTGTCTATCTCACAATATTTCTAGTACTTCCTGCTCCAAGACTGATACACTCCAACACAGGTCTTCCTGCTCCAAGACTGATACACTCCAACACAAGCTATTTACTTCTACATCTAATTCTAGCTGCAAATGAAAGCGCTAATGCATACAAAACTGAAAAAAAAGTGTTTGGAAGGATGTGATATTTCAAGTAATTATTTTTAAACTGATGTTTTTCACTAGCAAAACTGGTGAGAGAACATGGCAAAAAGCTATTTTGTCAAAACTGAAATATTTTGTTAAATTGCATCACTTTTGACAGCATTTGATAGAAAGGTTTCTGAAGTCCAGAGTACACTGTTTATTACAAACAGCATTAGAGAAACAAAAATTGTTCATTTTGTTTAGAAGTGCATATTCTGACCAAATTAATCTTTTTTCACAAACCATTGAAAGAGTTTTGTTTTAATTCAAATGTTGAATGTGGACAAAATTAAGAATATAAACATCTGGACGGGGTACAGAACTAATTCATTCTGCTCATGAAGACTAAGTTGTATTTTGCATTTATTTTGCTAAGAAGGGACTGAAAAAATATTAGAAATATGGTAATGGACAGGCTCTGAACTAAATGAGCTACTGTGCAAGCCAATTAAAAACACTGGCTTTCCACTGTGAAAGGAGTTGAAAAAAGTAAATGATTGTCTACCTAACATGCCTCATTGTAAACATTCCTAATAGCATAATAGAAAGGTATACAAAAGGTGCAATGATACAGTTTGCAGAGTTTTAACTCATTTAATTTTTTGCAATTATAGACCTAATTGTGCTTTGTTCACTTGAGATTAATCAAATCATACCATAAAGAAACTTGTACCCTGGAATTTCTCTTCTTCTCTCCAGTACACTTAAGAAGCTAAAATTTCATTGCACTGCCTTATTTTGAGAATAGAATAGTTTTGTAATACTTACATCTGGTTAAGAAAGAATTCACCACAATAAATACTAGTGAGGTCAACAGAGATAATGTTCAATTACATAGACTGGGCACATGTAATGTGAATTTTACCTCATTTGGTTCTGTTTTGAATGTGCCAAGATACTAAAGACATCACAAAAAGACTTATTTCAATATTTCCTTAAATGACTTCTTTATTCAAGTGATCGATTCTAGGAAAATCATGAGTAAATTTTTGGTAGCACCAGACACCTGAGTGTTTGTCGCCTACAACCATTATAAAATTTAGTAATTTTTACTGGTATAAAAGTAAACAAAATTCTTGTATCTGAGAACAAAATTACAGTTTATAAGGGAAAATCCCAAATAAGGCATTATATTTTATCACTTTAATTATATTCAACTTAATGATACATAAGAAATGCCTTAGCACATAAAAAAATATTCTTTTTCTGGTATTTGAGTGGAATTTTTCTTTCGTTACTTGTTTTTTTCTTGTAAAATTAAAATATTTTAGTATATAGAATGACTGAAGCTGTATAAAATATTTAAGGCCACAAAGTTGTAAAGACTTAAGATGTAATTTGGCACCCAGAAAGTTACCCATTGACTCAATGTGACTATGCAAAAATGCATAAACTTAATCACCTGTTTAAATCTTTCCAGATTGGTTTCTGAGAGAGAGTGCTTCAACAAAGAAGAATAAATCTTCCTGTACAAAAACATATAAACATTAACTTAATGTAAATATCATATGTCTGACCTAAATGCAACAAAAGATTGCTAAGAGATTCAGTTTTCTCGTCTTGCTGAACGTAAAGCTCCTATGGATAAAGTAGATTTCTGTCAGCCTCAGAAATAGGCTCTATTCACTTGGATTCTGTCAACTACCAAAACTATATTCCTTGATCTCTTGTACAGGTTATTCACAAGTGAAATGCAAAAAGTGTCCCAGAGGTTCATGCAGGCAAAGAGTTTGTGTTTGTAAGGCTCATCTAGATGCTGATGAATGTGCCAGAAATGTGCTTAAAACTCTGATGAGAACAAGATGGTTTTTCTTTTGAGTTTTCTAATACTTGCTCTGTTTTCAGATAACCTCATAATATTCAGTCTTCCTGCTAATAGTAAGCCACATAGATAAGGATATCTACAGGAGGAAAAAGAGACGCATGTATATTTTCACAGAATCACAGAA